>CM033272.1:30159800-30759800 GCA_019343175.1 Oedothorax gibbosus
AGTGCGCTGTTGTTCCCAAAACTCCTTCTACCGAAATTATTTTTTAAAGTTAGAGGAGGCAACTCATAAATAACATAAGCTCCAATGAAGAAATAGGTGCGATAGAAATGTTTATATTTTTCAGGGAATATGTGTTAGCGATTAGATTTTTTTGATTAAATACTAATGTAAAATATTTTTAAATATTTAAGGAGTTTCTCCGATAATTTTTTATTAAGGCAGTTTTAAATTTGAGATGATAGTTTAAATTGATAAAATTATCTTCAATAGGAATGTACGTATTTTTCACGAGAATGTTTTTAAGTGAATACTATTTCTATTGAATACTATATTTATGTCGTTGGAATAAGGAAACGTTTAAAGAAATTTGCGCCCTATAAATATCATTAGCTCCAAAGGAAAATTGAATGGGTGCGACTGGTATAGCCATCTACACGTGCCAATAGGTTTTTTTTAATATGCATTCTTCAACTACCCATGATGTAGGTTATTTCGACTCACTGAATCGTCAGTGAATTGAAATTCAAATTTTTTCTCAAAACAAAACGGTGTGTGTGTTCGATAATTTTATCTAAAAAAAACTCCTGATGTAATGAGCTGTGTATACTAATTTAATGAATGATTGGCAAACATGGTTTATTTTAACGATAAATTAAGTTTTTAAAAGAAGGGAAAGTCGTGCAATTTTCACCATACCAAGTGTTTTAAAAATGTATGCTTATAATATTCTTGGTTGACCAGTGTATTGAAACTTCCATTGCAAAAAAGCGATTTAGATTCCATGTAGTAACCGTTGGAAGTCTTTAAATAGCAGCACAAATGATTACTTTACACTTACCTGTATTCCTATAACGACAATAAATTAAAACAATAGACAATTAATAAAAATCGGATTTAATAAAAAAATATTTATAGGTGAAAAAAAAAACTACATTAGCTATTGATGCATAATTAAAATTTAAATATCAGTAATTTTAAGAAATGACTTCTTTTAAATCAAAAAATTAGAAGGCAAGTCCTTAAAATTGTTTCAAAATATCTTAATTTCAGTAATTTTAATTTTAAAAAAATTAATCGCTAACCTATAATCTCTTTAAAATATACACATTTCTATTGCATCCATTTCTCCATTGGAACTAATGTTATTCGTGGGTCGCCTCCTCTGAATTTGAAAAAAATAATTTCAGTAGAAGGAGTTTTGGGAACAACAGCGCACTTATGCCAAAATGTTACCATTAGTAATAGTATTCCATAAAAAAAATTGATTAGTTGTTCCCAGGTTGGCCTTTTTAGTTATACTCGTTCAAAATTACTCAATTTCCCATAGACCTCAATGCGAAATGAGAAAAGGTCAGGCTTAACTTTTCGGTTTCAAAAAATCATAACTTTCATAATTCTTGGAATTTTGAAAAAATAAAAATCGGGTCTAATAAATTTGTCTTTAGTACTTGGAAAAAAATCAAGATTGAATTCTGCGACATGAAGATTTTGAGCTGGGCGATTTGACGTGAATGACTCAATACCATATATATCGAAAAGCGACAAGTTTACGACTGCTTCGCCATGTCGTTTTAGTTATTTATTTGTCTTTTAAAATTGACTGGTCTCCTCTATATATTTTATCCTATACGGAATCATTTCATAAATGCATAAACAGGGGTAAAACATTTAATACCACAAGAACATTAAAAAAATAGGTAAAACTCAAAGTAAAAAAAGTAATATATTCATTTATTTATCCCTACTTCACTCATTCCTCCAGTGTAAAAATAACACTTTCATTTTGTATAGAGATGTCTAAAGTAATATGAAGTAAATAAAATGTAGTTCAAAATTTTTGAAATATAACTATCTTTTAAAAAAAATAGAAACCATAAACTAATAACGATGCCCCTTCTCATTCCTAGCAATATAAGAAACGGTTTATTTTAATAGTGGTACAACTATTTTCTTGTTTGATTCGACACACGGAAAAGATTTTTATATCTATATTTGTTTTGTTTAAGATTAAGGGCTGTTCTTAGCTTCACGGGGATAACTTAATTCGAGCTATTGCTTAAAACTTATTAACCATATGCAATAATAATACAATAGTTTGAGTGTTATATTGTTTGGTAATAGCTGCTGTAACAGGTTAAGTATGTACCAAAGTAACGAAGAAAATATGAAATATGAATTTAACATAGCAATGATATTTATTTAATTTAGGGGAATTATACATAAGGCGAATATGTACGTAGGGTCATAATTTAAAAAATAGTTGGTTCTAAACGTTGTTATTTATATAGGTAAATGCTGACTCTATTTTCCTTCATTTAAACAACTACTCTAATTCTTGGATGAATTAATAATGAATCTAATTCTTCGACGCATTAGGCAGGTTGAATGTTAAAAAAGGTTTTTGGTGGGAAAAAGTAAAAAAATTCATCCTTTAGTTTTTTTATTTAAAAAAAGTTCTACAATTTTATTGAACACTTCCAAAAAACATAGCTTGTAAGTTTATGTATCAAACCACGTACTTGCTCTATAGCAAAACAAAACTAGTGAATCCACAGAAGTGTGAAGTTTTGTTTACATAAAAAAATTATAGTAATAACCATGGGAGTAGATGCAAATGCAGTGCTCTATAATAGTCTTACTAACAATACCCATTCCAAAATATCTCGAAAAGGTTAAAATTTTAGTAAAGATAAATAAAATTGTATTTAAATTGCCAAAACTAATATTTTTTTGTTGATTTAGAGTGGCAATAGATGCAGCTCTCATAAGGCATTAGTCTCTCAAATGTTAATTAGGAATAATTTTTAAAAATATTCTCGTAATTAGTTCAAAGTTGTAAAAAAGAAACCTCTTAGTCATTATATTATTAAAACGCTAATCAAAATTTGGTACATTTTATTGATATATTATGCCCGTATTTTCATGAGAAAACATACCAGACGTGGGTATTACCTTTTTTAGAAAATCAAATGTAATAATGTAATCTGCTTGTTATTTTTTTAAGAAAAGAGTTGTACCACTTTCACATAGCCTTTTCAAGTATACGACCACGATATGCAAATATCCTTCATATAGGTAGAAGAGAAGGACAAAATATAGCACTCATTTCCATGATATATGGCGAAAATGAGCCACCACTAGATGGTAAGAGGAAAATCTAATAGCTTATTCAGAAACCAGGATGGGTTTCGTTCTTTTAAGCGCCACGTCAATTTAGAGAAGCCGTTCAAATCGAACTGCGAGCGCACGTACTATAACATCCCATGAGAAATGGGAAGAAAAACCGTTCCCTTTATTGGTTCGGTGTGGTCTGGAATTGAGGAAATAATTTCCTGGCTTGTTCCAGAGGTTGTTGGTTTAACAGAAACTAAATATACGATATTGTTAAAAGGAAAATCCTGATTGGGAACACAAGTTGAGTTGTAAACACACAAGCCATGACACTTGTGCATTTTAGAATGAACATTCTAAACAAGCATTCGCGCGAATAAACTAATTTAATCTGACTACAAATATTTTGATCCAATTCTTTGTAGGGGTTATCACGAGGCTGTATCCAATAAATATTTTAACAAACTTAAAATATATTAATCATTAAATTTAAGTAATAAAACATTCATGATTTTCACCATCACAAAGACCAAATATCAAATCAAAATATGTTCGAAACAATTTATACATTGTCATAAAATGCATACACGGGCCTTTCATACATTGTGTGTCAAATTTAATCGAAATTTCATCTGTAGGGCATATAAGTGAGACTGCAAACATGTCGGGGAACGGATTGTCCATGTTTCACAAAGTGCCCAGTAATCTCTCTGCCCATGCTAAACGAGGACAAAACTAAATCTATTTACAAAAATTAAACTAATTTAATTTGAAATAATGATATTAGAGTAAATAAGATAAATGTAAAAAAATGCCTATTTTAATTCCAGATTTTTTTTTATATTTAAGTAAATAAGATCAATGTATTGCGTAACTAAATTGACACTATGAAGGTTAAGAAAACACTTTTTACACATTTATTTACATTTTTATATTCATCTAATGAGTCGATATACAAACTATGCCTTATGGACTCATCCTATTTTTAGGTACAGGCAAATATAAAATACATGGTTTATTCGATTTTATTACTTGTCTGTAATTATTTTAAATGTAATCATAAATTAATGAAATGATGTGAAATTGTATGTTTCAATATATTATTTTAATACTTATAAATTCTTAATTACAAAATAAACTTTAATAATCTTAATACAATGCCAATATAGTTTTTAAAATTCCGATAAGGAAAGGTGAAAATTAGATGCTATAACTAAAAAAAATCATCGTAAATGTAATTTAAACATTGGAAAAGATTTTTTTAACGAGCTCAAACTTCAAAGAAAAAAATTTTTACCACAAAAGTCAGATGCTATCACTTCTTTCGCTTAATTATTCTAGTAGAAAGTGAAAGGGAAAAAATTATGGGACAGAATTGTAACCATTTGTGTCACCGCCCCGCCATTAAGTTTTTTTTTTCTTGTCGTTTCCATTCTTTCGGAAATGTAAAAATAATTGCGAAAATGGGACTTCTAGGAGCTTTAATGCAAAAAGAAAAGTATTATATTTCATGAAATTTTTATAAACTTTGAAGGGTAAAATAAATTAAAGTATTTGAATAGCATTGGTAAATTATTGTTACCAAGTTTTGAATGCTCAATATTTTACAATTAAATTTCTTATTAGGTTTGTGAAATTGGTACGCTCGCACAATTTTAATCATCTGACATTAGAATAACAAACAGAAAGAATATTTATGTTATAAACACATAAATTTAATTTAATAATAAATTTGTACTAATATATCGGATTTTTTTTAATTGTTATGATTTAATAGACTACATTATATAAAACAAAACCTTAATGAAAATGAAAATACTAATAGTAGAAAAAAATTACTTACTTTAGAAGAAATGATACATCTCCTAGAAATTATTCTACTAAGTAATAAAAAGTTTCAGTAATCTCGATGCTCATTTGCTTTCTGATAAATGACCTTGATTATTATGATAATAGCATATCCTAATAGTAATTTTATGACTTTCACTATATTATTACGATAACCATTTATTAGAACTATAATCCTCGAATGTCAATGTTATTTTCAACTATTGCTAATCTCAAAACATTGTTTAATTGAATGTATAATTTATACACGCAAAATATGCTACATATTACTAAATGCAAAAATTATGATCAAATTCTATCTATGTAGTTGGAAAACTTAACAAAGTTCAAGCCTACATACCAGAATTTTTTTTTTAAAGTTGAATTATAAATTATAAAAATATATATATATTATTAAAACAAATAAAGGAATATAACATGAGTCCTTATTAAATTACCAAAAAACCTCCTAATGCTTTAAATTACATCAAATATTTCAATAAAATGTTTTGATTAATATTAATCAAGAGATTAATTAGTTTAAATGCTTTTCATTACTTTTTCTTAACATACAGAATAACCTCATTAATGCATATTTTAGAAAATAAGTCAGTTTTATCTGAAATGCTCACCTTTAATCATCTTCATAAAAAAATATTTCTATTTTATAATAACTTAAGTTTTTCTTTTAATTTTACACATTAATTGTTTCGTACATCGGATAATTTTTTGTTTTAATTTATCTTGTTATTTTTCTGTTCATTAAATCTATGATTTTCTACTTAATGAAGTGAGAGTGAAGTCGTTACTTCTGTAATGAATTCTGCGAAATACGTAATTTTTATGTTTTTAATTTAAAATACGCTGACATGACTTTAGTTTGAGATAAAATGTATTTGTTTAAAAGTTATAATTAAAAATATTATTTGTATATATATTTTCTTTGACATGTCTGAGGGGTTTTTTAATAAATATTTTATAGTAGCTTTTGCTTCTTTAAATTAAACACATAATTTGACATCCGAGTTTCCCTTAAGATAAGATTTTTTCTAATGATTTTTTAATATATCTCTCTATTGAAATGATGTCTCTTATACTTTTACTTTTGCATCACTAAAATTGTTTTGATTCTCAATTTCCAGAACTAACTCTATCTTTTATAAACTCGGGTATGATTCGCTTCACTTTCAAGGAGTTCTTGGGACCTCGAAAACTATTGGTCTATATATAATGTTTACTCATAATAAATTGTATCAATAGGGGAAAGAACAGTTACTATTATTATTTATTTGCCTTAAAAGGACAGAAGGCATTCCCTCTACAAACCGAGTTGAGACGATAAATTATTTCATATCCAAGTTCCTTTTCTAACTTAACAACATCAAGAAAACACTACTGCTAACCCCCTACGTAGCAGAAAATTATTACCCAGGTACCAACTTCTTTAATATACCTGCAATTTCGCCCCCTTAAAAACATACACTCCACTTAACACAAGAGAACCACTCCTCCCGAATCACCAACAAAAGCAGCCAACCTTATTTGGGGAAATTAATTGAGGACATATCTTATCTTTGTTGACCCTTCCTGAGACAGAAGAAAGGACGACGCAAACCATCTGCTCTTGCCAAAAGATCTCTTTCTTGTTCTTCTTTGGTCCGAAGGGGCAGGTGTTGAGACACCAGGTGCACCATCGCTTGCGCCAATCAGAATTTGAGTGTCAGGTTTTAGAACGTGCGACTGGCACGTGGTAAGTTCCAGACCAGCACGCCAATGCTGTCGAATTGACCTTTATGTTGATTACAAGGTTCTGGTTTCTCTTTTGATGTCCATGCTTGAAGAAGTTGGCGAATTCTTCCATTGTTTTAGATATTAGAAAGAGTGGGTATACGAAGATTTTACAAAGGATGGTGTTTTGGTGGTGTCTTGGATGCGCTTCTAGAGTAAGTGATCATGTTATTTGTTTATGGTTTTTTTCAAAGTTTAATTTTTTTGTTGATTTATATTTTAAATTGAACTGCTACTAACACATTTTTATCATATATTTATTATGAAAACTTTTAAAACCTGGAACAAAAACCATAATACATAGTCCAAATTTCTAGGAAGTCAACTTTTTTAATCTTATAAGTCCAAAAATAATACTATAACAGATGTAACTCCAGTATTTTTATTTCAATTTTTAAGGAATATTTCGAATTTTTAAAATATTTTTTAAAATTTTGTCGATCAGGGAGTAAAAAAAAATGGGGTAAACTACAATGAAAAATAATCATTGATAAAAGCAATATTACTATGCTTCTAAGACTCAAAACAATAAAAACTATTAAATTATTTTGTAAAGACTTTTAAGAAAAAGTAAAGACAAAACATTGACTGTTGCACTTCAAAGTCATATTATTACAAAATCCTAAAAGTTTTCAAGCATATTTATTGCAAAACAATAAAAGCTATTAAATTATTGTGTAAAGCTTTTTTTTTTAAATTGACTGTTGCATTTCAAAGTCATTATTACAAAAACCTAAAAGTTTAAAAACATATTTGTTGAAGCAGCGTAGGGACTGTGAACGCCATGAAAGTTTTTGCCCATATCTTTATGCTATATATGTCCTCACTTTTCAGTTTCGATATAAACTAATCCAATGAACGCTTAGTAATCTTTAAAAAAACAGTTAAGTTCGGAAAGCTCAGTCCTTCACGCGCAGTCCGGAAACAAAAAGTGTCCATTCAGAAGTGTTTCCATCCTATTTACTAATTAGAGTGATGTCTCGGGAAGTGCATATCATTCTAATTCACGACGAAAGACAACATTAAGTTTGGGACACTCGCGAAGCACGAAAGTGATCAAGAACAAAAGCAGATATTATGGCATTTGAATGTTGCTGATGCTGTTTTCTTCTTATCAACTCACTTACAAGCAAAACATATTTATAAAGATCTTATAAAATATATCATAGTATTCTTTTACCTGTTGTTCAGATTGAATATTTGTTTCTCGCTTTCTTTTAATTTATGGTTTTCAGCCCTTTCCTTTTATCCTATAAGATAACGTTTCCTCTTGGTAAAATTTTGATTCAAGAAAATGCACGTTAGCTATTTAGTTTCAAAATTCATTTTTATATTTTAATAAACTTTTTCAAGAACATAGGCTAGAAAATTTCAACACCTTTGCCCAATTTTCTTTGCTTCTTGCAACACGGTCTTCGAGATCCATTCAAAAGGTGGCAAGATTTTTTTTTAATAAATTGTTTTATTGGATCAAGTCGATTCATGCGCAAGCGCAACATTTTGCATTTCAACAAATCTACCTTTTTTTTATTTTCAAGCCATAATATTTTATGGGAAATTTCATATCCCTCAACCCGATGAGACACAAACGAAGTAGTTTTATAGTTAAACACTTCACAGCAAGATAACAATAAAAACTGGTTCTAGGCATGCTCCTTTTTAATCACCTGAGTATCAGATCACAAAATTACAAGATTTACATTTCGTTTTTTTTCCTTAAGAAAATATAATCTGATTCGTCGAATATTTCCAAATTGTTTCAGAATAATAAATAGTTTCGAGAGTTATTTGAAAAACGTGCAAACCAGTCGTGCATTACCAAAACAAATTCATAGCATAAACTATACGACCCGCGTGTTCCTGGGCGTTGTATGTCTAGTTTTGAGGACCATCATTTTATTTCCCAGAAACCTTAATTCCATAATGCAAAACAGAATACAACCAACAATGTCCATCTTCTGAAAGCAACTTTTCATCCTAGTTCTAACACGCATAATATCTGACGCTTTTACGGTTTAAAACCTCCACCATTAAAATCATAATTTTTATGATTCTATGAAAGAAAACTACTGCTGGATCGCACAATTGAAACCAAATTGTTGGAGGTACGATGTGGCACGGTGTGCTCAAGAGTGGAAAGAGTATTGGGAAAAATATATAGTTTTTCAAGAAAATCGTTTGAAAATTATCTTTCCTATTGTATGTCGTTACAGAAAATAAAAAAAAATTCTGCTACTTGTATCTCAACTGTTTTATGTATCTATTTTAGCTTTTCTTTTATCCATAATTCTTTAAATTCCCAATATTTTTATACACAAGCACCCCGAGAGTAACACAATGCAAAATTTCGTATTACATCAACAATATGTTGCAGGCGGCGTGCAACCATCCAAACAATGGATCTAAATTTTGGGCAACAAGTATACACTGTATAAAATGAGTTATATTGCACTAAAATTTGGAGGTAATTTTGCAGACTATAAAAATGTGTGCGTAATTTTTAGAATAGACCAGTGGTCACTGTGCTTGGCCATGATGGGCCGCCCCACTCAAGTCATAAGGTGCGTAATGTAACCAAACTTTGCTGAATTTTATTATTTCAAATTTTGGTGCGTCTAGCCATAATTTGGTCCACGTAGCCAGAAGTTTCACCAAAATTTCGACATACGCCGATCTCATCAAACTTTGCGGTAAGTGAAAATTCCAAATTTTGGTTCAACCTCTAATGTGATGTGTTTGGTGTGGTCAAAGATTTTGCCAGAACCAAGCAAGGTTCTAAATACTGATGTGCCGTGGTTCTTTATTTCAAACTACAACTGCTTTGTAAGAGAAACACAATAATTCCTTGCTCAATATCACAGCTTCCTGCGTTCCTCCGTACACTCATTCTCACTCAGCGATCTGTCGCAAGGTCGGAACCCGTCCATCAAACACATAAACAGCTCCTGCGTCCTTGAGTGCTAATTATACGATACGATGATAATGCGAATGGTATTTTTTTGTATATTACTTTTCCTGGGAACGTGATCGGGGTATCTATAAAATCGAGATCGTTTTCTGTAGTGGAATGAAAGGAGTATTTTCAAGGAACGTATGCAGTGTGCTCTTTAAGAATTATAACAAGGATTTTTTTTGTGAATTACAGTTGAAAACTAGTACTCATGTACTTTTTAGAATTCGGAAATAGATTTTTCCAACCCTTTTATGGAACCAGTTGGCTGTATGCGTGGCACTGCTAAAATAAAAGTCTGCCCTCTTAAATTTCAAGTGTAGGTTTCATCTTTTAGATTGGGGATTCAAAAATACAGTACCCTTACGGTCTATTGCAAAAATTACATTACAAGATTGGATGTTGCTTCATATTTAGAGAAACGTCAAAGGTAACAAAAAAAAAAGGTAGTTAATAAAGTAAAGCTAAGAATGCATGGAGTAACTTGGTTCGCAGGACTTACCTTTTTTTTTCTCCTTCTTGTTGGTGCCCTGGGCCCATGTGACATGTAAGCACCAATCAAAGAGGGGGAAAAGGTAAAATTCTGAAGACGAAGTCCCACCATGTATGTCCACATTAAAATACAGCATATATTTTTTTATTTTACTAGTTAAAAACATACTGAAAAAACTGTTAATAAAGGAAAGTGCATTATTTTCCTTCATATCCCTTTGATTTTTTTATAGTGGAATGAGAGCAGTTTTTTCAACGCCTCGTATCGAAAATCAGCCCGACTATAATTACGTCATTTGGCTTGCCGCGTTCTCCCGCCAAAAGAATGTATATTATGTTTTCGAATTATTTTTTAAATTGTCAGGTCACGGAGTTCACGACCGTTTGGGTTAAGTTTCAGTTTCTAGTCGATGGAAATGTTTTCATTTTAGTTCACGTTCAAGGATAGGTGTGTTTAAGAAGGAAGGATTTTTGGCATGCCTCTGTTCTGGTTTCATAAACAAACGCATTTAAATTGAAAATACTATTTTTTTAACAGGATCTTAAAATACCTAAACGAGAAAATTAAACTATTTTGTAATAAAAAATATATTTAAACAATTTATCAATGTAAACTGAAATGTTTACTAGCAGATTTTAAACTTATTTGGACGTCAAAAATTTTGCCACAAACAAAAAGAGGAATAACATTATAATGGGTGCTAAAGTTATACCTCATTTTTTTAACGAGACCTTATTTTTCTACTCTGCATATTTATGAATTTAATATTGCGGCTTATATATAAGCTGAACAATATTATTTTAAATAAAATCATGTAAAAAAATGAGAAATGTCTTGCACTTGCGCAAAAAAAAATTAATTTTATACCTCATATACTTTGTGCATTGAAATTTGCATGATGTGCATTTCATATAGGCTGTTAAATATCCAAAAGATTTTGTTTGTTTTATTGATAAAAAAAATATGAGCATATTAACCGCAAGGACGGATTGATATTTTTTTTTAATGTTTATATATCCTAAAATATTTTAGATAAATGTTAGTTCTTTTACAGAAACTTTTACTAAACAGAACTAAACTTTTACTTAAACGGAATAATTAATTTTTATAGGTCTTTAAATTTTAAGAAATATATTTTTTAAAAAATCGGAAAAAATTCATGCAAAGATAATTTTGGTACAATGTAACGCTTCTCCTAAAAGATTAAAAAATTTATTAAGGAACACAGATGAGAGAAAACATTATAATCTAATTATTTTAGCTAAGTCAGGAAGTTTTGCTCTCTGTACTTGAACTTATTAATAATCTTCCCTGAAACTTAATTAGTTTCTTTTGAAGTCTCGCCGGAGCAAAGGTATCGAAATAATTTCGTTGTTATCGCAATAACTAACTTAACTAAAATATTCATTTTCGCTCCATAAACGGACTTTTTTTATCGTGTGTCGATACAGATTAAGTTAAACCGTTTAATGTTAACAATGTTTGGCCACGGACTACTTGTACATTTTAAATTATGTTTTTTGTTCTTTTCCTATAATAATAAACCACGATGAAGTACGGCTTTTTCAATAAGAATTTGAACCCATTATAGCGACGACTTTGTGAATACCATTAACGCCTTCATAGCCAAATAAAAACATTGACTTTACTTTGTTCAAATTCGGCTTCCGTGTAACAGGGACTGTCAATCCCTAGGGCAAATGCATTAGTTTTGGAATCACAACTTCCGCAGAAGTATCGCTTTGCCATGTTAGCTCTTTTTCCCCAGGTATGGGAATCGACATAACATCGAAATGGAACAAATTTGAAACGAAAATGTTACCTAGTTATTTAATTATACATTTTTGAAGTTTTAAAATGCCAAAAATATACAGCAGATGACGACACTATTTTAAAACTTCATCAATTAATAACTAACTAACCGGATGTTATTTTCTTTTCAATTTTGTATTAAATTAATGTAATGATGACTCCCATACCTGGTGAAAATGGGATAACATGGCAAAGTAATTCTTTGGCAAAAGTTATGATTTCAAACTAATGCATTAGCTCTTTGGGGCTGACAGTCCCTTATGTCCTATATGAACTTTTCAGGACTATGGTTTTCATTTATCTTACATTTTGTTGACTTAAGTAAACTTACGCAAAAAGCTAATTTTCGCGTAAAAAAAATTCTTACCTACCGAGCGTATGAGTTAAGTAGCAATTTAACAAAAACCTTTGCAGTTTTTCATGACCAATTAAAGTTTCTTTTTTAAATCATAATTTTTAATTTATCCAGAATAATTTTTAAACTTCTCGCTTTAAAAGAAATGTGAGTTTTATGCCTCATAACCCTTTTAAGCCATTTTTTTGTAACTATCTCAAGTCTTGTAATACTGTGAAAACCTCTTAGGATGTATGTCATAATAAAATAAAATTATTAAAACTAATAACGGTCCGTAATCCTTCTTATTCCATTTTGAAGTTTAATTTGAAAAAACTAATACATTAACGACACCTTTTACTCACAAAATGCTTACTCTCTTATGCCATTATTCGCTTCTTTTTGAAACTTTCAAAAGAATCTCTTACCAGGAATAAATTGTAAAAATACTTTCAAAGTAAGAAAGGAACAGTGGATCTCTTTGATTGAAAAAGAGTGAAAACTGAAAATCGTGAGTTTCCCGTGGAAGATGAACATGTGAGCCTACAAATGACTTTTGACGAAAGAGGGGTATAAAGGATTTCTTTTCGCACATTCTCCCACTTTTTTTTTTATTTGAAATGTTTATTTTTACACGAGAAACAGTGCATGTGTTTTATGAATAGCAATGCAATGACTATGTGTAAGAGTTAAGACTGGGGCTGTGGGAAATGGATTTCAACTCTTGCCTCTTTTTTTTATTTTGTGCGAGGATTTTTATGTGAAAAAACCCAATGAAATAAGGTGTTTTGCCTGTATTTGAAGGTTTCTTAAAGCAGTCTAGCAAATGCAGTGGAGTTTTGTTAAGGGGAGTCAGATGGGTGTTTGGGTCAAAAATGTCAATTTTCTGTTTTTTATTATTTTTTTATCCTACATATCTTTAGCTTTAATTTAAGACCAAGATAATCGATTTCTGTTTAGTGGTTTTCTTTTGATAAGCAATTTTGAGAAACTCTGAACATCAGTTCTTAGTTCTTACCTAAACCTTACATTTCTTTTGCGTTTCCTGAAATATAAAGTTTTTCAACAGTTAGGAACTTTTTTCTCAGGAACTATAAAAGATATTATAACATATTTTGTTTTATTATTTCTTCCCCATTAATAGCTCTTTGATTTAAACTGAGGAATTTTATATATCTCTGCTGAAAAAAATTAAATAACTTTAAATCTGATTTTTTGTGTTTTTTAATACATATTTTTTTAATCACTGTAAAAGTATTTTTTTACGCTTTGAAATATCCTCAGTTTATATCAAAGAGCTATATGTAAGTAACAAAATGTAAAAAAGTTCATCATGATATCTCATATAGTTCCTGAGAAAAAAAATTCTAAAGTTAGGAAAATGAACATGGGCGAGCCGTCTGACTCCCCTTAAGGCACTTCTCAGTATTCGTCTTTTGACGTTCATTCCAGAAATTTAACGTTTAATTTGCTGTTTACGTAATTTCGAACTATACCTTGGTTTCGAATTAAAAAGCATATCTTGTGACAGTATATTTTTAAATTTAAAATTGACTATTTTATCTGAATTTCTATCGTTTAATCAGTGATAAAAAATAGGTAAAACTGTAAAAATACTTTACTGTAATAATTGCACCGACCTTCTTTTAGTTTTTTTTTAGTTTAGTTTGAATTATCGTCGCACTACACGAGGGCTATTGGCAACAGGCGTCATAATTTAGAACCACATTCAAGTGACGAGCCGACACCTGAGTAGGCACCCAACGCAACCGTTAAGGGCGACATCGCACGCAGCGTTGGGACTTTGGAGCATATTTAACGTTCACTCCCTCTAGACGGGGTATTATCCGTCGGACATTTTTGGCTGCACGGGCCGTTTACAGGTCGGCAGTTATTTTGGCGATGCCCGGACCCGAATCTGGGACCTTCCGCATGCAAGGCGAACGCCTTAACCGACTGGGCTCCCCAGCCCTCACCGACCTTCTTTACATATCTACGATCTTTCGTAGATATTACCGACCTTCTTTACATATCTACGAATAAATAACAATTAATAGAGGTAATAAAAATTGTTAAGAAACTATAACATTCTTAAAGTTTTTTTTAATTAGTTTTAATTAAAAAAAAATTATCGAATTCATAAGGAAAATTACAACATTAAAAGGCACGTCTCCAATAGTGTAATTCTAAGTGACATTGATTCAAACCAAACCAAACTTATTCATAAAAGATTATACTTTTGAATTTCGTAAATCAATATTCACTATCACTGTCAAACTATATTGGATAGTGGATTTGTTTCCCAAATTAAATTGGGAAAATATTAAACAAACCGACAACACAGCATGAAAATCGAATTACATTTTTCTTATTCCTACAGCGACAAAATTTTATTTGAAAATATCAATACTTTTTCACACGTTGTATTTTCACTTTCTTTCGTCAGCTTTTCCCAATACTACTTTAATCAAAAGTTTCACTTTCCAATATTATTCTTGTATTTTACATAAGCTTCTGAATTTTATATTAAATTTTATAAAATAATCACAGCTGCCAAATTGGAAGTTTATTTTATGCAAAACTTGTTTATTTTAAAATTTAAATATTATGTTGTTTTTTTAGCGTTTCGATTTCAATATTTAATTCAAATGTTTTTGTGATCAAGTGAAGTTTTGACCAAATTTTAAAGATATTTTTGATTGTTTTGTTATGTATACTTAAAATGTGCTTTTTTGTTAAAAAAAATCATGCAAATTGTACAGACTGGCTATAACAATAAGTGAGTATTTAAGTTCAATTAAAACAGTGCACAAATGTATACCCTACTATTGGTTTACGGTTTGTTTTGAATCCTTATTTTCATGTTAAGAAACTAGCATCGTTAAAGTAAAGTGACTTTTTTAAAAATGTAAATCTACTTAGTAACGATAAAACGTATAAATATCTCAATTTCTTGCTGATTTGTGTATTGTTTACACTCGACTCACAGTCTTTCTAATTGTAGACAAAAAATATTTCAACTAATATGCAAAATACCATAAGGTATTGTTAAAAGAATTTATTAAGATTATTAAGATTTTTTTAACCAAATACTATTTTCGCTCACACAATCAGAAAATGTATATGATTTTATTTTTCTATTAAAATGTTTTTAAACATTTAATAACAAAATCGATAAAATTTTATAAGTTTTGAATAATTCAACTACTTGAAGTTAAAATTATGATTTTGTTTACTTCATTTTCGAATTAATAATTTAAAATAATATCATATGTTAATGCACTAAATAAAGAGATGCAATTTAATAAGAAAAACTACTCACAAAGAAATCGGACATTTAAATTCTTCATTTTATTTTGTATATAAAAATCAAGAATTTCATCATTATTATTTTCATATATTAATGAATAAATTAAATACTGTATATTTTTCCAAAATATGCAACATTTTAACCTACGTCAAATAAAAATAATCTAGTTTAATTTTCCGTTTGTATTCGCCCTAATTCATTACATTTGCATTTTCAAAATCTACTCCAAGGGTCTCAAAACTATGGATCACGTATCTTGCTGGGTCATAGTCGCGAACAATTATTTATAATACCATTTTATATCAAAAAATAATAATTACATTTTTCGTTTCTATGTATTTTAAACTCATCTAACAAAATTATTCTACTAATTATTATGCTACTATGGATTATTAGTGGTTAATATCATATTTACCACGATTGTTATTTTGGCTTTCCTGGTTTTCCATCATGAACCATCATCGTCACATGACCGTTTGTACATATTACTTACGAATCCTGCCACCAACAGCCTATGTTACGTATTAAGGTTAAGTGCCTCTGGTGCGACGTTAATCAATCATATAACAAAACATCCCGAGTTTTTAAAGTTTGGAATCTCTCGAGCTGCACCACGGCAATAAATTCTATTTTTAATTATTAAAGCGACTAGATTTCCATCCAAGTTCTGTTTTAAAGAAAGTTTGAGTTTCAATTCCTCGACTACTCCTATCATCAGTTTCATTTGCATATGTGCCGCAAGATTGAATCTTTCATATTTGCCAGCAATTGGAAGATGGTTGCCGTGACTTGAAAAAGTTGTAATTGGCACTTGTCTGATTTTAAGTATGAATGGGTTAGAAAATAAGAGAATAGAAGTTTGCTTGTTTAAAAATTGATTACGTAAGAAGATTATCCATAGAGATATTAAGCCATATTAATTTATTTTCATTGTTAATTAATGTATAATAAAATTTACTGAAGGTTATAACGTGTTTTTTTTTTGTAATACTGCCGATGGCACTAAATGCATCATGAATTCCGATAGAAAATTATAGAAATACGTAAGATATAAAGAAAATGAAAATAACTCGTCCTTTGTTTAATAGAGTTAAAGCGTTATATACTACTATTAAAACAATAACACTTCAACTGAAACTCTTTGTTGACAAAAGGTTCGATACAGCTTTGTCAAAAACCAAGCATCAACATGCAAATGAGACGAATTTAAAATTCTGTTTTGTGATATTCTTTCTACTGAAATATGTTCATTGACATTCAAGAACATCTACAGTTGACATATTTTAAAAGAATTTAATTTTTGTCGAATGCGCCTCAGGAAGTGTTTGGAAACGCTTTTACAATTTTTAAATTTTCCTTTAAAGCTTATTCTTCTACTCATTTTGCTTCGTTTATTTTGTTATTTACTAATTATCTTTGAGTGAATTAAAGTAAAATAATTTTTGGTTGTAATTATTTACCGTACTGAGTAAATTAATTTTTTTAAAAGAAATTCTGTCAAGAAAAATTTGGTTTGCGAAATTCGCTTATTTGTAGATTAATATAAACTGCTAAATACACGATGTCGATGATACAATTTTTTTACTTCTTACCCAGTATTCTATTAAAATCATTGATAAATGAAGGTTCTAGTTGCAAAGCTCACATTCTCCAAACTGTAACTAAGATATAGGCGTTCGGCGGTACATTGGCGTCTTCGCGTCTAATTAAATTTACGATCGTCAAAAGTCGCAAATGAACGTACAGGGCCCTATATTTAAGTTTTACTTTGAAAATGTCAGTTTTGCAACTAGACCCTTAAAGTATGATAGATTTAAAAATTGGGATCAATGTTGAAGGACGTTAGCAAGAAAATTTGCCACTTGAAAATGAGCGTTTTTCTTAAGTTTATGTACGTAAACAAAAAAATTAGTCAAATGAAGACCAATGTCCCGAATAATTCTTTTTGGTTAATTAATATTAAGTTAGGCGAAACACGAATTTAAAAAACTTAAAAGTTAACGTTTTAATTCGTAAATGAAGGTGTAAATGGAATTCACAAAATAGTCATGCACGAAATCAAATTTTCTTGTAGTTTAAATCCCTGTGGAAGTCGCTTTGTCGTTTCCCTTATATGTTAGTCTATTCACCCACAATATATTATTTGATATTATACAATTCAACTGCAATTCATTTAGCAATTTTCTTCCTCATTGTATAAATAAAAAAGTTTTTTCAGAAAAGTTATCTTTCCGAAGGTAGCAGGATGAAAACCAAATTTACTATTATTTTTCATTCATTGAAGTCTACAAAAAATAACTCTTAACTAAAACTGATTCACAGCACGTAATCTAAATTCCTGAATATTTCCAAAGAATTTAAGAAAAAATATATAATTTACTAGCTGACCCGACAGACGTTGTCTTGTCTTTACTATGAATATTGAATTGTAATTGAAGGTTGATCGAAAAATCCATCGATCCTTGACAAATGCAGCCAAAAATGTCCAAAGAATAATACCCCATGTGGTGGGAGTGCACGTTCAATATTTTTCACCCGACGCTGCGTACGATGTAAAAGTTGCATTGGGTGCCTAATCAGGTGTTGGCTCGTCACATGACTGTGGTTCTAAATAAAGACGCCAGTGGCCAATATCCCTCTTGTATAGCTCTAGTCTAGTGCGACGATAATTCAAACTAACCCTAACCCATACAACTGAATGAGAATAGCTACCCTACGCTAAATTTTTAACTTCGCCAAAAGCCGCCATGCTAACATTCAATTGGCCATATCATAGCTGTCCAAATTGACAGTTTCATGAACATAAAGTTTTTACGCTATACGTAGAGGAATTAGCATTTCTTAGAAGTATTCATCAGATCTAGAATAGTAATCGCCTTGTACTGTCATGATACCATTGTAGCAATATCTTCACTTTCTACCAGTTATAAACATCAATTAAATTAAATTCGGAAACAAAAAAAATCAAAAGATTTCAATTCATTAAATAAAATAATGATATTCAAATAAAAATCCTACAAATTAAACTCACGTGTTGTGACGTGCTTATACTTAATTTTCGTTCGCGTTGAACGTGCTGAAATTTCTTTTAAATTGAAATAAAAATATAAATTCTAATCTTAAATGCTATTCCTATGAGAAATTGGCTCACGTTTTGCACTCCTACACCCTTTCGGGTTCGAAATAACTCATTCATTAAGAACCTTCTCCTGACAATAACAAACACAACGAAAAAAAATTAGTGAAATAGGTCCAACCGTTCAGGCGTGATGCCGTCACAACGAAAAAATGATACTTTAATTTGTACATAAGATTAGTGTGTCTTTATTTCATTCAAAACCACATTCAATGGTAACACCGGCACTAAAACCGTTGCACAGTTCCTTGCAATTTAAATTTCATCTCGACTAATTTACACAACATAAACATTTGGTGCAAATAAACAAAACATAGACAAGAATAAAAACATAATAATGAACAATTTATGTTGGACAAATTAAGTTGCTTGAAAAACGAATTTTTAATATTTCAAGTTAAAGTTTTTATTTATTCGGTAAGGAAAGTGTAAATGGTATTATTCACCATGGGGTTTTTAATGGGTTAAGCTTGAAGTACATCCAAAAGCTTCAGCTTCCTGTTTTTTGTGGTGTAAATTTACTTCATAAAACTAGAAAAGTAGATACCTGGGTACTGTTACTTGTTTTATGGATTAACATTACAACAGATTTTTACAGAGCACGAGCATTTGTTTGTGTTTTAGTGTGTGGGGGAAGCTCGGGAGCAGCCTTAAATCCCTTTCGGAGTCGTATACAGAAAGCGGTCGATAACAGGGTCAACACCATCTGCTAATACTTCCACCCTATGTCTGGCTTCTATTGTCCTCTCTCAGCCAGTATTAAAACAGATCCCACTGCAGAACGTTATTTGCGGTTGAAAACTTTTATTCTCATGAATAAACTTTTTAGGCTAAACTTGTTTTCTGTGCATTGGATTTAAATTGAATTTTTTTGCCGTATTAATTGAAAAGATTATACTTTGAAAATTTTATTTCTGTGCAAAATTTGTTTAAAAACCTCATAAATGCTGTAATTTTAAAATTTAATAAATAATGTGTATTTGTTTTTTATGTGTGTGATGTTAGAAAAGCTGATAGTCCCTTGACGGGTTTACACGTTTCCCTCAGATGGTTAAATACCTTCTATTTGTATTAAGCACACGTTCAGATCCAAATCGAAATTTGTAGGGTAACACGGGGTAATTTTTGGACAAAATTCAAACTTTTAAGATAGTCCCACATTTATGTAATTTTCTAACCAGTAATTCTTTTCATAATGACTACTTGATATATCTGTCGGGTACCATTGTTGAAATTTACTATTTCCTTTGTATAAGTTGAAAAAAAAATAAACATGTGTCTAAAAATTACCCCGCCAATAGGGGTAATTTTTGGACAGCAGTTTTCAATCTGTTCTGCACAGTATTTAGACTAGCTACACAGGGTAAATTGTGTGATATGGTGTGTACTACAGTACTACTGTGTATTTGATAATTATTTAACCCCACATGGCTTCTGTAAAAAATGTATAACAGTGAAATCTAGTAAAAATTACCAAACGTTTAAATTTCTTCTTTTTCCAAGTTCAAACATTGCGAAGATGGAGTTTCTTAATCGCACAAACTATACTAAATAAATTTAAGCAGACTGCGATGCTGTCTGTCTTACCCCGAAGCATGTTCAACAATTTCCCCGTTTTGTCCAATAATTACTCCGTAACTAAACATGATGTCATAATGTTACTATTCATCCTACAATGATGTTTCTCAGCACAAACCACCTTCATAAACCTATCTAAGACTGAGCATTACAAAATTCAACATCGTGTAAAAGAAAACAAAATTATAAACAATTTGGCATCGATTGAACAATCGTTTAAACCATTGTTTTTCAAGCGCTTTGGGTTACATATTATTACATATTTTTTGAGAAAAAGTACTTATCCAATTCCAATAATTAATCAGAGCATTGCTGGATATGCAATTAAAAAATTGTGATTTGTTAGACGCAATGAATTATGATGCATTATGGTTTTTGGGCCCTGTCCAATAATTACCCCGATTTTCCGTGTCCAATAATTACCCGGGTCACCCTATATTTTTAGGAGGACATATATATGCTACCATTTCAGTTTTCGTCTGTTTCTATTGTAGTTTATTATAAGTTTAATGTATTTTACTGTTTTTATTTCATGATTTTAATATTTGAAGTTGATTGTTTTGTGGTATCTATACAAAAACGACTGCTAACAAATTTTTGCTCGATAGATTTTGATTTCCATCCAGTTTACAGAAAATTATAGCTATCGCATATTATTAGCTCCGGTAACGAAAACCAATATCCTTAAAAAAAAATCGCCCAAATAAATAACATGTTTTGTCATGTTTAAAGAATATGAGTTGAAACGTTGGTGGAATTGATATTTTTATGCACTTTATTTTCGACACGACGTAAAGCTTGGTATTTTTAGTGCCGAATGTAATGCCTTTTATTTATTATTATTTTTTTTTGCTTAAAAAAAAACTTTCTTCTGTCGTTTAGTGCTTTTATAATAAGGTACTGATAAAAAAAATTCCTGTAATATAGGATTATCTGGGGAGGAAGCTGCAAATGACAAGAGAGGGGTTAACATCAGTGCCAGGTTAACATAACTGTTTATACTCATTTTATTTACCATAAATTCATTAACCGATAGGCGAGAGTTATTATTTCTGTACGATGAAATGTTATGGGTTTTTATTATTTTTTCTTTGAGAGAACGTTAAAATATCTGTTTTTGGTTTCCCCTCTTTATGGTTTAATAACTATAAAAGAAAATAAAATGCAATTAATTTCAGCTCTAAAAATCTTTTTCTTATTCTGCCTTGATTAATAAATTAATGCTGAAATTTCCCAATGTACTTTTTTAATATAAAAAATGCAATTACATTTGCACAATAGTTTGTTTAAAAAGTATAAGTCTATTATTAACAGTCTAGACTCAAACACATAGAAAAAAAATATGTTTAATACATCACGCGTTCCAACTTAATTTTTTTTAAAGATTTTTAACTAGTATACCGAACCTGCATCAAAACCAAGCTATTTGCATAAGAACAAAAAAGTTTATAAAGAAGAAAGTAAAAATTCGACACGAATTTTGCGCATCCCAAATAAATCTCATCAAGCAAGATGTTAAATCGATAACGCCAAAACCTAGAAAAAGTTAAGAAAAACTTTCTCTATCGAATATCCTCCATTCGGACGTATCCTTTTCTCACCCAGACAAGTGTCTGCATTTCTCGTCCTCTTCCCATTCCTGGAAACTAGAACAAATCCATAGAGGGCCATCGGTTCTGTCTGCCTGAATAATAATTATTAACGAAATAACTTAATCGGATGAAATTTCTTTCAGAATCCCAACTGAATTCATTAAACAACACTTAACCCGCCCCCCCCCCCCCCCAAAAAAAAAAAAAAATATATATATATATATATATAATATATATATATATATATATATATATATATATATATAATATATATATATATATATATATATATATATATATATATATATATATATGATATATTATATATATATATATATATATATATATATATATATATATATATATATATATATATATATATATATATATATATATTATATATATATATATATATATATATATATATATATATATATATATATATATATATATATATATATATATATATATATATATATATATATATATATACGGTTTAAAACGAACGCCTCTATTTGGAGGTATCATTTCCACCCAGACAAGTGTCTGCATCTTGCCCGTCCACTCCCCATCCCTGGAAACTGGAACAAATCCGTAGATTCTGTTTGCCTGAAGAATAATTATTAACGGAATTGGATGAAATTTCTTTAAAAAAAAGTCCCAACTGAATTCATTAAACAAGACCATACCCCCCCCCCCCCCCCACCCCCGAAAAAAAAATTAAAAAAGTTTCGATCGAATACTTCTATTTGGAGGTATCATTTCTACCCAGACAAGTGTCGAAACCATTCTTGTCCGGGGCGCTCCTTCCGATCCAGAGTGCGCTGGTTGTGGGGCTTGGGTGCCGGGGCGGAACCAGAAGCGGGTCGATCGTCTTTCGGGGCTGTTGTTCGATGGCGGGGGAGTCCGCCAGACGGCGGGTCGGCTTGTCGCCCGGTTCGGGGCCGGACTCCGGACTCTTCTCGCCCGGATTCGAATGGGAGGACGATGACGACGAACAGGAAGATTCGTTTGCGGTGAGTGGCGGGCGGTTTAAAAGTCTGCGAGTGCTTTGTAAAAAAAAATTGTTGCTTTTACGAGAAAAAAAACTGTCAGCTGGTGTGCCAGAAATATTCCGCATAATTATGTTTAATTAACTAATTCATGTTAATTAATTACTAGAAAATCTGTTTAATTTAGCTAATTACTGTTAATTCAATTACTACTGTTAAAATTGGTTAAAATTTAAAAAAAAAATAGATTTTTTTCTGTAAATTGTACGGATTTTTATCAAGCACACCAGCTGACGTTTTCCCCCCGTAAATGAATATGTTTTTTTCTGTGGGGCTGGTCAGTGGTGAAACTTGACCGGCTCCTTTAGTCATCGTTACCAATTTACATTCCTCTTTCCCCCGCCCCTTCCCTTGTCGCTGAAAACGTTTAAAGTACTTGTTATAAATTACATACTTTTACAAGATTATCAATTGTTTGTAAAAATGTCTACTTTATGACAAGTTATATCAAATCGATTTGTAACGATAACCAAAAGAACTGGTCAGGCTTCGTCAATGTGCCATATTCTACAAAGAAGTAACTTTTCTTATTTCTTATGCAGTCATTTTTATAAATTATTTTTTTACCATAAATGTGAATCAGTTGACATATTTGTAACAATGTGGAATTTGGTCATGACGGGAGGGATACAATATTTGTTTATGTTAAAAACACTACGGATTTAAATTAGTAAATTCATTCTTTGAACATTATTCCTTTAGAGTTTTAATAATTTAGCTACTTCCTCCCGCCAAAATAAAATAGTTGTAATAAAAATTATAGTTTTGAAGTATACTGCCTTTCTTTTTGTATCCTTAATGTACGATATGTAATTAACCTTGAAAATTACAAATAGATGTAAGAGGCTATTTATTTGCAGGATTTGAAGTACTAAGTACGGAGAGAGAGAGGGAGGGGAGAGAGAGAGAGAGAGAGAGATGTGTGTAGATAGGGCCAGCGTGTTCTTGGTTAAATTCTTTGCTTATCTTGGTTTAAATTACTTTATAGGGTACATAACTACCTTTAAATGTGTATTCATTTATTGAGTGGTAATTGAAGGTGGTGTAGTGTTACATGCTCCTAGCTCTTTTTTTTTAATCTTATATTTTGTCATATTCATTATTTTAAGTAAAAAAGTAGCTCCAAAAGGAAGTGTTTGGTTTAATGATACCTGCCTAAAAGTTACAAACTCTAAATTCTCTTTTAGTTTTATATAGTAAGTCGTAGATTTATGAGGATATGAAAAAATTTGACCTTACACACATATCCTCTATCTATTTTCAACTTCTCCTAGCTTCGAAGTGTAAAATTATGTAAATTAATATAACTCAGATATTATATGTATACAAGTATATTGAATAATCAAAGTAATTTATATTGTCCCACCGGGATGAATGTGGTAAACTTGATCGAGACTTTAACTTTAGACTTTAACTTAGACTTATAACTTTTTTAATATGTTTACTTTTTCTATTCATTGTGAGCGGAAAGAAATTTTATTTCATTCAACTATAGCCATACACCCTTTATAACACAAATTTGTCTGCAATAAATATTTTTTAAAGTAAGTTATAATTAAATGTTATATAGTTATTTTGTTTATTATGGGGCAGTTATATTTGTATGTATGTATATTTGTATTATTATGTATTTTCTGAATTTCAAATGCCAAGCAATGACATGCAACTAAACAATTTCAGTACTGTATGACGTCAAGGTAACACCAATACGATATCATATTCTTTATATTCGTATATTACCTTAAGAATTCTCTTATTACAAACTCTTCTTGGCAAATAACAATTTCCTAAAAAAACTAACCCCTTTTTAGTAGGACCAATTAACTAGTTAAATATAATTGCACGTACATTTGCTTAATCAGATTTTTCTTATAAGAACACCTATAAATAAAGTTCTATAAAGTGAAGCATTCAATCAAAATATGCATGAATATACAAATATATTCATACAAAAATTATGAACGACTTTTAAATCGATCAGTTTAACTTGTCGACGTTTTACGTGTAACCAGATTATGTCTATAGTCTTAAATTGTTACGTTAAAATTTTCGAAATTGTTTTTAAAGCTTCTTATTGTTAATTTTAAAATTAGACGTTTGCCTTCGGAAGCATTTCAAAATTTTAATTGACTAAAATATATTGATCTTATTCCAAAAGTTTATTTCAAAAAGCTAAATTCAAAGTTCTCTTTCATCATTCACTGTCTATGGTTATGTTTATAGACTTTCAGAATGCATTCTAAAAATAGAATGGTGATGATGACGTTAAATTCATCACCTTTTGAATACAAAGCTGATTTCTAGTCACAAGATAAGTTGCTTTCCAATACAGAATGTCATTCTTGTTTTCAGATAATTTATTTTCCAATAATTCGCCTGTTTCCGACGCCCTAGTTTTGTTGGCGACACAAAAATGCGCCTGCTGTCACATTACTTAATGTCTTTCTCTTTATTCACATCTGATTTTGAATAAAACTTATTTTCTGCAGAAAATCTCTTTTGTAATGAGATTATTGCTTGGAAAATATTTTCGCTAAAAAGATAAGCCCCAGCAGATCTTAAATAGAATATGGGAGATATTTTTTTACAGAGCTTAAAAAAATTGTCATTCACTTTATCATACGAAAGTAAAAGACATCTAAATGTACCGAAAACTGAAAAGTGTTACTGAAAGAACTGCAAGTTCTGGCTTTTCTCTTTTCCCGCAATTTTAAAGTTCAGTCCGAATCGGAAAAGGAATGGTCAGGAAATCGCATTTGCGAAAATACCTCCAGTGAAATTTTGAGCCATTTTATAAATATATGTAGCTTAAGATACTTTTCGAACTCATGGATACATCGGTAGTTTTTTTGGTTCTGTAACTTAAGTTTATCGTTCAGCAAAAATACCCAAGTTTATGGTGGATAGTTCAGTTTTGAGTTCGTGGTACACTTACCTTAGAAACCTAAAGCATTTGCTTTAAACTAAACTCTGTCATGATTATTTCTAGACATAAAATATCTGAAAAAATCTGGACTAAAAAATGAAACTAGTATATTTTTGAATTTTTTCCTTCAAAGTAAGCTTTTGCTATTTTTATTCATAGTTTTGAGCAAGATATGTTTTTATTTCAATCCGCAAGGTTTTTTTATTTAATTATTTGTCAGTCTAACTTTTAAGAGATATGGACATCACTTTTTATAGTTTTTAAGCAATTTTAAAACAAAAAGTTCTTAATGTCGAAAATGACTCGACTGCAGAACTTTCTAAAATATGTAATAATAGTTTCAGATTTCTAATTTTTATTGCTTCTTGTGGTTGTTTACTTAAGATAAAATCGCTTTTTTCGCTGGAATGAATTCACTGAAAATAGCATGTCATCTGAAATTCAAGAAACCGGGTAAAAGATTGATGAAACAGCTTTTGAATTATAGATTTACAAAAATTATTTAAGAATAATTTTAGTTTAAAATATAATATTTATTAAAAAAAACTTATGAGTAAATTTGTATATGGGTGATACTAACGTTAGTGGATAATTTGTGTACCTTAAGGTTATATATGCTGCGACTTGTTGGATTTTTTCAGCATAATACTTATTCTCTAATGCATTTCAATATTTTTTCAAGAAACAGCTGTGAATATAACTTTCAGATAATTTTAAATAAATACGGAGTAAAGTTTCACCAAACTTTAACAGTGTGCACAAATAGCCTTTCTCTCTATATTAAAAAAAAAGTAAGCTTTTTTGATCTGTACGACGCAATTTTTATAGTACAACTCCAATTTTTTTACTGAACGTCTCAATTGGTCGAAGTTTCATGTCCAAAAAATATTTTTAAAGAAATCTAATTAGTTTTTTAATTAAAAATTAGTTTTTTTAAAAATTAGTTAAAAATTAGTTTTTTTTAATTAAAAATTAAAAACTGCCGTTTTTTGCCGAAATTCGATGTAAAAAAAATTTGGTCTTACAAGAGTTTCTGAATTTTTAGTATTTTATAGATTTTTCATTTATCAACTAATAAAAAAAAATTGGTGAAAAATTCTCATTTCGGATTTTAAGTTATGGGTTTTTAGCTTCCACACTACGTTTATAACGTAAAAAGTGGAAGGTTTTATAATCGTTCAGTCCGTCTGTCTGTCTGTCCATCTGTCCGTCCGTCCGTCACCCACTTTCACAGAAAGATTCACAAGTCCCACAGACAAGTGGAATACGTCATTTTGAAGCAAAAAATCAGATTAGGCTACATTCCAAATTTCATTAAAAAATTTAAATTAGAACTTTATTTAAAATTTAAATAACTAAATTTTTTAATCTACATTGAAATAACATGCAAATTCCATTTTAGCTTCCACACTACGTTTATAACGTAAAAAGTGGAAGGTTTTATAATCGTTCAGTCCGTCTGTCTGTCTGTCTGTCCGTCCGTCCGTCACCCACTTTCACAGAAAGAACCACAAGTCCCACAGACAAGTGGAATACGTCATTTTGAAGCAAAAAATTAGATTAGGCTACATTCCAAATTTCATTAAAAAATTTAAATTAGAAGTTTATTTAAAATTTAAATAACTAAATTTTTTTTAGCTACATTGAAATAACATGCAAATTCCATTTTTATTCATATTTTCAATGTTGCCATCCACAAGTCCCACAAACAAGTGAGATACGTCATTTTGAAGCAAAAAATCATATTAGGCTACATTCCAAATTTCATTAAAAAATTTAAATTAGAAGTTTATTTAAAATTTAAATAACTAAAAATTTAATCTACATTGAAATAACATGCAAATTCCATTTTTATTCAATATTTTCACTGTTGCCATTTCGTTAAACGTACGAGAAATTTTATTTAAAAAAATACAAACATTTGAAAGAATATTTATTTATGTGATATGATTCAGTTTGGATTGTTGTAATATCACAATAGAGTTCTTTTGATGGTTCATTATATATGTATGAAGAAAGATGCAAAGAGAATTCTAACTTGGCATAAAAAATGTGCAAAGTTTCGCTTTTATTTTTAAAGCATCATTTGTACTAATTATATATTTTTCGAACTGTAATTTAATTAAATCTAATTATTAAATCTGAGAAAGAAGATTAATGAAAATAGTTAATTTTGAATTACAAATAGCTAAAGGCCCTGTTTGTTATTAGAATTAAATCACCATTGCCATTCGCAACAATCGCCCGAGAAACTTAATTCTTTTAGACAATAAATTAAAATAAATTTATTTTGCGACATCGATCAGTTTGAAATGACGTCAAATATATTTCACTACGAAATTCTTTGTATGTTGATATGAAATATTTTCATTCTATTTAAAAGCGAGGAATAGTACATATTTATTCTTTGAAATACAAATTAATTTTTGCAAACGATAAGTAATAATTATTGAATTTTCGAAATAAAATAAATAAAACTAGCCAAATTTAGCATGCAAATGTTTAATATAGAATTAATGCAGTGTTTGGCGCTTTTTTACCTGTTTAACACAACTTTTGTGTGGAAGCGGGTTAAGTGACAGATTCTGTTACAAACCTACTTTTTTATTTTTATTTAGTTTACAGTCAGACTTTTTGATCTCTACGACACAATTTTTACCAATTTTCTCCAATTTTTTACTGAATGTAGAAAGTGGTATAGATATCATGTCCACAAATTTTTAGAAAAAATTCAAATTAGTTTTTTAATTAATTTTTTTTTTTTTTTTAAAGTCAAAAAAGGCGTTTTTTGCCGAAAATCGGAAAAAAAATCTGTCTCACCAAAGTTTCTGAATTTTTAGTATTTTATAGATTTTTCATTTATCAACAAATAAAAAAAAATTGGGGAAAAATTCTCAGATCGGATTTTAAGTTATGGGTTTTTTAATTTTATTTTCGGACAAAAAGAGACTAGACTGGCATTAAAAAAAAGTAAGCTTTTTATGAGAAGTTTTAAATTTGCTTGCTATGTTTACATTTCAGATCAAAAGCAATTGTACGAAATCTCACAAATGCTATTCCTTCTATTTTGTCGTAATCTTAATGTGCATGTACTCAAAGATACTGCTTTGTGGTTATATGGACTATTTAGAATTAATATTTAGACAGTTTTGCATATTGATATTAACAGTAATGTAAGGAACACCTATCGTATTCAGGCCGGAATGCCATTTGGCAACTTTTGGCGTTCGTGAAAAAGTAAACACAGGGTTGCTATAGTTAGTAGTATTTTACGAAATATTTATATTAATTCCGGTACGGCATCAGTAAATTCACTTTTAAAAAATTATTATTTTAATTTTTATTATCAATATTTGGTTCCAAACGTTAAAAAATTATTAAGATTAGTTAATTTAGAATAATAATTACGTAGCTCGTTACTTGTTTGTTTTGTTTCATAGCCGGTTTGTTGCTTCTCCAGATGCGGCTTATTCCTGTCATTGTAGTATGGCTTTTTTTTCCCCTTGAAGTATTCTCTCGGTTGCATTTCTTGAATTTCTTCCGCTGTTTCTGCTCATGGAGTGGTGCCGGTAGCGTGAGGGAATAGTTTCACATGATGATTTGTTTTTATCATGTCTTGAAGCCCATTAAAGTTTTAATGGTCGAAACTTAAAATGTTGTACGCCATATACGTTACGAAATTATCCCGTCTGTGCCGCAAATTTTAAAACTCGGAAATCTTTCGACTCCCTCCGGGCCGTCGATTGTGGCCACTCGAGCCGTGATATCCTTAAAAAAACCGCTGGTACCCCCTCTGGGCCGTCGATTGTGGTAAATCGGCATTCCTCCGGGCCGTCGATTGTGGCCACTCGAGCCGTTATATCCTTTAAAAGACCGACCGGCTTGCAACGCTCGCAGGTGAACATAATTAAGATTATGTGCTAGCAATTAAATAACAAATATGGACCACTACATAAATGCACATGAATGTGCGCCCAAATGTATCCTTAGCATGACGGTCAACGAGGCTCCACCCAATATTGTCATAGATACCGACCTGGATTGTAAAATATGCATAGGCCTGTGCAAAGTTGGGTTGGAAAAGTTACGGTGACCAGCCGGCCGCGAAGCGGCCAATGGGAATTGCGCAGCAATTCTCAGGGGTTGGAGAGCGATAGCGAGCAGGAGAGCCTTCGGAGATTGCACACACAGCCATACAAGAGGTCGACTTTGCGAGCCAGTGAGATTGCGCAGCAATCCAAGGGTGCGAGCTTGCGAGCCGAGTGAGATTGCGCAGCAATCTGCGAGCTTGCGAGCCTAGGGGCCAAGCCCCTAGTTAATAAAATGATAGTTTTAATATTTAATGTTATTAAGTAAACATTTGTGAACCCTTAGAAAAATTTATTCTAATTATACTTTTCTCATACAAAAAATACCTGTAGGTTACTACTTTCACAAAAAGATTTTCTGCCAATTTTATGGAGTGACGTTGCTCCAAGTTACACCAAAGTTTTACAGTGTACTAACACATAAATTAGCCTTTTATGTACAATTATAATTGAAATAAACTTTTTAATTTAAATCTGCACAAATGAATAAACTCAGAACACAATAAATACTAATGTTTATGACTTGAATAAAACGTTAAATCCTCATTAGTATTTATTTTTAAACTATAAAAGAAAAGTATTTTTTACTGAAAATACAATATGTCTTTTCCTTAAAAATAATGAATATAAAAAATACAACAAAAAAACGTCTTAATTGCCCTCTTAGGATCTTAGCGGAAAATCGCAAGCACATGCCAGCGTTTCTAAAAAGTTTATAATTCTTTTTAAAATTATTATTCAACATGAAATTTGGCTTAATCCTCGTCATCAAAAATTTCTTAACAAAAATATTTATGAAATGCCATGTTGTGGATTTAATGATGGGGAATAATTCTGTTTCAGAAGACACAAAAGCAGTAGTACGGAATACTCAAACCGAATATAAATTTCTGGTTAAAATGGTCTGGCACAATTTCAATTGGGGCAATTTATTCGGGCAACTCTTTCATGAAAATGAATGAGCCCAGAATAGTTTATCTTCCTGTTATTTAATTTGTTTGAAGTGTTTGCAATAAAATCTGAAATAATTGTGGTTAGGGCATCGTAATATGTTTGTTCGTTTTTATATTTGAATGGCTTAATTTAATATACCAAATATTCGTACTTTCAAAAAATAAAGTTTTAATATAACTTTCATTTACATTTCCTTCCTTTAAGCCTCAAACATGGATGATCTTATTATTCTTAAAGTTTTATTATTTAATTTTTGCTATTTTATGAGGCTGAGGTTGCATAAAATATGCTATATTCTAATTCATTAAAGCTATTTAGTTAAATAATGGTTTAATTTCTTAAAAAAGGTCTATCTTTCTTTATAAGTTTAAACCCAAATTTTATACAAGCTGAACTGCAGATCTACTATAAAAATAGTAACAGCTTTTAGCCTTTACTTTTTTCATCACAATAGTCACTAATCGGATTTGTTAACACACACAAGATAGAAATCGACTAAAGCTTACAAAAAAAACTCTATTACTTCTGCTCGTAACCTTTTGAAGAAAAGTTTTAGAAATAATTTGTTTTTTTTTAACCCCATTAAAATGAACATTATGCTAAGAAATGTAAAACGAAAAAAATATTACCATATGAAATCATAATTTTGTAACTCATATTTTAAGACATCTTTGTTTTAGTTCCTGCATACTTTATTCAAACGAATATTTTAGCTTTATTATCGCGTTACAAGAAAAAAACGCCGTCTTACCTAAAATCATCTACCGACAAAAGTCTTACGACCTCAATACATAATTTTCGCTCATGTCCAATTGTTCAAACATAATTATCGCGTCGTAACAAACTCGTTATTACGCGCTTTTCAATAAGTCATCGCCGAATTAATTCTTTTTTACACCACGTTATTGTGCTTCTGTCTTTGCCCACGCCCTTTATCTCCACATCTGACCTTTATAGATACGAAACTCTTGCTAACTTTACAGGTGAGCGATCATAGACCTGATGGTCTTAGAACCGATGAACTTGGAACAAGTTGCTGATTTCAATAGCTGCTGTTTGGTCCATCATAAAAGAATTGTCTTCTTTTTTTAGAGGGAAGAATATATTTTGTATTGGGGCTCATCCGTGTGGGGCTTTATCCCGCGCTTCCTTGTTAAAAGTCTTTTGGTGATCTACTCGTGGTTGAATTTTAGTGGTGTTCAAGAATTGTGGTGCTTATTGTTACAGCCCAAGCCAAATACTACACATACATTCTTTATATTGACACATTTTTCACAAAAATATATATTCAAAAGTATGTTCTACAAAGGATTTTTTAAAAAAAATTCCGTTTAATATTTACTGAGAGGCACATCAATTTTTTGAATTTTTAGAATTTGAGATTTGAAGCCCTAAAAATACAAATTTTTTTGGTATGCTAGATTGTACTAACAAGATTTGTCAGTTCTTTGAAATTAATAGTCCATTCTAAAAAAATTAATGCAAAATGTCTGTTAGATTTACTGAAAAAAGTTTTTGTTTCAAGACTTCCGAAATCGTGCTTGTCCCTCGTGCTACGTCTTTTTGATACTATGATATTTTGATACGAAAATGAGCGACTGATACTTGTCAGCTGCTTCGATATCGGTATTTTTGAGAAGATTGAACCTTATTGTTTATAATAGAAACGTTAATATTAAAAAAGTTTGTAAGGTGAATTATACCTTATAAATTATTGGTTTTATTATTGGTATATATATATAATATTTATATATACCAAAATTATTGTAGCAAATCGCAGTGTCCACTCCACATAACAAGGACATAGGACAACTTTTCAAACCTGCTCGACAGAAAAATTAATATTTTCTACAGTAAATATTGGCTCCAAATTTATATAATTGCAAAAAGTAGGCAATAAAATTTGATAAACCGAAAAAAACAAGTAGGTTTGTAACAGAATCTGTCACTTAACCCGCTTCCACACAACATTTGTGTTTAACAGAAAAAAACCCGCCAAACACAGCATTAATTCTATATTAAAAATTTTCACGCTAAACTTGGCTAGTTTCATTTATTTTCTTTCGAAAATGGGTTTGTTTCAACACTTTGTCAAAGAAAACAAAACAACCAATGAAATCGCAGTTCGGAGTGCGTGGCCTTTTTTAAACCAATGAGCTGTTTCAACACTTTGTCGAAGAAAACAATACAACCAATGAAATCGCAGTTTGGAGCGTGTGAACTTTTTTAAACCAATGAGCTGTTTCAACACTTTTTTAAAGAAAACGAAACAACCAATGAAATCGCAGTTTAGAGAGCGTGACGCCATAAGAAATATTCCCATTAAATAATTATTTGTTATCGTTTGCTAAAATAATTTATATTTCAAAGAATAAATATGTAACATTCCTCGTTTTTAAATAGAAAGAAAACATTTCATATCAACATACAATCAAAGAATCTCTTTGTGAAATATATTTGGCGTCATTTTAAACTGATTTATGGCGCAGAACTAAATTTATTTAAATTTATTGTTTAAAAGAATTAAAGTGTTTCTCGAGCGATTAATGCGAATGGCAATGGTGATTTAATTCAAATAAAAATGGCTTCGTATGCATTTTAAATGAGCATTAAATTTTGCAATTTTTAAATAATTGAAGTACTTCGAATTCGATTTCTTTTCTGAATTTAATTATGTATTCTAATTTCTATGCGCTGAATTTTTTGACATAACACACTTGTCCGTACCATTTGTAGTTTCGGCTATGAAAGTGGGTGACGGACGGACAGACTACGGACTTCCAAAAATACCGTTTCTGATTTAAAAGTTTAATTCTAAGCTAAAGTTGACCACCACACATATTCTTTAAAAGCTCTCTGTATGTTAAATATAGTAATAAAAGATGAGGGGGGGGGGGGGAATTTTCAAAGGGTTTAGGGTCCTGGTTTGATTTTTGCTTGTCGACCATCTGAGACAGTACTATGGGGGGGGAGGGGTACTTAAGTTAATAAAAATAATCAAACATGAAAGTGTGACACTTATCCATATACATAACTCATATTGTAGAGTTGATGGCAGTCAAGAACAGTTCCATAAAAATTATTTGTTAGGAATGTTAGGTGCATTTTGTGAATATGTTAATTTGCTTAATGATAACGGTGAATTCAAAAATACAGTTTCTGATTTAAAAGTTAAATTCTAAGCTAAAGTTTGTAACTTTATATATTCTTTAAAAGCTCTCACTATGTTAAATACACAAATACAATAATACAAGATGAGGGGAAATTTTTAAAAGGGTTAAGGTTGTGGTTAGTTTTTTGCTTCCTGTCGACCATCTGAGGCAGTACTAGGGGGGGGGGGGGGTCCTCAAGTTTAAAAAAATAAACATGAAAGTGTGACTCATCCATAGATAGAACTCATCTAGTAGAATTAATTGCACTCAAGAATAGTTCCATTAAAATTATTTGCCAGGTGCATTTTGTGAATGTTATTTTGCTTAATGATAACTGTAGATCCAAATGTACAGTTTCTGGTTTAAGAATGAAATTCTAAGCTAAAGTTTGCAACTTTATATATTCTTTAAAAGCTCTCTATATGTTAAATACAATACAATAATAAAAGATGAGGGGAAATTTTTCTAAAGGTTTAGGGACCTTGTTGGCTTTTTTGCTTCTTGTCGACCATCTGATGTAGTACTATGGGGGGGGGGGGATCCTCAAGTTTAAAAAAATAACTAAACCCGAAAGTGCCACTCACCCATAGATAGAACTCATCCAGTATAATTAATTGCAGTCAAGAAGTTCTATTAAAATTATTTGCCAGGTGCATTTTGTGAATTTGTTATTTTGCTTAATGATAACGGCGAATCCAAAAATACAGTTTCTGATTTAAAAGTTAAATTCTAAGCTAAAGTTGGCCACCACACATTCTATAAAAGCTCTCTGTATGTTATATATAGTAATAAAAGATGAGGGGGAAATTTTCAAAGGGTTTAGGGTTTTGGTTTGATTTTTGCTTGTCGACCATCTGAGACAGTACCATGGGGGGGAGGGGTACTCAAGTTAATAAAAATAATCAAACATGAAAGTGAGACACTTATCCATATACATAACTCATCTTGTAGAGTTGATGGCAGTCAAGAACAGTTCCATAAAAATTATTTGTTAGGTGTATTTTGTGAATTTGTTATTTTGCTTAATGATAACGGTGAATCCAAAAATACAGTTTCTGATCCAAAAGTTACATTCTAAGCTACAGTTGGCAACTTCATATATATTTTTGAAACGCTCTGTGTATTTTAAATACTAATATAGTGATAAAAAGATGAGAAAATATTTTCAAAGGGTTTTAGCCTTGTTTAATTTTTTTTACTGCTACTCGACTATCTAAGGCAGTATCATAGGGAGGGCTTGGGGTCTTAAGTTTAAACAAATCTCTATAACATGAAAGTATGACACATCACTAGATAGAACTTGCTTTTTAAAATTGATTGTAGTCACTAAAAGTTCAATAAAAAAATATTTATCATGTGTATTTGGTGAATGTTGTTTTGCTTAATCATAACAAGGGATGCCAAAATAAGTTTATGCTCTAAAATTTTTATTAAAAGCTAAATTTGAGCATCTTTATACTTTCTTTAAAAGCTCTCTGCATACAAAATGAAAATCTAGGATACAAAATGGATAAAAAATAAAGTATTTTTGCACATAGTGTTTTTCCTTCACTTGGCTATTTAAAAAATGGTACTTGGGGGTCCCATGCTTAAAGTACTATTAAACCATGGAAGTGCAACACATTCCTAGACAAAACTGAGCTTGAAAAATTCATAATAGTCAAAATTACAAATTATTTACTCAATTTTAATCAGTTCCATAAAAACATTTACTTTTAAGTGTTTTTAGTTGGAAGTGCTATTTTGATCAATTAACGAGACCATCTATAAGTCGATTTCTGTTCCGAAATTTCAATTTTTAGCTAAATTTGAACTATTTATAAATTTTTATATTCCTCTTTGAACACGTTTGAATAATTTTAAAATTAACAAACATGAATGAAAGTGTAGGTTGATTTTTAAGTAATGAGCATTCAACCCTGTAAGATTCATGGTAGTACTACAATTAAAAAAGGAATTTGTAATTTTGTAAATTTGAAAGTAAATAAATATACCCCAAACTGGAAGTAATCAACTTTTTGAATCATAAATATAAAATAAAAAACAAACTTTTTACAGAAAAATAACGGATAGTATTCAAAAATATGCACACGGAGTAATACAATTTTTATTACGATTCGAAGCGTTTTACGGTTTTTAAACTTTTTTAAGCAAAACTTTTGAATTGTTTATCTTTCACATTTTCGATTATTATATTAGTGATTTGAAATATAAAATGTTTTGTATTATAATGCGAAAGTCTTTTTTTTTTGTCACGTTATTTTTCAAAACAAACCGAGACTCAACGCCATAACCAAAAATACAACAACTAACAAGCCATAACAAGACATGTGACTTTAACGTTTACATTTAGAGGATAGCGTTAGGCGTTACGCTAAATTTCCGAAATAAGGGAAGCGATTCCCTTAACCTTATCTCTACGCGCACGCTGATTGGTCGAGAGGTTAAGGTTTGGGTTAGCGTTAGCGTTACGGTTCACCGAACCGTATGCAAAATCTCTCTAATACCTTCCACTTTTTACGTTATAAACGTAGTGTGGAAGCTAAAATCACCTTATATTCGTATAGTTGGTATGGAGGCTTATTGAAAGCTACATTAATGTTACTTTTTTCTTTTAAATTTCGTCACTCATCATTACTCTTGTTGTATTACTTTCTTTTGTTAAAAAATGCTATATAGCATTAAACGTGTCCTCTGCGTACCTATAGAACTTGTAAAACAGATATATAAATGCTTTATCTATTTTTTGTTAAAGAATTTTCATGCTTATTTTGCACTTTTACATGCTTACTTTGCAAATGAAACTCTTTCTTCCAAAGTAAGCGAGAAAAAAACGCAACAAATTGCTACAACTTTCTACTAATGCAAGTTGCTAAATCTTATCTAACACTCTCATTCTTAGACTCTTTGACATAGATTTACTCCATAGAATTTATCTGACAAAATCATAAAAATCTGATTAAACTGTTCCTGTTCATTGCCAAAAGGATTATCCTTTCATCAATATGAACGAAAGGGATTTTATCAAATGACGGGGGATCAGAAGGAATTTCTAGTTGCATAAAAAGGTGCTGGCAATGTAATCGATGGTAAGATGCTGAGATTACCTGTAATTTTTCTTTGTTAAAAAATAATGGAATCAATAATTAATATGTTTCTGCTACTTGCGAATTTTTATTTGGAATAAAATGTTAGATAATTGATATTTTAAAAATTACCGAATCGTGTTATATTTAAATTTGGAGGAAGTCCTAGCTTTTTTTCTGTCTTTTTTTCGTAATTTTATATTTAAATTGAAATTTTATCACAAACATTTTTGTGGTTATTAATTGTACAACTATAATAAGTGTAAAATTAAAGTTACAGATTTTTTTTATTGAGTTTGAAACTGGTTTTGAGAAAGATTGATTCCTCCAAAAGAAAAACTATGGAACAAAGTTTTCGAAATTGAAAAAAATGTAGGTTAATAAAAAACACGCAAGAAGTAACAACCACTCCAAACTAATGCGACGATAAAATGTTTAAAATACAGTCTGCTCGAAACTGTATAATGAAATCCGGTGGTAAACAACCACATAATTTAACATAAAGACAATAGAAATGTGTTCATAAATCACTATAATGTAACGAATAGAAAGCATCAAAGCCTCACCACCCACTAACAATCGATACCTATATATATTCACTTGACAGCATTCGGGGTATGCAAATTATCTCATCTGCACAGGAAGATCCTAATGTATCTTAGACTTAATTTAAGTAATGTATGGAAGCCCTTTCGTGAACGGGCGCTATGACCATGTGACTATACACTTAATATATTACTGCGGCAGCTCAAGGACTGAGGAGTGCTAAAGGTAATTACGTTTCAGTCGCATCGCATGCTGAAAACTAAGACAGGAATTTATTGAAGATTTGGGATGGTATCGATTAAGATAACTAGCATTCTTTACATGGTTCAATGTGCTTGCAGAAAATATAATAGCATCTCAAATGAATCCAACCTGTCAATTTTCAATCACAAATCTACACCACAAGCACATAACTTCCAAAGTGACATTGGAACTGAGCCTCAGTGACGCCACAGTTACGTAAAGCATTGTTTTCTTTCCCACAAACAAACCACTATCCGCCTTATTGGTGAATGTAAAAAAACCTAATCGCAGCTTAAAAAGGGATATATTATTAAATTGTACTAGACCGATGTTTGTTGGCTAGAGGAGTTTCAATGCATATAGCAGGTTCTAAATTGCTGAATTGCTATAGCGGATGGTGTTAGTATTCGTCTAGGTGACGCTATTTGTATGGCGATTATAAAATATTCTATCTGAGCATTCGTACGTTAGCCTATCAGCTACACATTCTGACATAGAAGACGATTAATTTTTAGATTATAAAAATTGGTTTACTTGGATAAAATTCGCACTAATTAAACATGGCTTTTGTTTACAAACCCCATAATTTTGATGCGCAGCCAAGTAACGAGGCCAAGACTTGATCTGCCAATCAATGCAGTGACTTTTTACATAATATCAAGACGTTTTTCTACGACATGTTTAACATGCACCAGCACGAAATACTACTGCAAAGTGACACTGTAACCGAGTTTAGCTGTATCTAATCAGAGTTTAGCTCTACCACGAAATCCCCCATTGATTAATTAACCAAATAACCACTGACGCCATCGTTGGTATATTACATTAAATCCCTTCGCGTGAATAGTATTAATATGACAATGGGATGCTATCACTGGAGCACCCAATTCCTTCTTGTCGAAATACTGCTGACATATCTCAACAACTTTTTTTATGTATGCCATCCATCAACTAATTGCAGGAAAAGGGTACGGACGGTTAATGTGCGACAATGAAAGAAGTACTCCTGTGAGGGTTGATGAGAATTGCTCCTCATTTATCACGATTTCTTCAGCCAACTTATCGTTTCCCTTTGGCCCATGGCCCCCTCACTCTCACGCATTTGTAGGACCACTTCCGCTTGATGAGATGGTTTGGAGGACTGAGATATGGGCTTGGGGAACTGCCTTTATGGGAGTTATAAAATGTTCGTCGAATTCGGTTTCTGGAATTTTAGTTTTGGTCCATGCTAGTCAAATGAAAAATCTTCTAAAGTTATAGATTTGGTCGGAGCTGTTTTAAATACTTTTGATCCTATCTGACTCCTTAGCACTACAATAACTTTTTGGACGAGACAACAACAACTAATCACACAAATCATACAGATATACTCTATAATAATTTAGTTATATTTAAAAACGAATTGAGCTATTAAGACAATAAACTGTCGGGATAAATTTTAATTATACTGTGCAATGCAACTAAAGTAAACATAAGAGTAAACATTGAAAATGCTTATGAAAGCTAAAATCAGCAATATACATAGTTATGTACAAGATTTCAAAAACATGTTTCAAATATTTGCATTTTTTTCTTATCATTATGGATAGATTTTCTTTTAAATATCCTCATTACATTGCAGGCGTACTTTATTTTAACCTGTCTATAATATCGGTTAAACATGGGGAGGAAATCTTTTAAAAACTAAACCAATAAAAAAAAGTGTAAATGCCAGGGAAAAAAATTTCCTCCTATTTTCTTTTTTCAACAACAGTGATAGACTGAGATATATGGTGTCTGAAAAACGAGATGTCCCATTCGAAAGAAAATCGCGATAAAAGACCGGAAATCAATGTTTGGGGGCGCAGTGCTTTCTTCGAAGCAGAACGTTTTTCTAAAAGCAGAGAGAAAAATTAGATGTTCTTTTATTTACACAGATTCGATTCGAAATGGAACGATTCCAAGATTTTGCGAAAAGTCCAACTTTTCACTTGTCGCCTAAATATGACAGTTTAAAGACTCCAGATTCTTTAAGATGGTCAAGTTTTGAATTTATTGGAAGGGACTTTGTTAATATCTATTGAATAATTATGGTTGCTCCAAAGTAAGTATATTTTGTACATTTTCGAAAATCCGTGTAAAGATATCTACTATATTTCTAATTTATTTATTGCTTACCCGTAAGAAATAAGCAAACTTCATACGCATATAAAAATAGTTCTCAAACAAATGTTTTTGTAAATATGTGTATAGCATAGTATATGGACTGCTACTATGCATATAAATTCTTCTTAATAAATCTTTTAATTATTTTATTCGTAAATATAATGTTTATTTATCAACTTAGTAAATAGCCATTGTCAATTGGTTATCTTAAAAATAAACACATTTTTACTTGCAAATAAATGATATCCCATGCACTATAGGTAAGTTAAATTTAAACCTATATTTGCCTAAACAAACTTCTCAAAAGGAACTGAATTTGTTTTTATTTTTAAATTTAAAAAAAATCAGAAGATAATTTGATGTGTTTGCAAAAACTTCATTCTTGACAACTTTTCAAAATAATGGTTATATTTCACTTAGGAATACAATGAAGAATATGGTGATATTTTATTTCGTAAGATACTTTTCTGTATTCTGTCTGTCATAACATTTCGTGTTTCTTATTCGTCTATATCGGATCAAAGTTCTGTATTACATCGGATGTCAAGAAGAAAACAGGAAATAAAGTTCTCCATTGCGAAAAATGGAGATATATATTTCCGATTTTCATTTCTACACTGCCTCGAGGGAAAAGCATCGAGTCATCTTTCATAAATATAAATAAGGTTAGAATTCTTCATGTAAGCCTTTCCTTACTGAGTTTTTTCCATTTTATTCGGTTCGAGGCGAAAAGAATAGCAATGTCAGATTAAGCACATTTTTATAGCAGCATTGTGAGATAGAGATACTATTACAGATATAGATATAAAACTATTGGATTAAGTCGATGAATAATCAACATTTTTCATTTTATTGCTTTGATCTCTGTTTCTATTTGAATTATATGTTTGCTGGCTGATTTGTTACCCTCTAATGTATTTCGAATTCAAATTGATACTTTTGTAATATACGTCCGCTGAGTTCTTTTCCGACTTAACATGTATAAATTTAATTTAATACAATATCTGTATCGCTTTTACATTCATATAGGACAATTTCAGTTTCGCAATTAATAGATAATTTCTTTAAATTTTAATGATAATGTATCTATGCATTTTTTACTATCCCCCCCCCCCCCCCTTTCACTTTATTATTATTTCAGAAAGAAAACTGCTCCAATAATAATGATTATAGTGAATAAACTGTATAAATGCTATCTTATTCGAGGAATTTCTTTTTATTTTATTATACTATTGATAAATGACCATTTATCATTACTTTTATCCATTTTACCATTATTGAACCGAGTATTACGTTTTAAAGATAAAATGTTATATCCGTTGTGATAACCTTGATTTTGCATGTACTCTCAAATAAAAGAAAATTACCCCAATTTCCGTTGTAATTTAGCTTCTAAATATCTTAGATTCCGCATTCGTTTTCTTATCATTAAATTATCTTAGAAATATTCTAAGAAATTTAGTAGGGATGTTATATTTAGCTTCAACCTTTCGAAAGGAAATTCGTAGATAAATCTTAAATACATAAATGGAATAAGTAATAGAATGATATGGTAGAGGAATAGTAATGATAGTATAGTGGAACACAACACTTCAGAAATAATATATTCAATGCAGAAATGTGTTTCCGATGAACAATTAAAGCACTTTTTTAAAAAAAATTATTGCCTTGCATTTATGCTTATTTTAAAACTATTTATATATTTCAAATCGATACTTAACTTACTTGACAATAGAACTACGCATAAAAATATTATATCTACAGAATTTCGAAATCCATCTACTTTTATTATAACTAAAAACAATACACAAGCACTCATATTTGTCCTATTCTAATAAGGAAAATCGAATTCCTACATATATTTATTCTACCTATCATAATGAATAAATATTCCCCAAAATGGCTTAACCAAGCACTTGTTTTCGCACGACTGCTCATAAGGCACCAAGAAATCGACTAACATTCATAAATGATAATAAAGATGGATAGGCATTCCTACTTCCATCTATTGCGAAGTTACATTCATTTCATCAGTGGAGTATTCATAGAACGTGCCATTAAGTCAGAGCTTCGGTTCTATCCCTAAGGGACTGGTATTAAAACATACCGATTTGGGATGAGAAGTGCAAGAACTGTCCTATAATTGTAGATGCTATTTCAAATATAAGATTATGAAGGGCTTGTTCATGTATTCAAGTAATGCTATTCCTATAATCGCCTATTTTTGACCACATAGTAATATACTATGTGGTCAAATAAATTTAATTGAAGATTTTGCTATTAGTAAAGTATGTTTAATATTTATTGACAAGTGAAATACTATTTGAAATTTTACGTAGGTACGATTACATTTTACTATATTCCTCTGAAAAAAAGTTTTTACTATATTTCTCTTGAAACAAATTCCATAGAAGTTTTATAAGGTAATTTTTTTATATTATTACAGACGATAAAGTGATTTTGTGTAAAATATTAAGAAATTCTAACTTTAAATAATTCTAGATGTTTTTAGTGTGCTGAATATGAAATGAAAGTTAATAAAAGCTATATGCTAAAAGGGTTTTGCAAAGTTTTGAGCGAAAATATGGGCGGATATTTTGTTTGATGTCCACAGTATTTGATACTGAAAAGTGTTAAAAAAACAGGGACATGTTAATTAGTATAGTTCGTTATTACTATATAATTATGTAGTACTGTTGACCAGCCTTAATTATTACATTATTATTAATGACCATATTTGATGTTAACGAAATCCTATAGTTTAAGCATTTTAATGCATTTTCCTCTAAAACTAAAATCTTTTAAGTAAGCCATCAAATCGTACTACTGCTCTTTTAAAAGAGCGTAAATATCTATTTTGCAATCTTCTGACTTCAATTTGTGGAAGATGTCGGATCATTTCTGATGTCGAGTAAGATGTTAATTTTGATCATTTGGATGCGACGTCGTTTTAATCAATATGAAATGGGAATACGGTATCGAGAGTGTATTTATTTTTGTATATTTTCTCTTCAAGTGGTTATTTCCCTTCTCATTTCTAAAGATATTCTTTTAACTCATTTTTCTAAAGACATTTGTTTTCGATATAGATATTTAAATATTGGTTATGATAATTTTGGTGTACATGATTTTTATTTCTTTATTAAAATATATGGACGAAGAATAAGTAGTAGAAAGAATAAAAGTAAAGAGAACAAATTGACAAAAGGAATTATAAACAATAAAAAGATCGAGGCTAGTTTTCGAGCTTATTTTATTTTGCGCATACAGTTTTTATTTTTAATCTATTTTAAGAAAACCTAATGTAAATGTATTTTTTTTATCTACAAAATTTTTCTTAGATATTTATCTTCATTAGCACAATTATTTTCAACAAAAAGTAATAGAATTTTTGACAGAACATGATTGAATATAAGTTAGAAAATGGGAGCTATATGCAGAGGAAAGTATTTGAACAAACTGAAATGTAGACAGGAATCAATTTGAGTTTAGCTGGTTTTTCTGGAATCACAATACACCCTGACTCTTAACGATACGGCATTTATTACTCCGGGAGTGTCCGATTCTGTCTCTCACTCTGTTTTCTTTTTATAAATGATGAAAAAAGAGATGAAATTTGCTCATAGTTGAATTAAAAATAATCTCATCCTTCGATAGCAAGACAGCTTCAATTAAATTAATACTTTCGTCATATGACGTATGTTGAGTTGCTACTTAGGCCAGTTTAACCACTCGCGCCATTTAGCGGTCCATTTTTTAATAAGTGGTGGGTGGAAAACCTTCTCCTTTGGAAATGTATTGCCCCGGTCTCTTCCAAAATGAATAAAAAGTAATAACGTATAAATTAGTAATCCTGATAGATATACATTTATTCCTAAAATTTTGTACGGTATTGAAAATTATTCATTATAAGATTTAATGCCTTGTTGATCTTTTTTAAAGTTAAAAAAAATAGTTATAGAAAAAGAAGATTAGAAATAAAGTTATAGAAAAAAATATAATTTGTCATACAATTCGAAATTTAGAAACAGAGAACTATAACTAGCACAACCAACCAGCCTAGCAACCTTTATACATATGAAATTATTTTCCACCCCTAAAAGAAGTTTGTTAAATCCTCATTATACTTAAAGTAGGATAAAAAAAAAAGTAACAATAATATTTCATTCTGTAGTAATTGCGAAGCTATAATTTTACTTTATTTATGTTTTGACTTATTAAATTACAAATACTGAATTTTTTTAATTATTAATTATTATTCTGTCAAATTATTCGAACAAAATAAATAAAGAAAATACTTTATTAAAGAAGTAGCAAGATAGCAATTTTTTTAATGTATTTATTTTCAAATAAAATGAAATGTGCTTTAATATACTAGTAATCCTTCTTCTGTAAAATCGAATCAAAATACTCTCAGGAAAAGATAAAATATTTTAAATATGTGCTGCAGAATGCCGAAACACTTTTTTTTTAAATAAATATCGAACTGCAGACCAAACAAATATTTACAAATATTTATAAACGTGACTAAAGATTTAGACAGAAAGTTCAGTGCTTTATTTTTATATACTCCATAGTATATAAAAATATCGATAGAATAGAAGAAGATCGTATTTCGACATATTTCTGGAATTTCATATTAAAAAAAAGGTAATAAATATTAATGCCATCTTTGAAAAATGTTCTCAGACTTTTTAAAAGAAAGAGATACATTTTACTTTATTTGTGTACAAGATTTTTTTGAAAGAAAATTACTAATTTTTTTTAATTACTAGAATATTAATTAAAGATACTGGGTTACCGATACTACTAGACGAGAAAATGTTTTCGATTTTCATAAATGTGTTTCTTTTGTGCTACAAAAGGAAAAAAATAATCACTAACGAGTTTTCCTCAATAAATCTCATTGCAAAAAAAAAAAAAAAAAAGTTAAAACTCAACTATTCACTTATATTCTTGTATTCAACATTAATTCTACACAACAGCATTGCCCATCGGAAAAAGTCCTTTAAAATTCCAACATGATTTTTAAAAGCCTTCTCTTTGAAAATCGATTTTTCCATTACCTAAAAACACTTGTAGTGGATAATTTGAATAAATAAACAAAATTAAGTTCGGAAGGTAGAGGTAAATAGTCTGGAAAGTTTCCATGTCCACATTTTTTCTTAGATCGATTTATTCAAGATCATCATTTCCAAGCATGTACTTTCAGCCTGGAGTAGCAGCTGTTTTCTGAAATTTATGAAAAATATAAGAATTTCGGGAAGTGATCGCATTTTTATGTACTGTTGGGTAAATAATTCTAAAAAAGCGAAAGAGTTTTTAGAGCCGAATGTATTTTTAAAGTTTTATTTGTATTCGTTAAAAATTCAAATTGTTGGTGTGAATTATTAAAAATGTGGCTTATTGTTCATCAACTGTAGCCCGTAGGTTAGTTATAAACGTATTTTCCATTCTTTATATGCAGTCTTTTAAGCTATTGATATGATATTACATTTAGTTAAATATTGGATTGTTTTTAATTAAATAATAAAAATTAAAAATAAATAATAAAATAATAAATTATAAAACTAATAATTTGTTTGTTTTGCTTTTATTTCGTGCATATCAATAAATATTTGTTTAAAACTATTAAAAGACATAGTTTTATGTCCTGGAATGTCTTTCCCGTAAAAGAAACTTTAAATTTAAAAAAAACCCTCCTAGTTAAAAAGTTACTAAGAATAATTAAATATTTGTAACGAGTGCTTTAAATGTCGTAGGCTAAATGTTTTAAACAGGATATTTTTTATCTCTCTCTCTCATTATAAAGTAAACAAAGAAATAGAAACATTGCAATAACGTCGACAACACTTAACAAATACTAAGAACTGTAAATTTTATGGACTGAATATTATTTAAATTTGTGATCTAATTGCCATTTTAAAATTAAACATCATGGGAAGTTTATGACAAAAATAAGTACAAGTTTTAAATAATTATTTTTAAACATAACTATTTCAATTTGTTGACCTACCCTTTTGGTCACTTTTAGGCCTGAGTAAACCCAATAAGGAGTTTGACCGGCTATCATCTGTTTCCCATCTGTTTCCGCCTCGGGTAGCATGTCATTTATTTTTAGATCTCTTGCTATGCAAATATCTCAGTAGTGAACGTAGAAAAGTGACGCTTGTGCTTTGTTAACTTAATGGGAGATACGCCACTTTACTGTGTACAGTGACATATGTTTGAGATATACGGAGATTTAAGGGAAGGGTTAAGACTTGGGCGTATACTTGAGTTGCTGCGTGTTTCTGCTGTGTTAAAATAATGTTCATAGTATTGCCTCAGTAATTTGCCTAATATTTTCAACATTTGTGTTAGTAACTTTTTTAGTTTTTAATTGCTTTTAGGTTTTAAAGTCATGAAGCGTTGAAATGCTAAAATAATATTAAAAAATAATTGAATTAAATATTCTAAAAATAATTGAAGATAACTATTTTTATTATTTCTAGCCCTGGCACTATATTTGTTAAACTGAAAGCTCTTATTTTATGTTTCACTGCTCTTAAAAACACTGCCACAAATATTCTTGCATTTAAAAAAACATCACTATTCTTTTTTTTTTGTTCATCTAGTAAATTAAAAGTAATCATAGTTGTTGGTTTAACACGATAATATGATTGTATAAGTTTTTAACCAATGAATGTTTTCTTTCTTAAATACAAGTTTGTTTGTTTTTAAAGCAGTGATCGAAAACTGAATATTCTACATAAAATAACTAGATATTTATTTTTAAAATCCATCAATTCTATTTCTGTGAGTATTTTATGAAAGAATAGTTGTGAAATATGAATGAAATTCATACACAATACCTATTTTTGTTATTTAGAAAAAGGAGATGTGGGCAACAAATATAGAAGGGGGAGAAATATTCTTGAGCATAAATGGAGCTCATCGAATGTATTCGAGCACAAAATCATAAATTTAAATTGTTATGCATTGTTCACTCCCTATGCATATCTGTTTCTGTTCAATTTTCAGAAATAGAATGCTTTTCTGAGTTAAAATATCATTTCAAAAGTTCGAATAATAAAATCCTTTGTCGTATACATTTATATATAGTTTTTATTATGATTTAAATTTATGCTTGCCATCTTCTAAGCGTGTAATAATACTTTTTGCTTCTTCAATCATTCGTATAAATATTAATGCACTTAATAAATAAATCTTTCTAAACACAAATACATTTTTGTTCCATGCAAATATGTACATAAATGATTTTTAATTCACATTTAGCGGAGTATATAGAAAAACTGTACTTATAAAAAAGCACGTTTAAAAAAAAACTTGATTTTCCCAATCCCATTTTAGGGCCATGGTTATAAGATGAAAGGTATGCCTAATCTGGTCTTAGAGCACAAATACCTTACTTTTTTCCCGTATCCTCCCACCCCTTCTCCACAGGTGGGTGGTGTTACCTGTGGCCTATTGTGAGGGCCCCATTCTTGGGCGTGCCACAATCGCTTGCTCGAGGCATGCCTTGTTGAAGTATTGAATCGAAATATTGTTACATGGGGGCTGACCACACACCTGGGATCTTTTGTTAAAATGCCTTTTCCGAAGGATATAATAGGTTGTAGAGGGACAAAAAAAAAAGGTGGGAGGGTTATAGTAGTGTGAGTTGGGGTCTTTGGAAGCAGGCTTGGATTAGGTGGTCAGGCCTATTGAAGTATAACGACTTGAGAGGTTTTTTTTGTGTGTGCGTGTGTATTATCATGATATTTGTTTAGCTGCATTTTACCATATTTCTGTTCTATCGGCATTTTGCCTTATACTATATGATCAACAACGATCTTTAAACTTGTTATATATTTTTGTTTAAATGTAAATTTATTAGATAAATATTAAATACGCTTGTCCAACAAAGTAAAATGTATACAACTTTTGTCAAAAATTGGTATGTACAGAAACACTTTATTTAACATTGAAAACTTCCTTAAAGAAAATTAAAGAATTATAGAAAATTAGTGGAGACCAGGACTAGAACAAACAGCTCATCCATGTCACCATCACAAACTTACTTAAGACCAAAATCTAAAAATACCCGGGATATAATTAACCTTTAAACTCCAACACAAATCATTGGCCTGTAGAAAAGCAACGATCACAATGGGGCCTTTTAACACCACACATCCCTTCCTCGAAGTCCTCCAGGCGCGTGCCTAAAAAAAACCCATCGTGTTTCTGGAGATTAGACTAGATTGAGAGGATTTTCTTACATGCTAGTGCCTCTCATGTGGGGGAGTATGTGCCAGCCCCTTTTATTATGCCACTTTTTTGATATGAAGGATTCAGGGCTAGAATGAAGCGAGCTGCTTAATAGTTGAAATCAAAAAGACCTTAAATTTAGATAAATTAAGATAGTTTTAATGGAAAATATGATTTGAAATTGAATTTAGTCCTGGCTGGATGCTTTCTGATTTATGTGATAAAAAGTTAGGTGTAGTGCCACATAAAACGAAAAATAAAGGATATTTCTTATAAAGTAAAATTTTCTTGTAGAAAAAACGAAAAATAAAATGTTTACTCTACATAAAGGGTTTAGTTGCAAAATACATTTTCCAAAGTATAGCTAAGATTTAGGTTCTGGACCATTCATTGGCGAATTATTACTATTAAATTAATAATGTTTCATAGTCCTATCAAATTTACTATCATCAGAACGGGCCTGATCCTATATCTTAGTCATCTTAGTCATACTTTGGAGTTTATAAGAGAATGAGTTTCCCAACTATAGACCCTTCACATACCCAGAGAAGGGACGAATCGACCATGTCATCTCAACTTTCCAACTCACAGTCTAATATATCATTACCAAAAGTCACCACTAAAACTTCAACAAAACTGTTCTGAGTTCACTTGTTGCAATGATCCCTTACTCTGAAATGCTAAGATTATGTAGGAGCTTAGGATCTCTCTTCGCTGGATATCCTCCCCCATCTAAAATGCTTATTCTCATGATATAGCTTCTTACAGCTATACTTTGACACAAACTGTCAACGAGTAATTTTTTTGCTTTGTTTGATGAAGTGCGTAACACTTTACTGGTTGCTTAAATACAGGTAGCGATATTTTAGAATTGTATAGACTTGAGATAGATAATTTGGTAAAGTGCATAATTTGAATTTTACTTTATGCGAACTTTGAACAAAAATTCAGAGTTACCATGAAATACAACTGGTGTAAAAAATCATTACTTGAAAATAACCATGATGATAAATTAAAAGTAATTTAAACCCTCATAATTTACCAGTACTTTCAACAGTTTCATCCCCAATCTAATACGAAAGCATTAAATATAATTTCAGGGAAATAAAACGAAGATTCAAACATTATTAATAAAAAAGCTGGTATTCCCGGAGGGAGTTAAAATCAAAAGTACGTTTTAAAAATTAAAACGCAAGTTAAATTAAATCAAGAAAGTAGTCCATCAAAATATAAAAAGAATAATTATAAAATAACCAATGAAGTGCACTTTATTTGCTGAAAACTTATAATTTATTAAATATAAAAGCCAATTCAATTATTTTGTATGCCTCGTAGTTTGGACTGTCAGTGTACGATCGAAGCAAATCATATTTTTACCATATAATAACTGAAAATACTGGTTTTTGAAAAAGGAAAACTGGAATTTTATTTTCTTAAATAAATATTTAAGTATACTTAATTGTACCCTTAGCCATCAGGTTGGGTTTATTTTCAACTAGGACAAAGAAGAGTTTCTTAGGACCATCAAAAACTATGAGGGGCCCTTTGGGAACAAATGCATTTTAAATTTTGTCAGAGATAAAATAAAAATATTAAAAAAAACCCATTGTTTTTATTTTTCTCGGTTAATTTTTAACTTTATCACACACTCGTAATCAAAGATAAATATAGACTAAAACTTATGCGGACATCATAGTCACGTGGGCAGACTGAAATATCATGTCCATAATCAGTATAGTGTCAAATTAAACCCACTGTGTATGTGGTCAATAGTTTTTTTTCTATAAAACAAAAAAAGGGGGGGGGGGAAATGGTATTTATTCGAAAAATGAATATTATTAAGTTGTCTCATCAAAGAAAGTCACTAAAATAATTATCCGTTCCTAAATTCAACATATAATATCAATTTAGACTTGTTGTAGGCAATAGTGGTTTTATAAAAAAGTGGTATTCTCCCCAAAATGATAACGAAACTGTATTTTTAATTACAATTCCATTGAGAATATATTAAATGTCACGAAATGTTTTTGTCACGAAATTTTTCTCTTTAAATTAGGGTACAATACAAACATTAGTTTCTAAAATATCCTTTGCGCACATAGCATTTTATATTGCCAATATTTTTCAGCATAACATACACATTCATTTTCTCAAATGGAGTTTGATTCATTTTTGCTCTAAAAATTACAATTGTTTCTCATACTCTTAAACAGCACTAAAAACGTTTATTTTATAGGTACATCAAAAATTAAAAAATATTATTAATAAATATTTAGAACTCATTAATATTTGGCGGGAAGAATAAAGTAGAATATTACATGATTCAGCATTTCCCCATTCCCTAGCCGCTTAATTAGTAACTGAAAGCACAGCACAATTTTCAGCAGGAAAAGGCTAAAACACAATTAATCGAACCCTCGAGGATTTATACTAAGAAATAAAAAGGATTTCTACTTCAATTAATTATTTCGAGATGAAAGTCCCTTATGGCTTCAAGAAATGTATTTCTTAAGTCCGTTTCTTGTGCAAATCACTGGTTTGCCAATGATGTAACTTTTCCTCGAGTAATATTGAGTAAAATTGATTTGAAAATAATATAATAATTATTATGATGAAAGCCTGTTAGATTCGCAAAACTTGTTTATTTGTAGCTCACGCTTGATGCCTACCAACCGAAGTTTGTTTCTTTTGAAAGTGGAAAAATGGGGTTGTCCTTGGCTCTAAAGTAACACATATTTTTATAATATAGTTCCACCGAACGCAAATTAGAGTACTTGAACATTTTTGTATAAAACATGCATTAGAATAGAAATTACATTTTAAAGTAATGTTAAAAACTTCTTGATGAACGCATCTAATCTTCATATATTTTCGTTACACTAATAACTTGGGATGTACCGTTACGATCTTTTCCTGAGAGGTAGTCAAGAGAATGTTTATAAAATAGTGTCATTATGAAACTACGATTACTTTTTTTGCATAAAATAGCAGCTACAATTTTGTCAAGCCACTGAAATTCCACTTTTATCTCAAAGCAAGTTTCAACCAGAAATACTAAATTCATTTTTATTAATGTTTAATGCAATATTTATTTTTTAATTTAAAATTTATCACAAATCATTTTGAAATTTTTATCATTGTTTTAAAGGAAGGGTAGTTTTGTGTGATTTCCCAAGTGAATGTATTGGGAGCACGTAATAATTGTGTTTGGTGATGGATGAATTTGTAACGGGGGATGTGAAAAAATATGCGCCATTTTTTTATAATATTTATTTTTTTAAGAAATCATCTGCTTCGGTAGAATTTCTAAACTGTACCTAATGCCTAATTTTGTAACTGATACCTAATTTTCTTAATTTTAAATTATTTTAGCTAGTTTTAATGCCATTTTATTAACATGGTACTTTTTACCAAAACGTAAAAAACAAATTTCTGTGTATGGTGAAGACTCGTTTTAAATTATGCTTATACTATAAAACTCTGAAAATTCTTAAGAATGCATTTTATTTAAAAGAAATCTCTTGACTACCTCTCAGGAAAAGATCGTAACGGTACATCCCAAGTTATTAGTGTAACGAAAATATATGAAGATTAGATGCGTTCATCAAGAAGTTTTTAACATTACTTTAAAATGTAATTTCTATTCTAATGCATGTTTTATACAAAAATGTTCAAGTACTCTAATTTGCGTTCGGTGGAACTATATTATAAAAATATGTGTTACTTTAGAGCCAAGGACGATGTAATACATATATAAATGCGCCTATATATAAATTTTATTTCTTTAAATTTAACAAACGTATTCATTTGAGACCCGATGCAAATTAAACTTAGCTCATCCCCAAAACTCAAGATGAAAAACTGTAAGTTGGCATTTTTGGCACTACATTCGTGTGGGTCTAAGCTACAAAAATGTATTTATCTTTTAAAGAAACAGCAACAAAATTTAATCTTAACTACCTTTTTGAATTTGCTAATATCCAGCGTCGAAAGTTATGATGCAGTTTCTTCTTTAAAAAAAAGTTATTAAAATCTTGACTCCTTACAGAGGATAGAAGAGTATATTCTGTGCCAATTTTAACTCCATACTACGGCACGTGTGCATAAAAAGAACTTTTATGAGGGGGAGAGAAAATCTGATACATTGTTGCTGAAATGTGTGGTGTAATGGATCATTATCAACTGCGTTACCATAGCAACTGGATGGTGATCGATCTCAGATGGATACTCTTTAAATACTTTTTTGCTCCGATATCAGTTACTATTACTATATGCTAAGCCTTGACTTTATAGGGACTACTTAATAATTACATGTTTAAATGCGGTTGCTTTCGATTATGTACAATTAAATTGGCTATATCGCTATGACAGGTCTCTTAAAGTTGTAAACAACAAATTTTTTTATTTACATTTAGGCGTGAACGTTTTTAAGAATATTATTTGTTGATATCGTTATGACTGTTTTGTCAAATTTGTAAACAAATGATTTTTTTTAACTTAATTTTAAGCATGACCATTAAAAAATATTATTTGGCTATATCGTTATGAGAGGTCTGTGAAAATTGTAAACAAAGGATGTTTTCATTTAAATTTAAGCATGAACGTTTAAAAGAATAATATTTAGTTATATCGCTATGATAAGTCTGTCAAAGTTGTCATCAACGGAATTTTTCTTTTAAGTTTAAGCACGAATGTTAAACAATATTAGTTTGTTATATCGCTATGACATGTCTGACAAAGTTGTAAACAACGTAATTTTAGCCTCCCACACTACGTTTACAACGTAACAAGTGGAAGTTTTTATAACGGCATGTCCGTCCGTCTGTCTGTACGTTACCCACTTTCACAGCCCAAACTACAAATGCTAAGAACAAAAAAAAATGGAATGGAGATACTGATATGCTGAAGATTTGTCCGTCTTTTCTTTTATACCCAGCCCCCTTCCAAATTCTGTTCCACCCGTCGAATTTTAATTATTATCTTTTTTGTGTTAGGCATCATATCCGATACCTTATACTCTTTGCCCGTTTGTCTGTACGTTCGGACGGACATATGTCTACCTGCCTGTCGACAGTCATAATATAAAGTCAACCATATAAGGAGAATTAAAATTAATTTTTATTCATTAAAGTCGCTGTTGCCACATCAACAATAGCATGAGAAACTTTATTCAAAATAAATATTTGAAGAAAAATTTATTTTTGTTATATAAATCAGTTTGGAATGATGTCATAATGTATAGTCCAATGTGCTACTTTGATCATTCATTATTTGTTTATTGAGGAAGCGGCACATGACGTTCCATTTTTAGCCAACTTTCATTTTTTTTAATTGAAAAATTTAAAAGAAATGGAAATAAGGTATTAACATCATAGTGATTTCGCTTGTCTGTATTCCCCTTCCAAATTCTGTTATAACCGTCCAATTTTAAAAATAAAAGAAAAATTTAATGAGCTTTAAAATAATAGGAAAGTATTCTATTCCATTTCTTTCATAACTTCTTGTTTCGTTTAATTTTAAGCATAGACGTTTTAAAGAATATTCAGATAAGTGCGGTATTGCATTGTAAGCGGAAAAGTGACTCTTCTGTCATTTAGTCTATAGTTCTTAGGTTTTGCAATCTATATTTAACAAATTTTTAATAAGTAAGATTTATTATTATTATTGATTTCCACAAATTTATTTTATTTATTATATTTAAACAATGTAATATCGTATATTAAAATTATTGGAAGCGCAGATAATAGATATGATAATTTACTATTATATGACTTTTCCCATTTTAAATTGCAATTTTTTTCTTCAGTGCTATCTTCCCTGTGTCTAGGTTATTTTACACCATTACCAGTTTTAGCTTTAGTAATTTCAAAATATTTAACAAAACTTCATAAAGCTTTTGAGTTCAAGAATAAAAATAAAACTCATCACAGAAAATAACTTATCAGCTGCACAATCTTTTCTCCCAATTTTGTGAAAGGACTGTTGAGGCACATTGGATTATGAATCTCATTCAAATACATGAATAAAAAAAACTTGTTTGATTATTTTTTTTTCCTTTGAATTACTTCTTCCGTATCAAGATATCAAACACGTTATTTTAGGCTTTAATTTTACCAGATTTAGATAATGGTGAATAAAGGAAAATGAGATTGCACTGTGACGCCAAACTATCGGAATTTTTCGATTACGGTGCAGATTCCTGTAAACTGATTCAAGGTCCAAGGATCCTGAATTCTCGGACTTAAGATTGGAACCAATATCTATGATTGGATTTGTATTTATTACTGTCGATACAAAATGAATGTTAACAAAATAACGAGTTACATTTTTACACAACCAAGAGCACATAAGTATGCAAGGTAACCATATACTTTATCCCAATACATTCTTATATTAAAGGATGGTCATTAAACTGGTTTTAAGGGTCCTACCGCTGCCTCAGTAGCCGAGGGATTTGGAGGAGGGGGGGGGGGGGAGTCACCATAGCAACCGGGGTGGTTCGTTCACCCCTTTCGATCCGAAGATGCTTCTTGGATGCAGGTTCCTATTCAAGGTCAGACTTCTTGTGTCCGTGATGCCGCCAATTTTCTTCTTTCGATTTTCTTCTCTTGGCCACACGCGACAGACTTTTCTTGAAGATAAAATACCTTCTTGGTTTATAAGAAAAAGAAGAAGAGACAGGAAGAGTTAGATGTGGGAGTCAGGGATGGCGTGATTGTTTAGATGATGTATTTAAGGGATCAGAAGACATTGAAAGATTTTTTTTGTCGATGTTAAAAAATGTTATCTTTGATATGTTGTTTCATTCTTGAGGCTGTGAAAGTGAAACGGGATTATCCAGAATTGTTTTTTACTGTCACGCTCAAAATGAAATTGGCAGCCGTAACATGTTTAACAAACAGTTACACCTTCATTCGAAAATAGCTTCAAGTTTGATTGAAAAATCGTTAATTTTTTTAATAAAAGCATTGTAAAATTAACAACATTTACTATGTGTTCTTCCATACTATTTACTTTCTTAACTAGGTCTTCAATTTCTCCATCATAAATTTTGCATAACTATCGCAGTCCTGCCTCGAAAACACTTGTCAATCGAAATCGATCTTTTAAAGGTTCAGTTGTCTGAGACATGGATAAAAGTGATACAATGTTTGTAAGAGTTTGTGAAAAGCAAATATATATAATTTCCAGTTTAGATATTGATAAATTCCGCCATAAAGAGAAAAAACATGAAATAATCAAAAATGTTTGAAAGATTATAAAATGTATTGATCTTTTAATGTTTGTATGATTTTTTATGGTGAAAATGGGGGATGCTCTTGTTCTGTATTTTTTTCGATTATTACATAAAATTTTCTTTTAGAGTTTAAAAATAACAAACTGTTTTAAAAGAACGCTGTTGAACTCTTTAACATTCAAAATTATCAACGAGATTTTACGTATAAACTTTTTTCTAATAAAAATTATTCATGGCTGTGGGTTGTTAAATAACTGGGATAAAGATAATAGAGGATTTCAAGATAACAGCATTCTAAAATGGAACAACTTGAGATTAATTAACGATATTTCATTTTTATTTTAGAATATCCTCCATTTTACTACCACTTTAACATATATTTTTACACCTCAAAGGGTTTTATTAGAACATTTGTTCTGCTCTTGTGACAGTTTAGCACACACGCCTTCGTTTTTAAGTTCTAAACACTGAAACAAACGGCCCGCCTTCACATTTAACCTTCCACCCGAACATGTGAGCTCGGTAGTCAAAAATACATACTTGACCTCTACTGTGCGTGTTGTTACAGAATGATTTCATTTCCTGCCCTCTATCAAATCAAAATTTGTGGTCATCACTTTAGCTCCCCACCCACAGCTTCCTGTTGCCAACTTTTCCCAATAAATTCCATATCATGTGTAGAGGTTTAGAGATTTTTTAGATATTCTGGACCAATGAAACTGTCTGAGTATGGATCTTTTGAGATTGTTAATACTGGATGTTAATTGTTTGTGTCAAAAAACATAAAAATTATTGTATGTGTTCATGAGGTTTGGAGGTCATTGAAATACTTGTAAATAAAGATTTTGGGTGATTTTTTAAACAACTTTGAATTAAAATTTTTCTGGGAATGTGATTAACTTGAAATATTTAGTAAATGAACCCTGTTTCTTTAAAATAAAATTGTTGCGACAGATGTGTGTGCATTGATTAAATATGACACACATACCTTCTTTCTGATGTGTATAAATATAACGTACAGTTCGAAAAGTAAATATTGGCCAGGTATCCATACTAAGTTGTATTCTCAATACAAATGAAACAATTTCTCTTTATAAAAATAATTCAGAGACAAAGATCAAGTTTAATAGTAATATAATTGAAAAGCATTAGTGTAAGATTAAGAAATGCACTTCACAAAAGCTTTAACGGCTTCATCTGATAGTGAATACTTTGTTTAACACTAAAAAAAAACGGGGCGAAAAGGCGAAAAAAAATGGTAGGGCAGACGAACTAAAAAAATCGGTATGGGGACTAAGTAAAAAAAACTTTAGTAGGGTTGTTTCTGTGTACATCCTACCACACGCTGTGTTCGGTTTCACGTTACGCTGACAGCTGGTTTCCATTCACTTACTCGTATTCCAATGTAAGGGGTCGTCTACAAATGTATATTATGTTATAATATGAATTTATAATATATATTTTATTTCTGATCTAAATAAGGAAATCAGGTAATCATTTCATGTGTAGAAAAAATAACACCTGGTAGAATAACGCAGAGAAATGTAGAAAAAATTACTCTTACAGCGCTAGAAATCATATGAAATAGTTAAAACAAGACCTCCAAATTACGATTTCATGAAGCCATAAAATTGATTAAGTAGCTATGTCTACATTTTTAGTAAAATACGTCGTTTTGATGGTTAAATATTTGCGCCAACTGTTGTTTCAAAATTCCCTTTCGCTACCGAAATTAAGACTTGTATAAAAGACGATTTTGCAACCGAAGAAAGTAAAGTATACTTCATTAAATCACGCTTATATATCACGTATTGAGTGGCAACAGCTCCACATAAATGAAAAAATGAAAGTGAGGTCACGTGAACTTCGTCACGTGAAATATGCTGATCATAGATTAAGTATTAAATCATGTGTTTGGAGTTTACCTGAGGAAAAAGAATTGTGTGGAAGCGGTTCTAAGTGACAGTTTCTGTTAAAAACCTACTTGTTTCTTCAGAAAACTACATCACTTTCATACGTGTTTCAAACAGTGCCTCTCATTATAATTTCAGATTTTGTATAAACAATAGAGTAGTATTTACAATAGAGTTTTCAATGAGTGGAATGCATTACCAGATTATGTTGTGCATTCGAAGAGAGTAGAAGAAGAAGAAACTTGACGGTCATTGGAAACTGGTAATGTATTAGATTTATTTTGGACCAACCTTGCTGGGAGTCTGGCCTGTTGTTGGTCGACAATTTTTGTATTTATTTGTATTTTTAAACCAAATTACTATATTAATACCTGATATAGAATATCGTACAAACTATGCATTATTAAACGATCTGGACCGAACGCTACATTTGACACATTTCATCAATGGAACGACCCCTTCACTTATAAGTGAGGGGAGGGGCTTACGTACCCATGTGCTTGCCTGCGGAGAAGCGGGGGGAAAATGACAAGCGCGCTGTCCGTCGATGGTTGTGTGTAATCGTCTGCTCAAGAATGTAGTTGTTCCGGTGTTTTTCCACAAGCTCAGGATCAAAGGATTTGATGTGACCGACAATTTTTATTGGAATACATCAATAATCGAACCTTTGGATATTATTTTCCCGCAAAAAAACTCATGTGAAATGCTTCTGTGATTCGTTAATTCAATTCTCCTTTTGTGGAATGGAACAGAAATGGCGCCTCTTTCGTGCCGCGCGCATGCGTTCCGTCTCGTAGGATATTTATCGTTTACTGTTGTTTTTTGGTGAAAATGAGAAGAATATTATTGCTGCAAAGCATGGATTATTTAAACAAAATCAAAACAATAAGTGTGACATTTATTTCAGGTATTTTTTTTTTGCTGTATACTTTATTTTGTTTCTATTTTATAAAGCTGTCATGTTCATTTTCTCTTTACCGTACTCTATTTTATTATTATTTAATTAAATAATTCTGAAAAAAAAACGTATAATTCCATTTAATTATTGACATTCGCCATGTGAATTTCCATAGAGTCGAAGTATTTGTCTAGTATTTTAGTTCATGTTTAAGTAATTACTGTTGTTTACAAAAACTGTTCGTAAAAAGCCTTTATTAAAATTTATCTTTTATGTATTGGTTGGTTTTTAATTTCTAACCTCAGCCATGTTCTCTTTTACTGAATTTGCACAAACGTTTGTTTAGTTTAAAGCAGAGCAGCGCTGAATACTGGATATATCCTATTTATGATTTTAAAAAAATTAGGAAATTAGTGTAATTAAGCAATATAGTCACAGTCATTGGCAACTTAAATACCTACTTCTTTATAATATTTTTTTCCTATATTTTATATATATATAACGAAATAAAGAGTCGCTTTATAAGAGAGCGACTTTTTAACTGTATTAATTAGGAAAACTAATTTTGAACCTTAAATTAATTTAATGTTAAAAAACAATTGAGTGGACAAAAGAATCTTCCGCATCCATTGTTTTTGGTTTTTGTCAAATTTGTTTTGAAAAAATAAACCGTTACATTGGGGAGTAATTTAATGGTTTCAATTTTTATATAAAAGTATTGTGCTTTGTTTGGCTATTTTAGCTTCCACGATACTTTTATAACATAAAAAGTGGAAGATTTATAAAGGCTATGTTCGTCCGTCTGTCTCCCCTTTTCATAGCCCAAACTACAAATGCTGCAGAGGGGAGAGAAAAGACCTAAAAAATTTTAGAAAAATTCTAATTCGAAGTACATACTTCAAATATTAAAAAAAACCTGCAAAATTTAACTCATTTAAAAAGCATAAGAGGGCATTTTTATTTGAATTATATCACCATTGACCTAAAAGTTTAATACATTACTAAATTCTGTGCTAGGTGCTTTTTTTAGATGCATGGATTTTGTGTGGAAGCAGTTCTAAGTTGCAGTTTCTGTTTATAAACATACTTGGTTTTTTTGCACCATTGTGGGATTGTAGTTTAAATAAACCTTCAAGTTTAATAAATCGCATAAATTAAAATACTTCATGCTTTAGTCAATTTTACACACATAAACGGTGCTAAAGTTGCCATAGAAAAAGACCTATAGTTCGCCGATTTTCAGAGGGAGATGCGTCTTGCAAGGTGCTTTTTTGACAATTTATTCTGCTACTGGGTGTATTCTGGACAGAATTTTACGGCAGAATTATATAAAAGAGGTATTGGATATATTACTCGATCTAGTAAATGCATTACTTCTGGCCACAGCCGAATTATTCCAAATGAAAAATTAAATAAAATTTAATTTCTCTTTATGCCCCTTTTGCTTAAATTTTTTCCTCCATTTTGCGCTAATTTTTCAGCTATTGAGTGGCAACCGAAATCCTGAATTAAAATAAATTATTTCGCGATTGGAGAATCAATATATATAACCTTGGAAAAAGCACCGATCGTTGAAATCCAGGAGTGAAACCTGGATGAAATTACGTCACCTGGAACAGGCCAATTCCAATTATTTATATGTATTTGCAGATTTTGCACACACAAAAAAGTAGCTATATACTATATAGACATTTGTAATCTTACTGTCCATATTTACGTATTTAAGTGCTCTGAAACTGCATTTATCTACAATTGTGTTTCTATATCGGTGGAAATTTCCCGTTTACTCTTGAAAGAGGGGAGCAATTATCTTCCCAAATTCCTAGACTTGGCATTCTGAAGGTGATAGATTAGGACCAGCACGAGATAAGCTGGTCCAGGGGGGGGGAGGGGGGGGGCTTGATAGGAATGTCCGGAATAAAGGAGGGAATGCCTTTGAAAGGGGATGAACTGTAGAAAGATCTATTAGCAATGACTAAACACATTCTGCATTCATACGGAAATAGTTTATTAAGTCGGTTTTTCAGTGTTGTTCATAAACTCGCGTTAAAATGATGGATTGGTTAATAATTAATATACTTAATATACTATTAGGTGAACGTATGGTTGAGAGTCGGATTCTTAGCTTTGAGAAGTTAACCCTCGTGCTTATTATTTAGGATTATTTATTAGAAATGTCTGTACCTGCTGTGGATTTTGAAACAGATTACATTATAGCTTGGGTAATTTCATCTGGAAATAAACAGAAACAACTTAAGTAGCAAGTATTAGGTGTCCAAGCGCATTACGATCGCTAGTACAATGTATTGTTTTCCGTACCGTGATTGCCAGACCAACAAAATTGATCCTATCTAGTCTACAGACGCCTCATTACACTCTAATATAGCTGTCCAAATCTTCCTAAAATATCTCACATGACGCCTTGTTTTGACCTATAGCTATGGTTTTTATACCCTTACATAGATTATCGCTAATGCGATGTCCTCTGCGTAATTAAATGGTGACTTATAAATACTAATCTGTAACTTCAAATCTTTCCTCATAGAAAAAAAATCTCATCCTACAATCATTGTTTTTTTTTGTTTTTGTCTTCAATCAGGGCCGGATTACCAATTAGGCAAGGTAGGCAGTCGCCTACAGGCCCCGCACATTTTAGGGGCCCCGCAACTTCCAAGTCACAAGGGACTCCCTCGGAATTTACATTTTAGTTCCCGAAAAGAGATTTTTTTTTTTTTGGAAGTTGGGAATTTCAGCGCTCGAGTTGAAAAACAAACACAACACGTCAACACAAACCCTAAAAGGGGCCTCAGACTCACACCAACCTCACAACACGTGGTAATGCCCCAAGAGAAGTTATAACGTTATCTGAGGCAATAAAAATGGTCGGATACAATTACCACTGTCTTCGGCGAAATACGTTATAAGGGGCTATTTTTGCAGCTTTCACACCCCTCTCCTACAGGGTTGTAACAAAGACAAAAGCTATAGATAAATAGCACCTAACTTGGCTACTTATTCGCTCTAAACTGGTCACATTAAGATATCTGTAAATACTATAACCATAAATACGCCTAATTTATAAGATGGTTTTTGAGAATTTCAAATTACCTGTTTTTAACTAAATTCCAACGCATTTACAATTTTTGCTCCAAAACAAACAAAAATTATTATTATTTTGCCACTTTTCCTTTTTTTATTCTAAATAATTAAAAAGAAAAGAAATTTGGCATTAACATTGCAGAGATTTCAGACCATTTGTCTGTATCCCTCTTTCAAATTCCGTTCTCTCTAATTTACGTTATAATTTTTTTTTCATTTGAAAGTTATGACAGCATGGGACCAATCTTTTCTCCTGCATGTCTGTATACGAAGGAGTAAACTGCTTTTTTTTCCCCAATATGTGACAAAATCATATTTTCTTTGAAAATGTACGGCCCATTTGCAAGCAACATTTATTTTATAAAAAATCATAAGGTACAAAAATTTATAAGGTACATAGATAAACAGTAATATAATCTAGTTTTCATAAGAAATTTTATTTTCCAAAATAACCCCATTTTCAGCTGAAAGTAATTTAACACCGCAAAATACAAGATAATATTTATAATGTGGTGTGTGTGGAGGTGAGGGGTATAGGCTGTCGAAAAAAATACTTTCCGTGAGTAGGGATGGTTGGGAATCGTCACCTCCACTTTCCAAGAATAAAATCCGAATCCCCCATTTTTCTCACTAAGTTGAGCTCCCACTTATTTATCGTTAGGTGGAAGAACCATGCCTTTTGAAGAATTAAATAAAAAAAATTTAATTAAAAAGTATGAAAAATATGGAAAAAAAAAAAGACTTCACTCTAAAAAATTTTTAGTGGTTCTAAATTATGACGCCCGTCGCATATAGCCCTCGTGTAGCTCAAGTGTGACGAGTGACGATAATTCAAAGCAAACAAAACTAAAAAAAAATTATGAAATAAATGGACCCTAAATTCTTCACGATTGCATTTGTAGATGTTTAAAAATTGAATTTAACTTTTTTTTAACCAAATAAAGTTTTGAAAAAATTGTATAATTTATTCAAAAGTTATAATTCCAATTTTTTCACCTTAAATTTTAGTAAAAAAATTAAGATTTTTCCCTCCTGTTTTTTTACCATTTCATTCTGGAAGCATAATGAATCTATTTTACAAATTTACATTTTTAGAATAGAAAAATAAAAAGTTCGAATCGAAAGGGTTAACAAAAGTACGCAAAGTGCCCCTCGAATTTTTTTGAGCAGTGTAGTTGAGCTTTCGTTAAAATATAAATTTCGCTTTAATGTGCACTATTTTTATATTTTTATGGACATAGAGTGTTTCGTGAGTAATTGTTTAAATTTGTGTTTAATTGCTTATATCTGTCAGAATTTAGATTTATTGGTATTCATAAATTAATTCCTATTTTACAAACATGATAGTATACCAAAATTTATGTAAAACAAATTAACAACAGATACACAATTAAAAAATTTGGATTCTATTGATTTTAATTATGTGGCATTTCACCATGTCGTAAAGAGAGCGGGGGGGGGGGGGGGAGCCAAGGGGCCCCGTCAAAATCAACTGCCTACAGGCCCCGACACTGCTTAATCCGGCCCTGTCTTCAATTTAGTTAGTTCCTCGCTCCTCTGCCGTGCTAAAATCAAAATTTTGTTTATTGACGTTATTTCCTGCCGTATTTTGCTTGATAGTGTGACAATATACAAGGTGATAGACCTGATTATTCAGGGGCCCATTTAGGTTTGCTAATGCCCTGTTCATTCTATATACAGTATTTGTGAGGATTTAGATGTTTTTCTTTTAAATTTTTTAAAACCAAATGTTCTGTGCTTTTACTTTGTTAGTTGATTTTCTTCCAACACCTGTAATTGGATTTTCAATCTGTTATTCTGTTGTGTGTTGTGTAAATAAATAAATAATGTATCTGGTCACATGGCAGGGAAATGTGATGTGACCAGAGACATTATAGAATGGACTGCGCATTTGCACAAACCTAAAAGTGCCCTTGCATTTTGACGTAACTTGGTCCAAATCACGTGACGGTATCGTTTCACTTCGATAATCCTACAAAGAAAAAGTTTAATTGTTCAAATAATAAGCCAAAAGTCAACGTCGGAGAAGGTCGTTGAAATTTCCGCACGTGATGCGGCTGTTTCTTTCGTCGTTTACAGTTTATGTGTACATTTTTTTTCCTATTTCAAACTTCCTTCTCGTAAAATAACTTCAATGAAAACGTTCAAATTAGAAACAGCACCCTTCAGAGGCCACGAACTCTTTAACTTGACTGATCTCTCTTGGCGACCTTCCAAATTGTATAAGGATTCTGTCATACTGAAGAAATGTTTGGGATAAAAATTAGGTCAATTAAGTGAAGTTCGTTATATTTTGAAGGTGAATTGGTTCAGATTTTGACAAAATTTTAAAAAATTGGTTGGTATACAAAAAGAATTAAAGAAAACTCCACCTCGAACTCAAAGCGGGAAGCTTAAATTTTTGGTTTGAAAGTTGCAGAGGAAAACAAAATTTTCAAGAATTTCAAAACTTTTGCTTCAAAACGGACATTTAATCCATGTAATAGATTTTTTAAAAATCATGTGTTGTAAAAAAAATTACCAGTGGGAAATAATTTTCGTGGTTACGGCAATCCAAGAGTTATTAGGTTTTTCAAAATCCCGGTTTCACGGAAGAGTTTAATTCATAATTATTAATTAAATTAACGTTTGGTAGTTTGTGTTTCAATTTATTTTCAAGATTGTGTGTCTCAAAGAGTTACTTTCTAAAATCAGGATGGATGGGGCCCGGGTATTGTTCGTCGGATTAGTGGAAGATAAAGTTACATTCCCTGCATAATAAGCTGCGGCCAGCTAAACAGGAAATCCTGTCGAAAATGGGATTAGAAATTTATCTCAGGAACCGGTTACACGAAATTTGATTGTCAACCCCATAAGCATTAAACCAAGTGTCGCTTTATGGCGATGCAAATTATATAATATCTTAAAGTGTGTGCCAATAAATCAATTAACGAATGCGTTTTGCGTTGCCTGCTGGTTTGTTGTGTCAATAGAGGAGAAAAAAATCAATTTCTCGAATAAAAAAATTGCAAGGTTGGTTATATCCATAGATATCATAGTTAAAGTATTAGATTGGCAGATCACGTGACCTCCAATGCTAACGACGGGACGCGCATGGAGGCCAAATAAGAGGGCAACAGTAGCGCCGGAACTTATTTTTTAGAGGTATGGCAAGAAATGCCTCAATCTACCCCCTCCTCCCACTCTAGATGTTTTAAATATAGTATTATATTATTTAACAAATAAGTATTTTTCAATAAAATTAAAAAATTCCTAATAGAATACGCACAGTGATTTTTCAAAGCCAGAATACAGTGACTTTTGGGACACCCTGTACTATATAAAAAACATTTCAATGTTACCGACTAGAAAAAGATGTTGTGATATAAATAAATTTGTTTATTTTTCAATGTCTGAAATTAAACAGCTATTTGGAAATATAAAATGCAGAAAGCAAACAAACTCTTTTATCTATATAGAAAATGTTAGTTAACATAAAAAGTTAATATTTAAAACAAAAAAAATATGTATATATAATGATACATCATTAATTATGTCTAAAGGTTGATTTCTTTTAGTTGTTTTAGAAACAAACGCTTCAATTATATTCGCGATGTTTATATTTGACAAAAGCCCATTACTACAGATCCCCAGTAAGGGAATGTGTATACGTGTTATCTTTTTTGGTGTGGTGTGGTTGTGGGGTAGGATATGTGACAAAAATATTTGCAAGTTTAATTGGTTTTGTTGGATTTTTTTCACATGGTCACTTTTGGGTTTGATTTTGTGAAATGGAAAAAAAACGCATAACATATAATCTGTGCAAAAGCTGGTATGGCAACTGCCATACCTGCCATACCGGTTCCGGCGCCACTGGAGGGCAAAATGGCCAGTGTCGCTGCCACTTTAAGAAGAAAAATACTACGAAAAAATACCATTTAATTCTAAAATTACAAAAAAAATACTAGAAAAGGATTTAAAGTCACTAAAAAGATTCCAAAATGCAGCGATTTATACGATATTTTTTTGTAATTTCAGAATTAAATGGTATTTTTTCGTAGTATTTTTATCCTTAAAGTGGCAGCAACACTGGCCATTTTGCCCTCTTATTTGGCCTCCATGCGCGTCCCGTCGTTAGCATTGGAGGTCACGTGATCTGCCATATCGCACTATACGCGGAAAAGTGACATATCGCACAAATATATAACTTTTCAAGTTCTAAATACTATAATATTTAAATTTTAAATATCTAGCGATAAAGCAAAAATTAAATCAATTGGTAAAATAATTGGAATACAGTAATCGAATTATTATGTTTTCTATAATGCAATGCAATGGAAAAAATAAATTTCAGACGATTTTTCTGAAAAACTATTATATAATCCTTCGATCGTTAAAAGTACCAATTTTTTTTAATTCTAAAAATCATCGATTTTGTTTGTGAACTTAATTATTTTAAACTTCCTGTTGTATGTAAAGTATCAATATGTCTGCAAATTTCACATTATTAAATGTCTGCTAACACTTAAAAATAGTTGCACATGACCGTGTGGCGTATGCTGAGGTACCGATTCATAAGAACAAAAGGGTATTTGAAAATAGTCTAAGTCGAAAATCATGTCTTAAATAGTCGAAAATAAATTTGGATTTCTGAATCGTGCTTATCAATATTGCTATTTAAATTATTCTCATATCGATTTCACACATAATTTAATTGTGTATAATATATTTATTTGTATTATGATTTCAAAAAAAAATGTATTTAATGCATTTTTAAAAGTTATTGAAATCTTAAAAATAATTTTGTAAAATTGTCAAGGCTCTGTTTCACGGTTTTCCAACTCACCAATAATCACTCTTAAGTTGTGTCCGCTTGGACAAGAATCGAGGAAGATATCCTTATTCTTTAAAATTTTTATTTATTTCCTATGGGGATTTCATTTTTCTTTTTGTTTAAATAACAGCTCATATTGAGGCTCATTTTGATGCCCCACTCCAGTGGCTTAGGGGTAGGGCATCGCATTGTGCCATGTGTCCGTGAATCGAGTGCCAGATTGGGCGAGGTTGACTCATCCTTTCACCCCTTAAAGTGGGTCAATAAAATGAGGACCAAGCATGCTTGGGAACTAAACACTGGGAGTTAGGCGTGAGGTTGCCTAGAGACATATTCCTAGCACCCCAGATCCATTTAGTTAACAGCTCATTATATGTGAAGCCACTGTTTTCTTTTATTATTTTTAAGTTGAATAAATTATTGATTGCTACACAAGTGTATTTAAAGCTATATAGTTTTTTATTAGTATTATTTTAAAACACTTTATTACATAATAATAAATTATTTTGATTTTTCTTCCAGGGGCTAGACAATGTTTTAAGTGGTTCAAAAACTCCAACAAGTTTTGATAAGCTTTCATTTCCAACTCCCAAAATGGATGGATACCGATTATCCTTGGCAACTTTAGAAGGTAAATCTTAACTTGTTACAAGACCCGCATTTGTGATACAAGTGAAAGGAAATATACAAGCTTAATTTCCTATGATAAGTCAGCAAATTTGGAATGCAAAATATTATCTGGTTATTTAATTCTTATAATTTAAGTTTTGAAATAATCATTATTACTGACACTATTATATAATTACTGACACTATTTTTTAGATTTACAATCAATAATTAAATATATAACCAGGTGATATTTTCCTTCTAAGTTGATTAGGTTTTGTTGTTATTACTTTTTTACCTAATGAAAAAAAGTTTAATTTGAACATTAATAGTTTAACAGATTTTACTTTTTCATGAAATGCATTAGGTTAATGGGGTTGACCATTTCCTTTAAGTAAACTAATAATAAAGAGCGCCAGTTTTAAAACCTGCAAGTGAAATCATGCAATTTTTTGTTTAAATAACAATTCAAAAAGTTATAGGCAACACTCACAGTTTAATTCTTTATTTACAGGTAGTAAATGTTTTATATAAAACAATTACTTCCTATGACATTTAACCTTCTGAGGCATATTGACGTATCGCCTAACAGGTTTTCCAGCAACACACACAATTTTGAAAAAGTTATAAATTTTCATAATCTTACAAAATTTTGAAGAGTCATTTATAATCATCTTCTACGGAAATATAATTTTAAGAAATTTAAAGAAATTAAATTTTCAGTTAAATTTAAACTCATACACAGAAAACAAGTTTACACTTCAGCCAACTTGTTTATCCCTCAGAAGGTTAAAACTATCTGATTTCAACTCCATTTCAGACAGCCAAGACATTGAGCTGGATGCAATCCTGGGAGAACTGTGTGCCTTAGAAAGCTCCCTAGATCCGGACCTTATGCACCGGGGCCATGCACGCAGTGTCAGCACTGTCATACAGAGCAACATGACAGGGGAGAATGTGAGATACTCACTGCCACCTGACCCACCCCCGGTCACCTCTCAGGCCAAGAGGTTCTTCACACATAGGAGGTCCAGCTCCGGTGGAAACAGGTCAGGGGTGGTTATTTATGTATGCAACACTCACCAGATATAGGCTAAATACATAGACAAGGCTTAGCGACTTTGGCGATCCACGTTCACTGATAAAAAGATCATTGTTCTGATCTCTGGTGGATGCATGGCATCCACCAGAAGGAATTGCTTGGGTGGTCAAAAGAACATTTGCCAACTGTAAAAATGTTACTTACATATGCCGACAACTAGTACTGTAGGTACTAGGCTGTCTGGATTCTGTAGTGTAGTCCAAAAATAATGGCCCTGGCAGCACCAAAGACCAAACCAGTATGCTTGTAAATTCTGTATATGTACGTACCAAAGTACCAGTTACTGTGACAGCACCATAAGTTTATTCAGGAAAACTAAAGGCATATTATTATTAATGTTGATATATAGCATTTTATTTTATAATTTCTGTAGTGATGGTGTGCTGAAATAAGTATTGGCACACTAGGGACACATTATGTATTGGCCTATTATTTATTTGTTTCTGACTAAATAGAATATTCAAGCTACCTTTGTGACTTGATATTCCTTATTGATTAAAAAATAATTTTATGATAAAACCAGTTTCAATTAATTAGAATGAATACACTTGTTCATGATGCATATTTGATATTTCCATAAACACTTTAATTTGGAATTAAATAGCTCCCTCTAATAGCCTCTTGATGTCTTCATTTAATATTCAATATTATACCCATAATATTTATATAAGTATTCTCCAACCCAGGTCAAAGTTTGAAATGGGAGATGACTGTGACCAAGTTAAAGGGCAAAGAACAGACAGCCCAGATAATGACTCCGCCTTTTCGGACAGTGTGTCCATGCTGTCCTCTGAGTCGTCCATTTCATCGGGGGGACGGACAGACACAGGAATATCTAGTCAGGGTTCATCCAAGACCAACAGTATTGCTTTAGTGCCATCACCTACACAGGTAACTATATGGGTGATTTATTTGCTTTTAGCATGTTTTCTGTTATATAGTAGTTCTATCTAGACCATTGATTGCCCTAAAACGATTCGAAATTAAAATGGGCAAGGTTTTGCAAGTTAATTTTGTAACTGTTCTCTAAAATGGCCATCAATATAATTTACATAACGTTTTAATTACATAACTTTCAAATTAAAATCACAATTTGGCCTAATTTGCTCAAATCATTAAGGACGTCTTTGTGAAGGCTATTACCTCTTTAAAAAAATCTTAAATTTAAGGGTTTTTTTATTTGTTTTTCGTGTAAATTAGTTTATTCCTTATAAATTGTATAGGACAATTGTGTTCATTAGTCTTATATTTTATTTACTTAGATAAACTTAATCATAAAGCTCATTCTCATGTGACAAATTATTTTGCCAACCGTTGTTAATAAGTTAATCAGTAACTGAATTGAATCCAACGACAATTGTTCATTAAACACTAATATTAATTTTATTGTGTAAATTAGCTATTTTTAAAATTTTCACTAAACCTTATATAAATATCTTCTCTTGAATTAGTTGCAATGCTTATTAAAAGGTCGTTCAATTACTAATGTATATTAATCTTTGAATTCTTTAACTTTAAAGTTTAGTGTGTTTAAATTGTAGATTTAAAAATAACAATTTATTCTAATAATTTTTGCAGCTACTTGACAACATATCTAAAAGACTCCAAGCTTTGAAAGTTGAAGTTGAAAAAGAAAATTCTCCACCAGTAAGTCAAAAATATCTAGCGAATTCCACAAACATTATTGCTATTGAAACTATAACATACCATATCTAACTTTCACACCTATTCCTAGTCACACAAACTAGGCATAAGAAGTTCTTTTTCCAAATCAAAAGAATGTCATTGTGTCCCTTTTAAAAAAGTCTAAATATATTTCCACTAAAACTTCTTATCCTTTGTATACTATCCTTGATTAAAATATATTATTTGAACATATTTATCTGGTTATAAGTTATTTATGACCAATAAAATGCTGTTAATTATATTTAAAAAAAAATAATTTCAACAAACTACACTACCAAACTTTGATGTCTTACTATTCATCCTTCTTTGTTATGTCTAACTAAATTTCCTTGCTTGCTTTTAATCTTGCACTTGAATGAATGTTTGATTTGAACAGTCTTGATGATATTTTTTATTGTACATTATAATCTGCTTATAGTGTAAAAAGCCTTGGCTATATCCATGACATAAATTAGTAATAATAAACAATTTTAAAATGTTTAAGACAGGAAATTGTAAATAAATTCAGTTGAACCATTGTGACAAGCAATGTGTAGGAAATCATACTTTAACATACTTAGCACCTTCGTTTTTAAAAAAAATGTCTCCTTTGTAAAAAAAAAATTAACCATTTTACTTGCAACGTGCCTAAACAGGAATATTTATTTATATTTTATAGTAAATTTTTTTTCCTAAATGGGAAAATTAGTAAATCGATCAAGACTGTTCTAATAATTTGTATGTTACTAACTTCCTTGTCTGGTGCTGGTGGCTTTTTGTTTTTCTTGCTATTTCCATTCTTCAGGCAGAACAAGCTGCCCGTATTAAAGCTGAAAAGATCCGGATTGCTTTGGAGAAAATAAGAGAAGCCAGTGTTAAGAAGGTAGATAATTTCAAGTCGATTACAGCTGTTTCTGCATATTTTCTAGAAATTTGTTTTAATGGATTATTTTCCCATTTTAATTTCATAGGTATTTTGGTAAAATAATTGTTAAAATGATATTTTATAAGAATATTCATTTTGGCAGTTAGAAGGAATTGCTTGAAATTTTAGAAATTTTCATGGATGAATGTTTTATGATTTTCTTTGAATGATATTTTTCCAATTGGTTTCTGGTATTTTTGCCTTGTCTTTTACCTTACTAATCTTGTTGTATTTATAACTTCATAGAAAAACTTGTAATTAACATAAAATTTAATAATTTGTTTTTAACTTATTACCTTTTTGTGTTTGTAGTGTTTTAACTTAAATGTGCTACCAATAGTCGACCATAAATTGATTATCTCTTACACAAGTAGCTTCAGTTTTTAATTCAATGTTATATTTTTAATAAGGACCTCTTAAAATAGCTTAAATATATTTGATACAAAATTAATGTACGATATACTGTCATTAGCCATTATTTGTATAGTAATTTGATCACTTTTCCATTATTGTATATTGAAAAGTAATTAAATGACTTATGCAGTAAAAATTATCAAGAATATTCAAAATGTTAAGATCCAGCAACCAGATTTCCTGCACACACACTCATACAAAAATTCCATCAAAATCCAACTACCAACGTTCCATGAAATTTTATCTTACAGTTTTGATTCATCACTTTTTTTTTTTGCTTGCATATGGAGTGCTATCATTTAAAAATTCTTTTATAATAATAAACCTTTGCATAAAATCGCATTTCTTTCCCTTCTCAGATCTTCATCAAAGCTTTCAGCGCTGATAACAGTGCTAAGAGCTTGCTAGTGGATGAGCGCATGACCGTGGGGCAAGTTTGTCGTCTGCTGGCAGACAAGAATCATGTTCCCATGGATCCCAGGTGGACACTTGTGGAACATATACCAGAACTCTTCATGGGTTAGTAACAAATTGATTAAAGCATACAGTTCACAGGGGTGCAGTATATGTCGGATCCTAGATCTGGGGATATTTTGTAGAAAATATACAATTGATTTTGATTTAAACAATGAATTACAAAATTCCCTGTCTAGCCGTTTGTTTTCTGTTTTGCGTGTCCAGTCCTTATTTTGAAAATATGGATCAACCAGTGTATATATGCAGAATTTTTTATACTTACGATAATACAGAATTTATGTAAGGCTATAACATATTGTACATTTTAGGGGAAATTGTTATATGGATTGGGGTAAACGTCGTGAGTAAAAACATTTTGTGCACTCCTGACAGTGCAAAATGCGGATAATTGAACTAACCGTAGAGGGAATCGCACCAAATTTAGCGGAGAGGCTGTTATTGATGTGGGAGAGGGAATATGGTGACCAGACGTACTGCATTTTGCTGTATAGATTAGTTTCTTATTCAACTATTTAGTTAAAAAAAATTATGATTTTTTTCTGCTGTTTTTTTTTTTCAAAAACAATAATGTAAATAAAATATGAATTATGATGGGGATTTCATAGACGAAAGAATAATCACTGAAACAAATCTGGTCAAGCTAAGAAGGAAAATCAAAATAGTTTTCAACTTTTCCTGTAGGGAATATTCAATACCATGGTCTTATCGGCACCAGCCTTTCTACCACTTTTTGTGTATATATTACATTTTTGTTGTTTATTTTGTACAGCTATAGAATATTATGTAGTGTTGACTTTATTTCTAATATTAATTGCATTTTATATTTTTGAACAGAAAGAATGTACGAAGATCATGAATATGTTGTTGAAAACCTATTACTATGGACAAGAGACTCGCCCAACAAAATACAGTTTTTGGAAAAGGATGATAAATATGACTTGTTTATTAACCCTGAGGTATACTTTTGTACCTAAAATTTATTTTAATATTACACTTGTTTATCCTAAGTTCCACAACTCTTCATATTAATGAAACACTTTATAAAATACCTGTGCTGGATGATATTAGCGTTTCATTACCTAATGCATCATAATTGAGGTCCAAATGTTCTATTTTTATACTTGAAACGAAAAAATACAGTGCCAGATAACGCTTTTATGCCTGGGTAATTCATAATTATGCCTAATTTGCCTTTTATTAACCCTTCAAATTACTCATATTTAGGTTTGTACCTGGGTAATAATCATTATTATATATATTATGTCTTTCATAAACCTTACCTAAAACATTAAACATACCTTCAAAATTATTCACATTTAGGTTTGTACCATGATAATAGATTAATCTTTAAGCATTGTTACAGGAATATCTGTTAATGGGAAGTTCATCTGAAAGAGGCTCAGAAATGGATGACGATGCAAAGGCTTCATTACTTGAAGTATGTGATACCTTATTTATATTACCATTTGAACATTATTGTTTTGGTAGTAATTTTTTTTAAATCTACAACAAACTTTAAAAACTTTTTTCATAGTTAATATTCTTTAAGATCCTTATATTTTACTTGCAACTATAAATGCAATTTTTTTGCTACTCTCACTTAACGATCACAGAGACTATTATTTAAAAAAAAAAACATTACTTAGTTAGTTGTCAATATAATTGACTGTCCATATGTTCAATGTTCACAAATAAAAAAAAATGTGTGTGTATGAGCCCCGAAGTTCTTCTTTAAAAGCTATAATATCAATTTCAATTTTAAATGTTTAACTTGCTTTCTTGAATTTCCACATGTGGTTTAGTTCTATATAAAATTCCTTTTACGTATGTGTTTTCCATATGTGAAATTCATGTGTTGCACACGCAATAAACTTAAAACAAGGGAGAACTAGCACAATATTTATAATGTGGCGGTGTGCTTGTTTTGTGTCGGGGCTGCTTCAGGTTGCGTCCCGTGGCTGTGGTAGCGATCGTTGCTTAGCGCTGGAGCTACCCGATGCTCTGGAGCAGTCCCACGGAAGCTAGATTATTTATCGACTGTTGGCATCGGTTTTGAGTTTCCGGCCGTGCATCGTAAAAGCAGCCGAAGCCGATGCATCTTCCCTTTTCCGCGTCGTGCACTCTCCCCGCTGGTCGGGTTATCTAAATATCTTCAAGATTGTTGTAATTAGTTTTACAGTATGGGATTAGAAATATTTTTGAATTAAGCAATGAATAAATCATCATTTTAGTTCTTCAAAATGTGTTTGTGTTTTTTGTGATTAGATTAAACGCACCGAGCCAAAGGTGACAACTAAATTAACTATTCCACTTTTTGGTATTGGTTTATAATCTTATGAGTTATAAACTTTGTTTTAAAATTGATTTTTAATAAATTCTCAAAATGTATACTAAATTGATTTTATAACTTCTTCTATTCATGTTAATAGTATCAAAAGTGTGAAATCCACACATTATCTGTTATTATTCTAATATTAGACATCTTTAATATTCATTAGGTAAACAAAACTAGTCCACAAGGGCTAAATAAATAATGCCTCATAATTTATTATTTTTTTTTATAAACAGGAGTTTTTCTCCTCATCAAGTGTTCCTGAAGTAGAAAGTGCTCTATATTTGAAAAGTGAAGGTAAAAAGGCTTGGAAGAAGCACTTTTTTGTTCTCAGAGCATCAGGAATTTATTATTGTCCTAAAGGAAAATCCAAGGTACATTTTGTCATTTCTTTAAAACAATCTATTTACCGATTTATTTCGTGCTGCAATAAATATTAAACTTTCTAGAGAGTTTTATGTTTTATAATATTTAAGATACTTTTTATAGTAATGTTTTTCTATTATTTTTTTACTATATATTAAAGGTGTTGTTTTATTAAAAGTTACCATAAAATTTTGTTTATAGTTATTTATTATGAACTAGCAAACTTATACCCGTTCTTCGCACGGAATAAAAAAATATCAAATAGATTCCAAATATGTGTACCATATACCCTGTTATAGGATCATAAACTTATTATTGTTTCCGCTCGTTATAAATTATAAAATCCTGTTTCATTGCCTTAAAATTCCAAAATGAAAAATACGATATAAAATGCACTCATAAATGTCATCACAATTTCCTCATAAATACATAAAACCGTTTAGCTCATTTGGCGCGTTTTGGGAAATAATTTGGCGAGAAAATAGATATAGCTACCCACACCCATTATACAGCTCTAACACAATGACCTTCGAACAACCGACCAGCTTATAAATTATTTATAATAGAAATTGCCTATTTGGCGAATTTTAGTTAATAATTTGGCGAGTTTGGCAACGTATTTGGCGAAAAAATAAAGACATAAAACACTAATAGCTATAGTGCGGTGGCCATTATTAACCATCATAGTTCAGTAATAGCTTAACTATACATTTATTGCTTAAATATGCATACATGCAGTCAACAGAAAAATCAATGAAAAAATCATTAAATAAACCCACAATAAAATCCGGGAATGAAAACTGGCGGAATTACATCACTTGAAACATGTCAATTATTTTTAAAATAATGAATTTAGTTTCTGAAAGTAATGGCAAAAAATAAAATAAACATTTTGAATTTTAAATGTTTTCGTTAAAAGTTTTATTTAATTTTTTCAGCCGATGGCATCAGGAAAGAGAAAAAATTATCGGATTTGAGCGAAAGTGGTGTATTTTTTTCAGAAAATTCGAATTTTCTCTAAAAATTGAACAAATATGAAAAATCTAAGCCTCAGGTGCACACGTTGGTATTAAAGGGAATCTATCTTGAAAATTTCGAATTTCTGAGGACAGTATAAGTAGGTCTTTTACGATCCGAAGACAAACACACAGACTCTTTCTTTTATTATTATAGATTATGGTCAATCAATAAAATGTTGCAGTAAAATAATCTATAATTCTGGAACTGTTCTGAGAAGTCATGAACATTGCATGCAACATAGTATTAACCTTGTGATATTTTTTAACCTACTAGGTGGTTTAAATATCGTATATTTAAATAGTTTTGAATACTAATTGACATTTTTTCTTTTAATGTTTTTTGAAATGCATTGAATTAGTTAACTACTTCATACTACATGTTTTCAATATGAATTGCTTATTTTAGCTATCAAAAGATCTTATATGCTTAACAACATTTGAAATGAGCAATGTCTATACTGGATTTGGTTGGAAAAAGAAATATAAGGCTCCTACAGATTTTGGATTTGCAATTAAGGTAAATATAAACTATATTTGGTTGTTAAGTCAAAGTAAAAAAATTGTATAATTCAGATAAATTTAAATGCATATACAATCATTTATACGCCAATACTTTTTTGTAATTTGAAGTTTAAATCTTGACTCAGAAAATACTGTTTTATACTTATTCGTTTTTAAATGTGTGTGTAAAATTTAAATGACTATTAAATGAAGTAATTTTATGCCAAAATGTTATATATTTTCTTTTTTTTTCAGCACCCTCAAATTCAAACCAAATCTTCCAAATACATAAAGTATTTATGTGCTGAAGATGAAAAAATCTTACGTCTGTGGATAATGGGAATAAGGATAGCTAAAGTAAGTAGTATTCTTCTTACTAAATACATCATAACTCCGATATCAAAATTTTTTTTAGTGTAACTCTGCTAAATTTTTATAATAAGGTTTTTTTATTGACCAGCTTGTTTTATTTTTAATGTTTATTTTTTTTATTTACGTACATCAACAAAAAAACAAATTGCTTTTAGTTAATTGTATGTTGAAAGCAACAATATCTTTTTTAATTATATATTTTTTTAATTTATATCTTAGTAATAAGTAGTACTTTTTACAAATTGAATAAGTAAAAAAAAAATAATAATTGGTAGCCTAAATGTGTTTTAAATTAAAAAGAATAAAATATATTACTCATAAGTAGCAAGTCGGTTATTTTTCTTGCTATGATAAGTTTTCTAAAGAAATGATTTTTCCAGTTTGGACCACTTCTAAAAGAAAACTATGACAATCTCATGCGGGACATAGTTGAAGAGGATCTGGAAACATTAGCACATGCAAGAAGCTTTTCTGTCTCCTCAATGGCTAAAACTCTAGCAGTCAGTTCAGACAGTTCTGGCAGTGACGGCAGTCCTGATCGACAAGATATTTCTTTAGAAGATGTTGTGTTTTCTGGACCACATGCATCATCACTTACACCTGAGCACTCTGAAACTGATGTCTTGAGTAACCGCAGTTCCGAATCTACACCAACTCCAACACCAATGGAGTGGACCAATCCCCGAGGATCCATGTTTCGACATGATTCTGTCAAATCCAGCACTAGCAGCAGCAGCGGGTGCATGTCTGAACGCTCAAGTGTTAGCACTCCAACAGCCGAGCAGGTAGCATTTGAGCCTTCTGAGATTCCCGTTGGAACACTGAAGAGGAAACCCAGCCTCACACCTAAGATTCCACTCACCAACACTACAAGAAGCATTGCTCAGTTGTCCGAAGACAGTCTTCCCCTAAGGCGCGACAGCTTGAGTCACAGCAACAGCACCTCAAGCAGTTCCACTATGTCCCGGACAATCGGTCGCAGGTTCAGCCTGCGTCGCTCCCAGACGGAAGACCAGATTATGGTCAATGGCATCATGAAAAGCCTCCACCGAAAGTCGTCCGAGACGGCCGTTCTAGAACAAAGTGGAGGGTTTCCATTGCCCCCTCCGGCATTTGCAATGAGCAGCTCAATTGAAAGTCTTGATATTGCTTTTCCACCTCCTCCGCCGCCAGAAGCCTTCCGGGGGAGCACAACTAGTCTGGACTCGCTGCCGCCTCCTCCCCCACCTATAGATCTGAGCGAAGAATGCAGCTGGCCGAGTACGTCCAGTCTCAACTCACTGCCACCTCCCCCTTCTCCACAAACAACCCCAACCAGGGAGAGGCCCAAACGATTTGTGGAGTCTTTGAGAGACAAATCCCTACCCTTTGTCCCTCCCAAACCAAGGAACAACGACCGGCGCATGTCAGAGGCCGACATCCAAACACCGCTTCCGTTCCTAGCAGAGCTGAAGAAGGGTGTCTCCAGCCTGTCCAAATGCTCCAGCAAGCCACCTCTGAGGACTGTCATCGACAATGAAATGTGGAATCCAGCCTGTGACAGACGCTCCAGTGCCCCTGCCGTTCCTAAGACACTCGACATCATACCAAATCTGCCTCGCTGTTTCGAATTACCGCCACCCCCTCCTCCCCCACCCCCTCCTCCACCAACATCCACGATCCCCCGAAGCATCAAGTTCTCAGAGAGACTCGACCAAAACTGCGGGCCCAATCTGCAACAGCGTACCCTACCGAGCCAGAAGCCTCTTAAGCCTCTAGGAGTCATGAAAAATTGCTCAGGCAGTCTGGACCTCTCTACCATGGAGATGTGGCTTCGCTTGCTCTCCCCATAGATCCTGGTCACGAGGAGATCCCTTTCGGCTAGGCTCACACGCCAGCGACCGCCTCCCTGAGTGCACACTCAATGTCCAAGTTGTACTGTTACCTGCCAGAAAGACTAGAGGTACTCGCAATTTGAAACGGAACAAACTTTTTTAAAGAAGACATTTTACGATGTGACAAGAATAATTAAGAAGATTTAAAGACGGTCAATTGTTTAATTGGAAATGTGTTAAAAAGATTTCACTGTCAGAATCTAATTAAGCATAAAGATGAGCATAACTAGTCATTTTTTTGAATGATTGTGCCTTACATCATATGTAGAATGTACTTTAAGTGATTTCATCGCAAAGTTGTAGAGTTTTTTAAAAAAGGAACAAACTTTATGTTAAAGTTTGAAGACATATTACAATAGAATCAAGAATAATAATTGAGTTATTTAATAGAAAAGTTTATTGTTTGGAATGATCTGAAAAATATGTTATTACTTTATAGGTACAGAAAAATTTATTATTTTCATAAATTGATGTGTCAAATTATTTAATTTAAATACATATATTATTTTTTTCTGCATTTTCATAAATCAAATTCTTAGTAGTTTTTTAAATATGCACAAACCTTTTAGATAAACTTCATATGAATACGATACAAAATTCTAATTTAGTTATTGGCAGGTATGTGTAATAATAATTTGATGAGCTCAACTTGGGTGCTCAAATTAAGCAATTGTTTAGTTCTTTCGCACCTATTTTAATTTTAGATTTTTATCAAAATATCAGAGTGCTAATGTAAAATCTTTTTGATAGGTTTTAAGCAAAACTGCTCTTATACATTTTGGTCCCCAAGTTTTATAAAAGTTGATTTATATGTCATGTGCTATATATTTTCACCACCATTTTTTATTCAAGGATCTCCTTTTTTTCATTGCAAACTCATTAGCAATAGATTTTCACATTTTCTATTGACCAATGTTTTCATATTATATAAGTATTAATAAATGTTTATACATTGCCGTAGATAAATGTTATCTTATGGATATACAAAGGAACATGCTGGGGGTTAGTTTTAAAGAAAGTTTTCAAATTGAATCCTAGAAAGATTGTTATGTGATGTTAAAACATATTGCAGTTGCTAGTTTAATGTATGAAAGAAGTTATAGGGCTTTAAAATGTGCAAAATTTAGTCATAATGCCTATATCTAACTTTCTATTTTGTTTTACACCTTGTAGTTAAAAATTCAATTTGGTTAATAAAGAGAAAGATATGCAAGGCAATTCAATTATGCATATTCAACTGTTATTATGTATGGAAATTGTATTAGGTTGGAAAAATTTTAACCGCAATGTCAAAATTTGTAAAAAGCTGTTATCTAATAATAGTCAATTGTTTTCTTTGAAAGGGATGAAGTTTAATACAAATTCTATAAAAATGCAATTGAATTTGCAATTAAGTAAATGCATGATATAAAACAAGAGAAACTGTTGTTATATTTTTATTGTAAATAGGCTTCCATATCCTTGGTGTGTTATGGATTTGACTGATTACATTTATTGTTTCCATATAAAAGTTAAATTTTTTAAATAAAATATATAAGAGATAGCACCTTATATCTGCATATCAAAATTATATAAATAAAAAAATCAGGAAATATATATGTTTGGAAAAATCTCCATCCTTCTAATCCTTCGTTTAACCTCCTGGGACCTTAGCAAATTCCTTCACATATATTCTTTATGTAAACATATTTTCAAACACATATATTAAAACATAATTTTTTTGTGTATGCTTGAATTCAAAAGCAAGCATGTTCAGTTTGTTGCAATTTATAGTTCATTTCAATATTTTTTGTGCAAAATGCCCATAAAATTTACTGCTGAAAAAAAATACTTCAAAATTTGTGATCTTTCAATTTTGAAAAGACCAGAAGAAATGAATAATTTTATTTATTCATCAGAGAAAAGCAGACTAGTTACATCTATAACTTAAAAGAAAGAGGCTTCCTTTGCTATAACATTTGATATTGCTTCTTTTCTATTTCTACTGATGTAAAATTACATTATTATTTAAACAGATGTGATAAATTTGTATTCTTTATGGCATTTCACTATCATAAAGTAAAAAGTATGTTGATATCAAATTTCAAAAATTAGTCTTGGGAAATTTTTATTTTTAGATACTCTGTATTTTATAAAGTACATATTTTACTTTACAACTCATTACCCCAGTCTCTAAAGTAAAATGGGCACAGCTGTACTTGGCCCTCTATGGGGTATCAAGCCCTTTTAGTTTTTTTTAATTCAATTTACTTGATATATTACAAAACACTGGTATTTTGCAAATATATAAATACTCTTAGATATTTTTTTTGTTTGTATTTGATTGCAAATTTAACTATCAAAAGTTTAATTACAAGTTGAAAAATATGGATGCGTCTAAAAGACGAAAGGTTTCTGCTATGTAATTACGGATTTTTTTTTGTTTAAAACTTGATAATATTCAACCAAGATTGTGCTTGTTTTTCTTATATTTTTCAATTGTCTGTATTTGTGATATGATTTTATTTTATTATTGGCTTCGCATGTGGGTATTTGCCAAAGAGCGTCATACAATGATATTTCATAGGATATAGGAATAAAGAATTTTCATTTGGTATCATACAAGTGTACATAAGGAATCACCATACTTACTAGCCTTTATCTTTTTGTTCATCAATGCTGAAATTCTAAACCGCTCTAGAGTTAGATAAAAGGCAATTCATTATCAGAAATTAGTCAAAATTTTGTGAGATGGGTCTCGCTTGCAAGGTATTTTCAATTTAAAGTAGTTTGTATCTGTGTGGTTAGTGTACTTGTCCAGGTCCTTATCTCTTGTGCTAAAGTTTGGGTTTGAAGACAGAAAAGATGAGTTGCTGCCTGAGTGAAAAAATACTTTTTCAAAAAACAGTCTTGTAAACTACAACTGTGTATATCCTAAAAAATTAAACAAATATAAGAGAAGACCATAATATATTTCTTCAACTGGATTTGGTTGCTGAAAAAATTGTGCCAACCAAAGGTTTGAGGAAATTTTGAGCTTTCGTTTATGATGATTCACTATGATGTTCTAAAATTGTGATATAAATATTCTATATTGTTATCTAAAATTATCAAAAAGTTAAAATTCTATATCCAAATTAAAAGAAGTTAGTAAGAATAAAAGTATATTATAACATAACTAAATATAATTTGCTAGAATATTAAAACATAATTTTCCTTACAAAATTTCTAAATTTATTTCAAGTATAATTTTATTATTGAAGATAACATTGCTGTGACTGCTTGTACTTTTCTATGGGCATGTTTCAGGTCTTGAGTGGCAACAGAAATGCTGAATAAAAGAGAATTTTTCTTGAACCTTGATTGGCAAATCTATGCATGTGAGAGCAGAGCACCAATCAGAGTCCCGATCAAAAGGATGGAGGAATGAAAGCTAATAGGAACTACATGACCTGAAACAAGCCATTTACTAAGAATGTTTCACTAAATCAATGTTTGTTTATACTGACTGTTTAATAAAAAAATGCCACATGAAACAACTTGAAGAAAACAGCTTAAATTAGTTGTGGAAATGATAATGTGTGTTGTCCTGCCAAGTATAGTTTACAAAGTGTGCTGTTGAAGGTGTTTACTCTCCCATACTTATCGCTTTCTTTTTGGTAAGCTTTAATGTTTGGGTTGCTACTCAACTTGGAAATACAGAAAGGTCATGAAATAAGTTATTCAACCATTAAAGGATATTTCACCGCATTAATTTTCAACCTTTAAACTAAATGTTAACGTTTAGACTGCTGTGTTATATTTACAGAATATTCTCTCAAAAAATTTTGAAACACGACTGCAGACATAGTAAAAATTCATTAATTTTTTCTACCCCTTTTCTTTAAAAATGTGATGAATCTGTACAAAATGTTTTTTTTTTAAAACCATATGTAGTTAATTATGTTTCAAATAAGTAGTACTTGAATGTCAAAAGAGGTTGAGCAATTTATGGAGAGCAGCAACCCTGAATACATTTTTTCTTATCTATGAAAAGTAATATATTTAATAAATTATGCAAAATATATCTGTATTTTTTTTAATAATTCAAAATGTCCCTTGACCTATATAATTTCTTTTTGTATGTTTAATTTGGCAAAGTTTTAATCAAAGCTGTGGTATTTTTAAAATGTGCAATTATTGTTTTTATATGCATATATGTCTTAATGTATACTATTTATTACCAGTAATATATTAAGTGCAATTTATATTGTAGAATCATGTATTAATAATTGCAAACTTAAAGGTTATGCACTTATTTTAGCATTTCCTAAAAGTATTAAAACTAAGTTCATATAATACTTTTACATTAAGTTTAAATTTAAATGCCGTATTTTTTTGTGTGTGCCTGAAATTTGTTATTAATTCATTCAAACTATTACTTGCACCTTTGTTGATAAATTTCATTCACAACTCATTTATCATGCTTTGTAAATGTGAGTAAAACTTTTTCATTTAGTACTAAGTGTATGTATAAGTATATGATGTAAACATCTTCTAAGTGGTGTATAGATATATAAGTGCTATGAGGTCTTCACTTGATTAAGCTTCAGAGGACAGCCCTGTTGTATGTTAATGACTGTCAAATAAAATTTAAAAGTTTGTCTACACTGTTTTTTTTTTGTCTCATATATAATACTTAGTATTGTGTAAACCTATTTTTTGACTAATAAATTGACATTTTTAAAAGATATACATAAGAAAATGAAGTAAATGGAAAGTTAAATAAAGCATATAGACAGTTATCTATTCACGGGGTTCTAATCCCATGCACCACAAAAAAAAATTACCCTTAATTATATTGCTATAGTTGGCTGATGTATTGAGTTTTTGTCCCATCATTCTCCTTATTGCATATCAGACCAATCATATTGAGTCAAAGTCAAGCTAAAAAAATGGGGTCTACAAAATTGTAATCCATATATATAAAGGGCAAAGTCCTCACTAGGCACGTTTACATGAACTATGGAATGCCAAACCCTCCATTAGGGGAAAAAATGGTCGAGCGCGATTTCTAACCCAAACTCCGCAATCAACCAGGGCCTTCTAAATGGAATCGGCTGACAAAAAATATTGCGCGATAAGTGTTGTCTACGAGAAATTTTCTCCCCAAGTGAAAGGAAATTTTAGTAACTAGTCTAAAAATGAATTCGAAATTACAAACAATTATAATAAAATAGTTTTTCCTATTTTGCAATTACGTTCCTTACGGAAGATTTTTTACTGCACGTGAACATGATATTCTAGAATTTATCCAAATAAAGATTGATATATCTAAAGAATTTTTCATTGAAGGCTAAATGCGTTTCTGTATTTATACGAAAGATTATGGTAATCTAACAGCTTTTTTTATCAAATAAATGAACTTAATTTGCAATAATACAATATAGTTATTTAAAACTGAAAGTCATATTATTAAGCTTATTTTTTATAATCGACTATTAATAAGAGCATTTAAAGAAACTATATTATTTAGCTTATAATTTAAATCATCAGTTTACTAAGTATAAAATTTTAAATAATTTTTAAAAAAAACATTTATTTTTTAACAGAAAATTAGAAATAAAACTTAAATTTTAATAAACACTAACCTTATTACTTATTAATATTTACAATTTGAGATATTTTTCTTTTATTATTTTTATATATTTTTTTTATTTGAAATAGTTGACAATTTATGGATTTGTCTCTTTACTTATTTGTAAAAGGAATTTCTTCACTTTACAATAGTTAGCTTACTATTTTTTTTTCATCTAGTTTACTATAGTCACATGAAAAGATATTTTAAAAAAATAATCAAACATTTGTCATTTTTAACAGTACTTTAAAGAAAATTAGAAAGAAAACAACCCCAATTTTAAGAAACAAACCTTTTATTCACACACACATCAATATTTACATTTAGAATTTGAAGATCTTTTTTTTGCTATTCGAAACAGCTGACAATTTATGTTTTTGTTTTGTCCCTTTATCACTTCTTAGTAAAAGGTCATTCTTTGCTTTACAATAATTATTGATAAACAATAGAAATAACTGACAAACATTTTTCAGCCAACTCATCTGATGACACACCACAGGTACACATTATTGCAGTTATGCTATGACAAAGAATAATTTTTTCCATAGTTATTTATGTACATTAAAGTTTTCAGATCAGAACTTCGAAAGACCTTATCTTCATATTTTGAAACCATTACTTCAAATAGTCACTAAAAAACCTAAAAATGATGGGATTCCTAAAAACCGAACACCAATGATATAAGCCACTATACTATAAATAGGGGTCAAATCACAGAAGCTCAGTCATTGGGATGCATCCCTTTTTTTAATCATAAAAAAAACATATTAACATACACATTATTTGAAGATGTTGTCATACATAAACAATACAAATCAAAATGAAAAGATGATAAATATGGTTAATGAAAATAATCATTTCATCTACATGTCATATTTTGTTATAGAGGGTTTAAATAATTTCACAGAATACTTTAGACCAACTTTAGTGGTAGCCGCGGAAACTAAGCCATTACGCTTTAACTAGCAAAACATGTTTACTCACCATGTACATACTGTTGGAAGATTCATTCACAGTAAATGGAATATTTAATAATTTTAAAAATAACTTGTCATTTTTAACTATTATTAAATTAATTAGCAGTTTCTCAAACCTTTCCTACGCACTCTGCAATCAAATTACGTGATTAAATAAATCGCCTAGAACTTTAAAGTTGTCAACTTTAGCGGAAGTTCTGGCAGGCTGATTGTCGACTTCTGATTTATGTCACTTTCTTTCCTGGCATAAGACAGAGCGGGGGGAAAATAGTCAGGTTTTTACAAGCATAAAACTAATAATGTTCCGAATATATTGTCAGTAAGTCTTTAAGGCAACTTGAAACCCAACTGAATCCAAAAGAGCAAATAAAAAACCATGCGTTCATTATTCTTTTAGTACAACAAAAACTGTAAACATATCACTGGCGTTGGAGTGGACTTGTAGAATTCGGAACGTGTGTGGTGTGGATTGTTTTGAACTGGTAAAGTTTCATTTTTGGTTAATAATTTTTAATCAAACAAAGAAATTTTTTCAAATTAACCTACTGGTAACGTCTTGAAAGTTTTTGTCGCATTATGTTCCAATTATATGACTGAATTAATGCCTTTCTTTAAGCATTAAATGTGTGTTAGTGTTAACGATACGATGATTTTGTTATAGAAAAGCTTATGTTTTGTATTCTTTTTTTTAAATCAATTTGAGATTATTAAGAATTAATAGAAAATTATTTTAAAAATATGGCAGCATATCTATATACATAAAAGGCAACTTCCGTTTGTTTGTTTGTTTGTATAAGACACGAGATCTAAAGAACCACGCAACAGATCGTTACGAAATTTGGCACAAAAATTCATCTCATCTCCGGAACAAACATAGGCTAAGAATTTTTCGAATCAGAACATTCCTTCTATCATTTTCGAACGTTTTTATGCGAATTTCTGAAAAAACTACACCACTCTGGCTCAAATCCGATCTTTTTTTACTTTCCTGATGCCATCGGCTGAAAAAAATTAAATAAAACTTTTAACGAAAACATTTAAAATTGAAAATGTTTATTTTATTCTGTTGCCATTACCTTCAGAAAGTAATTTCATTATTTGAAAAATAATTGACATGTTTCAAGTGACGTAATTCCGCCAGTCTCCATTCCCGGATTTTATTGTGGGTTTATTTGATGTGATTTTTTCATTGATTTTTCTGTTGACTGCATGTATGCATATTTAAGCAATAAATGTATAGTTAAGCTATTACTGAACTATGATGGTTAATAAAGGCCATCGCACTAGAGCTGCATATTAGTGTTTTATGTATTTATTTTTTCGCCAAATACGTTGCCAAACTCGCCAAATTATTAACTAAAACTCGCCAAATGGGCAATTTCTTTTATAAATAATTTATAATCTGGTCGGTTGTTCGAAGGTCATTGTGTTAGAGCTGTATAATGGGTGTGTTTGTAGCTATATATATTTTCTTACCAAATTATTTCCCAATACGCGCCAAAGGAGCTAAATTATTTTATGTATTTATGAGGGAATTGCGATGACATTTATGAGTGCATTTTATAGCGTATTTTTCATTTTGGAATTTAAGGCAATGAAACGGGATTTTATACTTTATAACGAGCGGGAACAATAACATAAGTTTATGATCCTATAACAGGTTATATGGTACACATATTTGGAACGATTTGATAATTTTAATCCATGCGAAGAACTGGTATAAATTTCTTAACTTTTCAGCATTTGTATTGAATTATGGTAGAAATTTGTACTGCTATATTGTATTTATATCTATAAAGTGTCCAAAAAAAGTTACTTAATTTGTTATAGAACTCCCTTGAATTGCGTTAAAATAAATGTTTGAGACCCTTTTAAGATTTAGCTGTTTTTCCATTTTTAATTCTTACTGATTATTTTTTACTTAAATATGTATTCTTTTTAATTTGAGCTTCTTATCAAAGGTATTTTTGAAATTAATATTAATCATTACTATATCCAAGTTGGGTTATTAAATGGAAAATTACTGGGTAATCTTCATATCTTATGTAACTAAAATGAAAGAAAAAAATAGTTAAATTGACTGTTAAATTATTTTTCCACCTCTACCCGTGCAACGTCGGGTATAACAGCTAGTTTTGATATGAAAGATGATTTGATAGAATGTGTTGCGGATAGGATAAAAAATGTAAACATTCATTCGTGATTACTTTGTATTATATAACTAACCCATGAAATTAATACCCTGTGATTAAAGGAAAATATGTGTTCCTTGATTAATTATCCTTACTTTTGAGATATTGCATGTTTATTTTGCTTTTAAGTGTTTTAATTATATGATAGATTCTAGTTTACATTCTATGTTCAATATATTGATATAATTTATTTGTCTTGTATTAAAAAAATATATATCAGACACATTGTGCATAGAACTTAAGTATTAAACCCTTTTTATTCTACATTTAATTATTTAATACTTAACTCTTTTACAATTATTTATATCATTGGAAATTATTTAAAAATTGTGTACCCCTATCTGCAAGGTCGAATCGAAAGTATGCAATTATTGTTCTTTATAAAGCCGTTTTAAATCATAAATACTGGTTAAAAAGGCTTTGCATTTTTACGAAGCTCGCTTATTTTTTGCTCATTTAAATGCAAAACAAAACTAAAATATGAAACCTGTTAGAAATCAGAAAAGTGAAATTCGGGAAAGTCCCCTTTCAAACGGCAAAATACCGTTTAAAAGGGGGAATCCCCCTTTTTTCAGGTCAAGTACTTTTTTGCGCGCATGCGCAGTAGTAGCACCTAGTAATATTTCTGTAGATTTTCTTTTTAGAACCAATTAGATTTCGTAGAAGTAGGCTGTTGCATGCAGCTCTTTAGATCAAATATATGTAATCTTGTATGTTTCCGTGAGAACTGTGCTTAATGTGTTGTGCTTAATCGTCCAAATAAACCTTCTACAAAGTAGCTTGTAGACTATAGTTTATTCAACACCAAGGCAACGGGTAGTTGCCGCGACCCAAGCAACACAATTTTTACATAGTGGCGTCCCGTGCATATAGGTCAGGGTGTTGAACTCGAAATGGATGAACTAGGCAAGTTAAAAGCCCAACGTAAAAATCTCAGAAAACTGCATTTACGATCACCACAAGAAAGTAGAAACTGAATTCGCCAAAAAAGAAGAAATAGACATAAAAACTTAGCGTTACTTCAAGTTCAACTAACGGATAAGTTTCAGAGACTTGATGTGTGCCAAACTGCAATTTATGAGTGCCTCCTCCAACAGCGGACGGAGAAAAACACTTATGACGCAGACTTCGCAGAATCCGAAGGTTATAAGACCGTTATTTAGAAAGTAACACTATGATCAATCAAGTACTAGAAGAAACTAAGTTTGAAGTGGCTGTTGATAGGCAAAGACAGTTTAAACTTCCCAGAATGGAACTTCAGAAGTTCAACGGCGATCCGAAAGAGTATTGTCCTTTGTGAGCCAATTTCAGAAAGTTCATGAAGACCGAACTATTTCCGATGAGGATAAGATGCAATACCTTGTCGCAGCTATGGAGCCCAAATCCAAGGCAGAAAGGCTGATCAGAAGTTTCCCTGCTACCGCGGCCAACTATCCAAATGCAGTGGCCCAGCTCGGGAGAGGTTCGGCCGGGAAGATTTGCTGGTGCGATCTACGTCCGGGATCTACTATCTATGGTTATGAAGAACGCCGTCTCGGGTCGCGTAAAGACGGATCTTGCAGGCCTCTACGACCAACTGGAAGGAAAGCTGCGTGCCTTGGAGACCTTGAAGAGGACCCAGGAAAAGTTCTCCGATTTCCTGGCACCGCTCGTGGAAAGCTGTCTCCCGGAAGAAGTCCTCATGGCCTGGGAACGGAGTAGAAACTACCAGGAAGACAACACCGAAGGGAGCAACAGGTCATTAAAGAACTTAATGATTTTTTTGCGCCAAGAAGTTCAAGGAGAAGAAATGGTGGAACTCTCTCGGACGGGGTTTGCTGCAAATCTACCTCGCAAAAGAGAACAACAAGTTGTTCAAAATGATAACTGTCATTCCACTGCCTCAGCCCTGGTAAGCATGCCGAACCCAGGTTCTTAGCCCCTTGTGTATGGTGTGAAAAAAACAATCACCAAAATTTTAAGTGTTTTGCTGCTAAGAAAATGAGCGTAGAGGAAAAATTAAAAATTTTATCTAGTAAAAATGCATGTTTTACATGTTTAAATATTAAAACTAATCATAGAAGTAAAAATTGCCCTTTTAAGTCTCAATTGAAATGTTCCGCTTGTTCACAACCTCACTATGACATTATGTGTAATAAAAAACCTCTAGAAAAGCCGACTGTAAATAGTGCACCCAATTCCGAAGTCTCACTTTATTCCAGTAGTATAAGGAATAGTTGTGAAAAAAGAATTTATTTGCAGACTCTTTGCGTAACGATTAAAGTTCAAGGACGACACAAAAAGTAAGAGCTCTCATTGATTCTGGTTGTAGCCGATCGTACGCAAATAGTGCATTACTCAAGGAGCTAGGCGGAAAACCACTTAGAACCGAGAAGTTAATTCATAATCTTTTTGGCGGGGAGAGAAACAGAAGCGAAGATTCACCCAGTTTACTCGGTTGAGATCGGCGATTTATTAGGTAATAAATTCTATTCGGTGGAGGTCATAACACAAGATACTTTGTGCGGCTTCATTCCTCGAATAAATGACCCAGATCTGTTGAAAGATTTGGAAAGTAGAAATATAGAAATTAGTGATTCCTTTTCCAAAGAAGAGGAAATTAAGATAATACTAGGAGCCGATGTTATTGCTAGAATATTGTCGGGTCGCGTAGTAGATTTAAAAAATGGTTATAACCGCTGTTGAGACAGAAATTGGGTGGTCTATTTTAGGTCAAAAAGATGATACATTGCATTGTAACAATAATATTGTGACTTCATTTCTTTACATGCTAAAAGTGTGTCTGTAAATGATCTATGGGAACTTGAAAAGATAGGAATAGAAAATCCTGTGGAGCGGGATCGTAAAGGTTTGGTAACTAATGATTATTTAAAGGATTTTCAGCAGAATTTAACTATTTTACCTGATGGAAGATATAATATAAAATTACCCCTTAGAAATGATTTGACTGAGTTACCTGATAATAAAAATTTGACTTTAAAACGACATGGAAGTATGGGTTTGAAAGCAAAAGTAATAACTACCTTGAGGATTATCAGGCAGTATTTCAAAATTGGGAGAAATTAATATCATTGAACGGGTTTCCTGAGAATGAGTTAGATAATGGTTGTCATTACTTACCCCATAGACCGGTAATTAAATTAAGCAGCGAGACTACAAAAATTCGGCCAGTTTTTGACGCCTCTTCAAGAGAAAAAGGCAAATGTTCTTTAAATGATTGTTTGTATACAGGTGTCAACTTAATAGAATTAATACCTGATATAATTGATAGATTTAGGTTGTATCCCATAGGTTTAAGTGCTGATATTGAACGCGCCTTTCTTGAGTTGTCAATAGCAAATGAACATAGAGATTATCTTAGATTTTTCTATCCTTCTGATAAAAAGGAGGTGTACAGACATTGTCGTTTGGTATTTGGTTTAAACGCAAGTCCTTTTGTTTTAAGTGCATCTATTCATCATGTTTTGGAAAATAGTGATACTAATTTTAAGGATATTACACAAAAACTCAGGAGTTCTTTTTATGTTGATAATTGCGTGAGTGGTGTTTATAATGTAAATGAACAAGAAACTTTTATTGAAAAGTCTATGTTGATAATGTCAAAGGCATGTTTCAACTTACGAGGGTGGCAGAGTAATGTAGCCTGTAAATTGGTTTCTCAGCATACTGGAGATGCCTCGGTTTTAGGAATGTTATGGAATTTAGATGATGATACCTTAAGATGTAATATTAATTTAGAAGCCGTTACAAATGAGACACAAATTACAAAAAGGTAGTTTTGTCCAAAATTCAAAAAGTCTTTGATGTTAATGGCATTTTATCACCGGCTACATTGCTTCCCAAACTGTTGCTACAAGATACTTGGAAGTTGAAACTGTCTTGGGATTCAGAATTGCCTAAAGATGTTGTACAAAAATTTCTTAAATGGTTAAATGAGATTCATTTGTTAAGAGATGTAACTTTGCCACGCTATATCATGTTAAATGACACATCTGAGTTGCACGTTTTTGTCGATGCCAGTAAAGTCTCGTATGCTGCATGTGTTTTTGTAAGAACAGTGGCAAACGGAGAAGTTAAGAGTAACACTCATAAGGGCCAAGTCGAGATTAGCCCCTTTGAAAAACTTGAGTTGTCCAAGATTAGAGTTACTTGCATGTTGCATTGGAGCTAGACTTACGAATTCAATACTTCATGCCATGAATTTGTCAGAAATTAAGGTAACTTATTGGTCTGATTCATCGGTAGCATTATGGTGGATCAAAAGTGCGGAAATTGGTCAGTTTTTCGTAACAAATAGGGTAAAAGAAATAAAAGAGATTACCAATGTAGAAGATTGGAGGTTTATTCCAGGACATTTTAATCCAGCCGATTTATTATCTCGGGGATGTACTCCCAAACAAATGTTAGAGACAAAATGGTGGGAGGGACCGCAGTGGTTGAGAAAAGGTCAGGAAAATTGGCCTATTAGTGACATTACTTATGACGAAGAAGTTGGTTTAGAAACCAAAAAATCAACTTTAGTTTGCGTGAATATTTTAGAGGAAGCTGACCCATGGTATTCTAAAAGGTTTTCTAATTACCACTCAATTATTCATTTAGTGGGCTGGATACTAAGATTTAAAAATAACTCTCAAACTTCTGTTGGGAAAAGAATATCTGGACAGCTTTCATCAGAGAAATGGAATCTGCTGAAAAGGTGCTTATCTGTTCAGTTCAAAACAAATTTTTCCCTTCGCTAAGTAATATCCCTATTGTAAATGCTTTTAAGGATAGAGATGGTATAATAAGGGTTAAAACTAAAATTACAGAGAGAAAGGATGATCCAGATTTATTGCCCCTATTTTGATACCTGCTAAGAGTATGTTAACTACAAGGATAATTGAGTATTATCATAAAAAACATTGTCATGCTGGAGTTCAGATTCTCATGTCCATACTTCGAGAAAGGTTTTGGATTATGAAAGGTAGGAAAACAGTTAAAGAGATAATTAGAAATTGCGTTCAGTGTCGACGTTTTAGCTCGAAATCGCCTATGAGTGATCCCGTGGGTCTGCCAGAAGATCGTGTTAAAGATGGTAATGTCTTTGACGTAACAGGGATGGATCTGGCAGACCTTTGTTTACCAGAGAAGGAGCTAAGGTGTGGATAGTCATTTTCACGTGCGCTATTTATCGTGCGGTACATTTAGAGTTAGTAAGTTCTTTGTCTACCGACTGTTTTTTGCTGGCTCTAAGAAGGTTTATCGCACGTCGTACAAGGCCAGAAATAGTTTACACCGATAACGGGACAAATTTTGTCGGCGCCAATCGCGAGTTAAAAATCTAGATTGGGTTAAAATAACGCGGAGAAACTGAGATTAAACCCATTAGATGGAAATTTAATCCCCCTACAGCTGCTTGGTGGGGAGGATTCTGGGAAAGATTAGTGAGGCTAATCAAGGAATTGTTACGACGTACATTAGGTAATTCAGTTTTAAATTATGAGGAACTTCTAACAGTTTTGCGATTGTGAAGCCGTAATAAATTCAAGACCGTTAACGTACATCTCTCAAGACGCTGACGATATGATCCCGTTAACACCTAGTTTGTTTTTAAGTGGAAGATCTTCGTATGAAACCCTAGATTTGGATTTAAGTGAATTCTCTAAGTTTCAGAAAAGAATCAAATATCGTAATAAGTTAATGCAAGATTTAAGATCCCGATTCAGAAAAGAATAACTTAAGCCAATTACGTCGAAAACGCAAGGGAAACTCGGGGCACGATTTTCAAGTAGGGGAAATTGTGATTGTAGAAGATCCGTTAAAAAAACGGTTGTTGTGGCCTTTGGGAAAGGTTATTAGTTTAGACTCATTCCTGTGTGTCCTTTAGATTCCTCCTCATTCATTGTGATATCCATTTTTCTATCATACATAACTTAGTATAAAGAATTGGTGAAAGACATGGGGATACTATCTGCCTGCACTTTATTTGTATCTGATATGTTTACAGTTTTTGTTGTAATAAAAGAATAATGAACGCATGGTTTTTTATTTGCTCTTTTGGATTCAGTTGGGTTTCAAGTTGCCTTAAAGACTTACTGACAATACAACATTATTAGTTTTATGCTTGTAAAAACCTGACTATTTTCCCCCCGCTCTGTCTTATGCCAGGAAAGAAAGTGACATAAATCAGAAGTCGACAATCAGCCTACCAGAACTTCCGCTAAAGTTGGCAACTTTAAAGTTCTAGGCAATTTATTTAATCACGTAATTTGATTGCAGAGTTGAGAAACTGCTAATTAATTTAATAATAATTAAAAATGACAAGTTATTTTTAAAATTATTAAATATTCCATTTACTGTGAATGAATCTTCCAACAGTATGTACATGGTGAGTAAACATGTTTTGCTAGTTAAAGCGTAATGGCTTAGTTTCCACGGCTACCCACTAAAGCTGGTCTAAAGTATTCTGTGAAATTATTTAACCCCTCTATAACAAAATATGACATGTAGATGAAATGATTATTTTCATTAACCATATTTATCATCTTTTCATTTTGATTTGTATTGTTTATGTATGACAACATCTTCAAATAATGTGTATGTTAAAATGTTTTTTTTTATGATTAAAAAAAGGGATGCATCCCAATGACTGAGCTTCTGTGATTTGACCCCTATTTATAGTATAGTGGCTTATATCATTGGTGTTCGGTTTTTAGGAATCCCATCATTTTTAAGTTTTTTAGTGACTATTTGAAGTAATGGTTTCAAAATATGAAGATAAGGTCTTTCGAAGTTCTGATCTGAAAACTTTAATGTACATAAATAACTATGGAAAAAATTATTCTTTGTCATAGCATAACTGCAATAATGTGTACCTGTGGTGTGTATCAGATGAGTTGGCTGAAAAATGTTTGTCAGTTATTTCTATTGTTTATCAATAATTATTGTAAAGCAAAGAATGACCTTTTACTAAGAAGTAAAGAGTAAAGGGACAAAACAAAAACATAAATTGTCAGCTGTTTCAAATAGCAAAAAAAGATCTCAAATTCTAAATGTAAATATTGATGTGTGTGTGTGAATAAAAGGTTTGTTTCTTAAAATTGGGGTTGTTTTCTTTCTAATTTTCTTTAAAGTACTGTTAAAAATGACAAATGTTTGATTATTTTTTAAAATATCTTTTCATGTGACTATAGTAAACTAGATGAAAAAAAAATAGTAAGCTAACTATTGTAAAGTAAAGAAATTCCTTTTACAAATAAGTAAAGAGACAAATCCATAAATTGTCAACTATTTCAAATAAAAAATATATAAAAATAATAAAAGAAAAATATCTCAAATTGTAAATATCAATAAGTAAAGTAATAAGGTTAGTGTTTATTAAAATTTAAGTTTTATTTCTAATTTTCTGTTAAAAAATAAATGTTTTATGTTAAATAAATGTTTATGTTTCTTAATAATTTTCATGTATTTCTAGTAAACTTGATGATTTAAAAATTAGTAAACTAATTTAATAAGCAGCAATCTTTCAGTTTAAATACACAAATATTTAGCCTCCAATAAAAAAAAAATTGAAATCAAAATTTAGTATACATTTTATTTGGATAAATTTGAAAGATCATTTTCACGATGTATATAAAACTTTCGTTAGAAGTTTCACCGAAGCTAATTCAAATTTTTAATTGAATTTACGACGCAATCGACAAAAGTGAAATAATTATACAGATTATTTGCAATTATGTTGTTATATAAAAATCACAACCAGTTCATATAAAACTTGTTTTAAATATTTAAAAACAATTAAAATTTAATGAAAACAGAACTAAATTGCTATTCCTGGATTTATATTTGGCATTCAGACAAAAACAGTAAAAAAAAAAAGCGCCGAAGTTAACTGCAAACCTACTGTCTTATCTTCAGATACTTTTGTTTTGTGGTTTAAATAATGAAAAATAAATATTTAAAAAAAAAACATTTGACATAAACACCTTAGCATGTAACCATCCTATATATATTTTTTAATTTTTATATAACTCAAGCTCTTAATTTATATAACTTTTGTTCAATTTGTTTTTATATAACTCAAGCTTAATTTTTATATGCTCATCAAAATATTGCTAATCATTATGAAATGAAGGTTTTATAGAAAAGTATTGCTAGCTAAATATACGAGTCACAATTAATACATTACTCAAGTATAGTTGTCAAGAAATGTCAGATGTCCCGCGCATCTACGTCATCAACCCCCGGTTCCCATGTAAACGCCTTATTTTACGAAGGGGGGTTGATTGCGGAGTTAGGGTTAGAAATCCTGCTCGACCACTTTTTCCCCTAATGGAGGATTTGGCATTCCATGGATTCGATGGCTCATGTAAACGCGCCTTTTGTGGATTTGCAACCAGTCAACCATCGAGTATTATCAGGGGCTCCTAATTGCAGCCACCTGTCTGTTTGAAATCACTCTACAGCTCAAACTAAATGAACTACAGACATAAAGTTAGGTACACAAGTTCCTAGTACCTATCAGACAAAATAATCAGATAAGAAAATCATGTATGCACGAAGAGGTAGCTGCCATCGAATTTCTTTGTTTTGGTGAAATCGCATTTGGAAAATAAATAAAATACATATAATATGTATTAAATTAAATACATATTTTAAAATTTGGCACTAGGTTTAAAAAAAATACAATATTTGGCTTAGCTAGTTTAAATGTGTTTATCAACATGGAATGTTAAACTTCCGCATTGCTCATGTGCACACTCTTGCATAACTTATCAAACCTGAAGTATCTATTTACTTAAAAAATCATTGTTCTTTTTAATTCTTTAAGGAAAACTTTAAGGAGGAGATATCTGTATTAAAAATTTACAAAGAAAACTTTATTCTATAATGTATTTCACTGTGTAAACAACATGAACAAAAGAAATTTTAAGTGATTTTCAACGAATAAAGTAACAATTAACTAACTCAAAGAAATTTAATGCAAGTGTTATTTTACTAAATACAGATTATACACTAACACTTTAAACTAAAACTGTAGCAATAAAAGTAGATAAAAATAACAATTTTCTGAACTATTATAAATTTCCAAAAAATATTCTAAATTCATTAAAAATTTAGAAGTAATAAATCATGACTAGTGGAAAACAGCATATTATTTGTGTGCAAAAAGAATTGTTAAGAACATTAAAATACGAATAAAAAGGTAAATTGGTCCAAAACATAGATAACACATCAGCAATAAGTAAAAGCTAAAAAAAATATATAAATGATTGGAACTTGATATTATCATTACTATATTCCAGATTTTTTTTATCCATAAAAATATTTCAAATTTGTTTTGTAAATTATTTGACAAAAATATGAGAGTGTACATTAAAGAAATTCAAGTAAACAAATAGGTTGTTCAGTCATTAAGTACCTAATATAAATTTCACCGTTCATTGCCATTTTTTATATAACAGTTATATAATTTAAGTACTAAATAAATTAATACTTTCTATTAAATTGCTTTGTTAAGCATTTTAACAATTGATCAGTGAGTTGCAAAGAGTGAAAAACTTACAATAAAACACGTATTACTAGGAATTTTGCTTTGTGGTTAATGCAAGAATACTTATTTTCAATTTAATAAAAGTTTTGAAGAAACATCGAGGCAAATCTTAAAACCATAACAAGTACAATTGCCAGCCACAGAAATTGTAATTTAATGAAAGTTACATAAATTAAAAACATATGTAAAACCACATCTTATGCCATAAATAAAAAGAAATCAATATATTTTAAGCAACATTTTCAAATTATCACATCAATTAACATTATTTATCACACAAAAATTCTTACACAGGTTTAGAGAGCATGTGAAACAGAATGTATAACGAGAAATCTTCACAACATATAAATCTTTTACAACTTAACATAATCATCAAAACAGAAATATGGTGGTAATATAAATACGTATAAAAACATCAATAGAAATTAAGTAAAATATATCCACAAAAATGCATGTTTAAGCTGGTTGATAAAATACAAATGCAAAATAACTTCCATCACAATTTAAAATCTACAACTTTTTTTTAAATTTTTATTAACATTCATGTTTATAAGACAAATGCAGATGCAATCATGCAGTTTTCTTGCAGAAATCATGCAATTTTACTAAATTTTTAAAAATCTCACCAAGAATTTTAACTTTTTTATATGTGTATTCAATATGAATGCAAAAATGAATCACCAGTATTATCTTTCGATTAACCAATTTGAGGGTGGTAAATATAAAGAAAGTTTACTTTAAAATAACACAATATTTCAACCAAAGAAAATACTTATACACTTGCTTAGAACAAAATAGATTGTTTTTAAACATTAAAAGCACTAAATTCTAATGCTCTACTCTAAGTCACACCACAAGATAATTTCTTTAAAAGAAGATATCTAAATAAGTACAACACTTATAGATGCAAAATCCAGTAACATTTTTAATGTACAGTTTCTAGTCTATTTGTGTACTTAGAAATTAAACAAAGTAACTACATGATCTTTAAAAAAAAAATCAAATGAGAAAATTATTTGAGTAAACTTTAACTACGTAATACTTTCAAATCATTTTGAGCTACCATTCCAAATTTATGGACTTGATCTCAGACATTGGTATTCAAAAAGCACAGGGTTTACCTTAGGTTAATTCTAAAATGGCTTTCTTATTGGAATATACTGGCTAGGGTGAGTGTTTCGGAATTGAACAATCAGAAATGGTTTGATTTTGTTGGACTAACACCACAATGACTAAACATGTCAACTTGTTATTTTGACACACCCAAATGAAGACAATTCATGACATTTCCTGCTAAACATTAATAAGTTTGAAAAGAATTTTGGTTCTATGAAAGCAATGGTAAAACTTGACATATCTTTGTGATCAAGGATAATAACTTTGTATAACTAAATTAGGGTCTAAGTATATTTATGCATGATAATTAAATGAACACAACTTTGTGGTATTTCCCCTGCGTCCAACATTCAAAAGTTACATCTATATGGTTACACAAGATATTTTTTTAATGTGTACTTGGATGATTTTGTATACAAATAATTGTAAAGCCAGATTTACATTTGGTGGAACTTATTTTACTGCTTCGGTAATATATATAGTGTATTAAAAATTCAAAAACAATAATAATTGAATACAATTTTAGTCATGAAAGATATTAATTTCCAAAAATTGTTGTCACCAAAATGTAATTTTTAAGTACAACTAGGTTGCATCATTTTTTTCCTACATAAATTACAAAGCTTTAATAATAAATGTCTAAAATTAAGTTCACTTCTTCAAAGTGAATTCCCTTTTTTAAAAATTGGTAAAACTTGTAGGCTGTTTAGTTTTACGTGCAGTTACATAAATGAGATTCACAAGAATTTAAAACTAGCACATACAGCCTAACCCTAAACTAGGTAGAGCATAATTCTATGGCTAAACAACAGTAGACATTTTACAAGAAAATGCAGAACAAAGATAAAGCTGAATTGATCAAACTATAACTTTGTTCGACACTAAGCATTTCCCATCTGCACAGTATAAAAAAGATGCATGAACATTCTTTTTAAGTATGGATAGAAATAATAATTGAATGACAGCCCAAAACAATCATGGTCTAGTTTTTAAGCAACCCAAAACTAGACAATCATTTGTATTTAAGTAAAAAATATCCACCCAAAATTTCAGTACAGTGTTCTACAGATTCTTGCAAAAAAGATTACAAACTATAGTCTTTGACCTGTGATTGACTATTTACACAACGTAGACAGAAAAAAAAATAACCATTTACAGACAAGAATAAAGGTATGTTCCAAACCATGCCCTTAAAAGGTGTGCACCATGCCTAATCCTCTTAACTTGTTTGGATATTGTGTCTGAAACAACCTTTCAATCTAATTTGATAAACATAGGTTCTATGGTATCTTTAGAAACAGGTTGATAGTTTTATATAATGAATACTGATACGGTTTTCCTTAAAAACAAATCCCTCAGTAAATAAAAAGTAAAACAAATAAACTCTAAAAACAAAACCCAATACTTTAAAATTCAGCCAACTCTTCAAAATGAGACCGATTGTTTTCAGCTGTCACTTCAGTTCCCTTGCCCAGACTTGTTTCATATGTAATCTCATCCGGAATATCACAGGAATATGATGGCCGACACAGCACACATCAGAGTGACAAGGATAGAGTTGATGATTGTGGAAGCATAGTTGCACTTGCTCTCGAAGCAGTCGCAGACATTGGCCCTCCCTCCGAATCCGGCTCGGTAGTAGCATGGCCTCTCTTTGTCCACATCAGAGGCACACTGACGGATTATCCTTCGGGTGGGCTGCTCTGAAAGGCCAAAGAACAAAATGTTTGTTTCAAAGGGCTTTTTAAAAAAAAATAGGGGTACTTTACATTACTGTAAAAAAGTCTTCTAAATAACAAGGCTTTTTAAAACATGCAAGACTGAAAACAAATTTTTTAATTCCATTATTTGAAATTTGAATGGGGAAAAGTTATAATTCAAACAAAATTGTAAAAGACAATTTCAAACAGACCCAATTTAAACCGCAAGATTTCTTCGGATGTTCCAAGTATGGGGTTTTTTTTTGCGATGAGAAATTGCCAAAACAAAAGCTTCTGTAGATGTTGCTATTAACCACATAAGACCTTACTCATTGAGAATTAGATTTATCTATAATAATTATTCAGGTTAAAGATTATATGTAGGTTAAAAAAAACCTTTCTATTATGGTTAGGTTAAATTATCTTTGCACTAGAGCTGCACAAGGATAATTCTTTCTGCTTGTTAACACAACTAGCTTATAAGCATTTCTTTAAAGGATTATGTTGCACATAACTTGACAGCTCAATTAATTAAAGAATAAAGCATTTTATGAACTCGTTCGAGACGGCCCTGGCTATACTTTTCAAACTTATCAGAGTACGATAAAAGCACATGAGCTTCAGCCCTCCTACAAGTTCTAAGATTAAAAAGTGGAACAGCTTTTAATATGTTTTACTTATCAACTGCAATAACTTGCTAAATAATTGATTATTTCTGATTTTAAACGATTTTTTATCAATTCTTATATCATTTAAATTATATCTGTCATACACTTTTTAGGTCACGTGACTGACAACAACCGCAACCACCTATCAATGTTTTTCCTCCTGATTTCAACTCAGCATTGCTCAACATTGAACTTGAATCCCAACGAATGCTTGTTTGTTTTCCTCGTTCATCATCATAAAGTTTCTGTTTTAAATTTTAAGTGTCATGGGTCTTCAAAAAGATCCTTTACGTTTTGCTGGAAGAGTTGCTGTTGTTACAGGTGCCGGAGGAGGTAAGCTTATATTTATTAATTATTTAATGAAATCTAAAAATTCTAAGCTATCTAATCGTTTGTCCCTTTAACTCCCTCCCGCTGTTTTCGAGCAAACTAGTCGTATGCAGGAAGTTCATTCCTAGATAACAAGCTAATTACTTAATGTTATACTTTGTAGTTGCATTAAAAAGTAAGAATATAGCCTTGTGAAAGAATAAAAATATGACTTGACGCCAGCGCTTATGTTCTAAATCTAGTTTAGCTCTCTTATTTAGTTAATTAACCCTGCGCAAAGTCAACTATTTAAGTTTTATTAAAAGTGAATAACATGATCTTTTTCTTTAAAATAATTAAAAAAAAGTTCCAAATTTTTCGTTGATTTATTTTTTCAAAATAAAAATTCAATATTATTACTTTAAAAACTAGAAAATTTGTTTAATTAATAAATGGTCCCTTGACGGATCAGATTTGCTGTATGGTCCCCCTTGGCGTGATTTTTTCGGATTTGGCGATAAATAATATTTTCTGGCAACCTGTCTGACTTCGACTTAAATGATTCGAATTCTATGACTTCGAACCGATGACGTTTTCCAGCAACCCTATCGGACCGTTGGGTTTCGGTTCTGGTGGCAAATTTATATTGGAAATCGCTCTATGGGAAATAGTGCTAATTTCAGTTAGGTGCAAGGTGGCATATTTAAATTGGCAATTGTGCTCCCGCGTTTTTTCGAGGATATTTCGTGATGGCTAAATTGGGAATGTTGGAGGTAAGTGCGCGAATGTTTGGTGAGAACGATGTGATGTGGTATGATGAGAATGTGAATTTGAAGTATTTGTATGGTTTGGATGAAAAGGCGACGTTTGAATTTTGTATGAAATTGGGTTTGATTGCGGATAGGTATGAATTCTGTAATTGAATGAATGCTGGCCAATTTTTGGCCTTTATTGATTCGATTCTCCGTGTTTACCCCCCTCAAAGAGCCGATGCGGAACCTGGCGCATCCATGTTGAAAGCCCAATTAAAAAGTCCGTGGAGGAGGGGGGTCAACCGTGACGACGGTGTGGGCAAGCGGAGCAGCGAGGAAATTAAATGTATTGGTTTTTTTTTGTTTTTTTTTTCATTTTTTGCGATTTCAAGGATTTTTTATCTATTTTTTCGTCTAGCTAACTTTTTCAATGGGCTTGTTTGTCAAAGAAAACAAAACAACCAATGACGGCACAGTTTGGAGCGTGTGACCTTTTTTTAAACCAATGAGCTGTTTCAACACTTTTTCAAGCAAAACGAAACCAATGACAGAGCAGTATAGAGAGCGTGACGTCATAAGAAATATTCCCATAAGATCTTTTGTTTCTTTGAATCGTGCTTTTAAAAAAAATCGCAAGGGGGACCGTACAGTAAATCTCTACCATTGTTGACACATATGAATCCCGGTTTTCAAAAAGTAAAGGAACCAAAACTTCCAAAAGCTGCCTGGGTTTGAATGGACTGTATAAGACAGTAGTTGATTAGTTACAAGAAATATTTGCCTCATGAACTTGATTTTCATGAATCAATCAAAAGATATAATGCCAGACCAGTGTGATTTTTTTTAAACATTACTAATGTTCAACTTTGAATGTTTATAAGTCAGCCAATATTGCATAGAAGTTAATGAAAATTGATAATTGTGGTATTTTAATGGAGTTGAAGTTGAATGCTTTCAGGCTGTGTCCTGACTACGACATCAAATGCAACAAAACTTCGCGACCGCCAAGGGCGCCAAGCGATTGCAATAGCTTGGCTGACTCTGCCAAGTCGCCAAGTTTTGTTGCATTTGATGTCGTAGTCAGGACACAGCCTTATGTCAATAACATTGGGTGTTGCCATTAGAATTTTTAAAGATGGGGCTCATTTTAGTATGTAGATGACCCCATCATTAAGTTTTGATATTGAAAATTAGCTCGAAAGGGACACCTACCTTGACAATGGACATCTTTCTCAAAAATTTACATTCCATAGCAGCAAAGAAACAAGAGATTGATAATTTTTTCCCCCTCAGCTGTACAACCTAAATGTAGGTTTCTATTAAAGATCACTTTATGTTTGTATCTACTGTAGCCTACCATTTGTTTATGAAGTAAAGATGTGTCTTCAAACCATGATTATTCTAAGAACGGATTCAGAACTTCATTGTCATTAATTCAAATTGGTTATTTCAAAACCAGTAAAGAGGGCAAATCACTTGACTGGTAATCTCTTCCTGCTATGTTTAGGACTGAGGACGACCTCACTGTTGATGTTGCATAATATCACACATGCTATCTTTGGAGATATGATTACTATATCAGATATTACATTGTTAAAAATTGTCTTTTCCCTTGTGACAGATGTTACATCACTACTTTTGATGTAATTAAAAAAAATATTTAACTATTTTTTTTGTATTGACACATATGGGAAAAATCAAGTTTTGCTTGCATTTTATTTTAAAATGTTAATTATATTTAAATTGTTTATTCATAATATTTTTAAATCAAGCATTTTTCCTTACTTACTACCAAAAATTATTGTAGAAATTCTTAAAATTTATTACTCGGGTGTAGGCTCGTCACTTGATTGTGGTTCTAAATTACGACGCCCGTCGCCAATAGCCCTCCCCTCATGTAGATCTAGTGCAATGATAATTCAAACTAACTTAAAATTTAGCCATTGAACCCTTTTTTCCCATTGAGTTGGGACAATAGGATCTAAAATAATTCTTTTTGGATACCTTATCTTACCTTAAATATAAAATAAATTTTTAATTTAATTTTAATTATGTCTTTTTTAAAAGGTATAATGTGTTATTATGTACTGAAATAATACGATTAAAAGTATTTGGGGTTACTGTAAAATAATAACTACAATTAGTTAAGTTTTCATACATTAAACAATTACTGAAAAACATAATCGGGTTTTCCAAATATTTAGCACAGCATAATGGCAAAAATTCTGCAGCTTCAGTCAAGCACTCTCACTTGCCTGGTTTCTGCACTAAACATGGATTTCTAGAGGGTTTTTTGCTACACCATCACATGAAGACTGATATTTAATTTCATGCATTAAATGATACATTTACCTTATTAAAACATAAAATGGCCAATGGCTGCATTTTGAATTTGCTGTCTTATTTCACATTTTTTATTTTAAAAAGGAACTGATAAATATAGCAAGTTGTACTTGTTTTGCTTTTCAAATTAATCGTTTATTTCAGAAACTAAAACTAGTCAAGTGATTTACACTTAACTAGATTTTGAAATAAACGGTACAATATTTAATTGAAGCAATTCCATCGCTTAATAAAGCAATTAAATTAATAAACAATTATTGCTTAGCAGATTGTAAGACTGAGCATTATCGATGATGACCATCAGTACTAAAAATTCTTGAGGTTCAAATATTGCTTTTGGCATGGACAGTTGTAGCAATTCAAAAATAGCTTTGCGGTGGGTCCTAGTATAATCAGTCATTAATGTTAAATAACAAAAGACATGCTGAACGTTTAAAAAATCAACATAAATTTGACTTGCTACAAAAACAAACTATGGTACACTTAAAGCTATATAAGAAGTTGGGATTTATGAATTTTAGACAAAAAAAAAATCCAGTTTTAAATATATAAGCTGATTTACAAGATAAGATAGAATTGTCAATTTTTTAAAGAAATGTTACTTTTTACCTGTCTTTTGAGAATATGACAGTTTTGAGATGTTTATGTTGCAATGGTTAAATAAATCTTAATTACTCATTTAACATATATTTGTCTTTCTCAAAAATTCAATATTTATGAGGTTAAAAAGAATGGAATCTTCTTTCTTCAGGACTTCTTTACTTCACTTTTTGCCAATTAACAAATTAGGGTTATTCTTATTATGTCCGTTGACATTATGTCTCTGGCTGAATTAAGGTGTTAGTTGGCTCGGTGCTGTCTATTGTGTCGAGCTAAAGTCGATGCCCTCCATCGGCAACCTGCAGCCCTTTGAAAATTTCCCTCAAAAACCCAATATTATAAAGTATAATCTTTAAAAACCAAAAACATAATACTTTTAAAAATCAAAATGTTTCAAACAAATTTTTTTCATAGTATTTATTTTACTCATGGCTAATTATATATGTTATTACAAAATCAAAAGCTTTTTAGTTAAATCACTAAGATAAGCAATTATTGCAACAGATATAATAGAAAGATGGAAGGGAATTATGAATCATGATTTGCAAAATTTTCTTGCTTACTTTAATAGTTCTAGAATTGTTTAACTTTAAGCCCAAACACTTTTACTATTTCGGTATAGCTTTTTATTGCACATTTTTTACAGAGGGCTGGGGAGCCCAGTCGGTTAAGGCGTTCGCCTTGTATACATAAGGTGCCAGGTTTGGGTCCGGGCATCGACAAAACAACTGCCAACCTATAAAAGGCCTGTGCAGCCAAAAATGTCCCGAATAATACCCCGTGTAGAGAGAGTGCACGTTAATTATGCTTCAAAGTCCCAACGCTACTTATGATGTCGCCCTTAATGGTTGCGTTGGGTGCCTACTCGGGTGTCTGTCAGACTGAGGTTCTAAATTACGACGCCCATCGTCAATAGCCCTTGTGTAGCTCTAAAAACTAAACTCCTCGGCGCAACAGCCCATTAATGGGCCAAGGCCTGCCGTGCCCATTTCAGCTTTTGTGACCTAGGGCTCTGGGGTGCTAGGCATATGTCCCGGTAAGGTGATCAGCCTCACGCGGAACCCCCTGTGTTTAGTGCCCAAGCATGCTTGGTACCCTAGTGTAGCTCTAGTGCGACATATTCAAACTAACCGAACATATTTTACAAAAATTTTTGGAAGTCATACTTGAAACTATTTTGGATGCTTCAAGGAAGTTGGTATAAATATTTTAAACGAATTAGCTGTATTCTATTAGTTGTACTGTTTTAATCCTTATATTCAAGAAAAAGCTGCATGTAGTATTTAAGGAATAGAATTAAAAGGGAATGTTGTCAAGAAAGAAAATGTTTGGATTTTTACTTTCAATCAACTTATTTAGGAAATATAAGGTGTAATGAAAGTAACACAATGGAAGGGAGGGGGGGGGGGGGGGGTCGTATACTGCCTAGAAGGTTTCGTTCTTGTTAAAAAAATCTCTAGACTAAATTCTTGTACAATTCGTTAACCAAATTCCATAACATCATATATCTATTATTTTGTGGTAGTATTTGAAAGTTGTGTGAAAAACATTTCATTGGCTATTTGGAGAGGGGAAAAATACTTTGCGAAGCCTAAATTTTCCCTAATTACGATGAGCTTGCAAAAAGTCAAAACGTTGCTAAAGTAACTGCATTTTTCAGTAGCTGGTATTAAATTTTTTAACTGAGAAGTAATTTATTTTAATGAAAGTTGGAAGCAGTAGAAATGCTTGCATAATTCATTCCAACGTTATGACCTTTGAGTGGAATGTGGGTTAACTTAATGCAGTTTTCCTTAATTCGAATGAATGAACACCTAGAAAAATAAAATAATATCGAAATTATTTTTTATAATCAAAATGATCAGCTTCCAGGGTTTTGTTTCTAGCATAGTAAGATAACAGCAAAAGAAAAAAGTTTAAAAAATGTTTTGCATACATTTTTAAACTGTTGATTAAATTTTATGCAAATTTATCCAAACAACAAAGCATAGGTAGGAAATTAAACAACAAAGTGGTGTCTTTAAGTCCATATGTAATGAGTTAACTGCATTATTGAAAAAAAAACCAGATTTACTAATTTGTTACTGAACAAAATAGCAAAGTAGAGTTTGCAATTTTGCTGAGAAGCAGCGTAAAAAAAAAGTTAAGGAGAAAAAAAAAATTGCCTATACTTATAAAAAAAATATACTTAAGGCTACTATATTAATTGTATTGTTTTGAAAAATCAGTCTTCACTGTTATACTTTAAATTATGCATATAAATGATTGTTAAAAACTACCAAAACTAACTTAATTTTTGTAATATGAATTCTGTAACGGTTTTTGCCTCGACACTTCTCAATGTATATTTTTCAATGTACATAAACAATAAGTAGGTAATTATTAATTTAACTCTGCAGTAGAGGCAATTCATGAAAATGTTTATTATTATATTTTCAGGACTTGGAAGAGAATATGCACTTCTTCTTGCTGAGCGAGGAGCTGCTGTAGTAGGTAATTTGAATTTTTAAGGGTTTTTTTAAATATAAATTGTTTATTAAACAAAAGCTAGTCTTTTAAAGATATTTAGCCTGAGTGTTTTAAAATGATATTTCCATTACCAAATCTTTAGTTTAGAGTGGTTTTATGTTTGTTGTTTTACTTTTTAAAGCACACATATTTGTATGGATTCCTCATTCAAAGAACTATATCTTTTATTAACAAAAAACTGGAAAGTTGGTATTTACATGATGATGACCGTCTGCCAGACTGTACCCCCTTCCATATTCAGTTGTATCCCTTCAATTTTAAAAATTCTCTTTTTGTCGGAAATGTATAACCTCAGAGACCTATCGTTTGTACTTTTTTCTGCCTATCTGCACTTTGTCTCCCTGTCTGTCGATTGTCTACCCATTTCAATGGCATTAAAATTTAAATTTTATTTATTTAAATCGTTATTGCCACATCAATAATTATAAGAGAAACCTATCTTAATTTAATATTAAAATATAAAGCAAAACTTATTTTTGTCATATAAATATGTTTGTATTGACGTCATAATGTAAGCACAATGTGATTCTTTAATTATTTATTATTTGTTTATTAAAAAACCGTCACACCAAAATACAAATATTTCACCTTGCTATTTATTTTTGCGGTTTTTGTTTTTCAGAAAGTATTTAAAAACAATACCATCATTGTGAGATAATTTGAAGATAATAGATTGTTTGCATGTTGCTGGATTTTTTCTTGAAAATTTTATGAATCATCATTCAGAAAGCTAAAAGTATAAAATAAAATGATGTTATGAATCTTGCTTCTATTTTTAAAGCAAACAATTTTACTTATTCTTCAAACTGCAATGATTTATGAAAGAATATTATCAAAATAGCCAATTTGAGCTTTTAAATGGTTAAATTTCAGCTAAATGCTGTGTTTAGCAATTTTTTCCAAGTTGTATAAATCGTGTGGAAGTGTGATTCTAGGTGACAGTTACAAACCTACTTATTTTTCTATATGAATTTCAGTGAGCATTATCGTAACAAGAAATTAAGCTATTTTAGTTCTTTTATAACTTCTTGTTTCTATTAGAAGTAAAAAAAGATGTGCCAGTAAACAATTTTATGTGTCCAAATTTTGCCAAATGAATCTGAATGTGAAAATTTTGTAACAAGAATTTTGTTTTTAATATAATTTAACAGCATTAATTAGTGAAATAGTTTGTTTACTACCTTACAAAAATTAGGTGTTCTTTAAAAATATTGTTGCTTCCATTCAGCTACTATTTATAAAAAGCTCAAGGGAAAAATTTATATTTTCTAATTTAATCTCTGTAATCTCTTCTATTGTGTCCAAATGAAATGTATGAGTTGACAATGAAGCACAATAGATTTGAAGTAGGACAAATACATTATGAAATCCACACAGTTGAGTTGTCTTATGGAATACTAATTTCTAGATCCTTAAGATAAGGTTGATTAATAGAATGGGATTAAAACGTGATTAATTGGGAAGATAACTTAGATAGTTTTTATATATTTGTTTTTACATTTCTTTTTGTACTTGTGTAGATACTGACTAGTAGTAATAATATAAAAAAAATTGATTTTTAAGAAATATAAATATAATTTAATTTAATGTGGATATGATTAAGGTGTTATGCTTATTTTCAAACTAGGGGCGTTACATTCTTAAGTAAAAAAAATATAGATTAGTATGCAATATTTAATCATAGGGAAGTAACTTTTGCACAAGCAGTGATAAGGAAAAAAATTATCATATGAGTATTATGTATATACTCATAAGTATTATGTATGTAAAACACCACAGAAAATAAATCTTTTTTAAAACAACTTAAGTCTAATTAATATGTGCATTTCATGAATTGCTTACTAAAAATTCCATTAAAATAAGTTTTATGCAAATAATATTTGTAGTATTCATACAAAAGTAACAGGTGATCTGTAAAACCTTAATTTTTTTTAGCAACATTAACAATCAAAATGTTTTAAGTTAATATTAGCTATAACTATATATTTCTGCTTTTTTTTACAGTTAATGATTTAGGAGGAACAAGAAGTGGTGAAGGAAAGAGTTCATCAGCCGCTGATGCAGTTGTGAAAGAAATTAAGGCAAAAGGGGGAAAGGCGGTTGCTGATTACAGTAAGATATATGTGTATTTAGTGTTGTAGTGGAAGAAACAAGTTCAAATGAAAGTTACTATGTTACGCATTCTTAATTATATCCTTTTATTTGTTGAAATGTATAACGACCTATTATTTATTTAAATAAAAAAAATTTGAAGTATATGAATGCTTTAATTTATCATCAATCATTATCTTGGCAATGAAAATATCTGAAGTCATCTGAAAAAGAATCATAATTTTTATTTTATATTGCTTGCTAAACAATTTGTTTTTTAAAACATGCATTTAAGCGTCCTAAGGAACTTTTGATATTGTAATCATATGCCAAGTTAAACAGCTTGACATATTATGTCCATAAATGTAACATTTTAGAATCATTTATCATTAAATGGAATTGTGGTAATGCCTATTTTGTATCTACTATTTTTATATTATGCAAATTTAGCTAATCAGTTTATAACTAATTTAAGGTCAACTCTCTAGTGTTATATTGTGTGAGGGTGAGGTCTTTCCTATAAACATTGAAATTTTCCCATTGGTACTTTTTAGCTTTCTTTATTTTTTTATTAGATATTTTAATTTTGGAGTTAAGGATTTTTTAAAATTTATTTACTAGATTCTGTTGAAGAAGGAGAAAAGATTGTGAAAACTGCTATTGATAACTTTGGACGTATAGGTAAGATTTACTAAAACCAGAGTTTGGGTATTCAGTATCTGATTATTAAATGTATACCTGTTTACTAATTATAAAATTTTATTGAACTGAATTTATAAGTCAGTTCTAATAGGTATTTTCTTAATTTTTTTTAGATATTCTTATCAATAATGCTGGAATTTTACGAGACAAGTCTTTTGCAAATATTTCTGTTCAAGATTGGGGTAACTATAGTGATAAATATTTGTCCTTGTTTATATTTAAGAGCTACCGTTTTATGAATAGTAATAAACTAGTTTTAATTTTAAGTATTAGTAGTACAAACTATTGTAAATTGTGTTTTATCTCATCTTATATTTTTATTTCTGCAACAAATTACAGAAAACTTCATTATTCAGCCCATTTATAATGCCAACTTGTATTTTATTGCTATAAACAAACGATCCAGGATTGAGCCTTAATGAAATTTCCATCTTGGTTAAACATAGTTTGAAGTTAAAATTTCTGTCTCTATTTTTTTGCTATGTTTGTTGCCATTGTTTGTATGGGTTATCGAAAAAAAAATAGGGGTTTGATATTTTTTGCATATTAATTGTTTAGGCTAATAATTTTTTTTTTAAATCAAATATTCTATTTAATATTTTTAGTCTTGAGTCTGAACTATGTGATGCTTTTTTTGAGTTATTGTGTAAATTTTGTTTTTGCAGATATTATACACAGAGTTCACTTGAGAGGCTCTTTTATTGTGACAAGAGCTGCATGGCCATACTTTAGAAAGCAGAATTATGGAAGGTATGTGATAAAAGGTTATTTTATGTTTGATAATTAAGTAGCTGGTATTAAAATTATAGCAAAACTTTTCTTGTAATGATATAATTATTAAAAAAAAAATATTATCCATTTTGTTGCACTAATTAGGTTTTTTAAAAAACTTACTGAGCTAGGGGATACTTTTTTTGAATGAATTTTTAATTTTGTTTTTGACTTTAATAAAAAATAAGTAGGATAGTAATCTGAAACCTCAGCAAAAAATGGTTTAATTGTATATTGTAAAAATTTGCATTTTGTAGAAAAGACATTTTAAAGATTAAAACTCTTAAACTAAACTAAAAAAATATTTTCCCAATATTTAGCTGCATAGTATTTAGCTAAATATCTCAATAATTAACTTAAAAAATAGTAATGTTCAATTATATATTTTATTCTCTTATGCATTAATTACAAGTCTCAAATACTTTCAACTTTTTTTTTTTATAGAATTATTATGACTGCATCTGGTGCTGGCATCTATGGCAATTTTGGGCAGTCAAATTACTCTGCAGGCATGTATCTTTCAAATCATTTTAATTCGTGTTTACCATTGACTAATCATGCCTCGGTTTTCGTGCAATGAATTTCTGTATTTTATCATATGAATATTATGTACTATATTCATTTTCTTAATTTTTTTTAGCTAAGCTTGGTCTAGTGGGATTGGCCAATACACTCTCAATTGAAGGTAAAAAGTACAACATCCATTGTAACACAATTGTCCCAATTGCTGCATCAAGATTAACACAAGACATCTTGCCTCCAGGTAATATTTTAGTTATTACATTTTAATATTATATTTCCATCGAATTTTTAGTAAAATACAAAATAAGTATGACATGAAATAGGGTCGAAAAATGCTTACTTTGCTTATGAAGGACTTAAGAATTTTTATTTAGTATCCATTTCCAAATATTTTCTCACTGAATATAAATGAGACTGATATCACCTGACTGAATATCTCATTGAATATCACCTGAGAGCAAAGCTATCCATGTTCTTTTAGTTCACAACTATGGCAATTTAACTATTTTCACTATTAGTTTTGAGCAAATATCTCTTTTCAAGTAAAAAAAAATATGCCATTCAAATCTTCAAAATTATCCTTCTTTTCCCAGACATCTTTGATCTACTGCAGCCTTCTCTTGTGAGCCCAGTGGTGGGTTGGCTGTGCCATGAAACTTGTGAAGACACAGGAGGAGTGTTTGAAGCGGCCGGTGGATGGGTAGGAAAATGTAAGTACTCAATAAATTAAATTTAAAGTTTAAATGATTTTTCTCATTAGTTATAAATGCATTTCTTGATTTCTTTGTTTTATGTTCACTTACATTTTAATATCATTTAGATCAATGGCAAAGATCGTCAGGAAAAGCATTCATTCCTCCAAGCGAACTTACAGTTGAATCAGGTATACTTGTTTGTTCTGTCAAAAATATTGTGCTTTTCTTATTTATTTATAATACTAAATTAAACTAAAATTTAATTTTTAGTTCGAGACAACTGGTCATTTATCGCGGACATGGAAGATTCCAACACTCCAGGTTCCCTTCAAGGTGAGTATTATTGTCATAAAGAAATGTTCAAACTTACTATTACTTTGGTTAAAAATTCTGAATTTATTTCCATTACTACAACAATATTATTTGATTTTATTACTTGAATTTATGCTTCTCTGAAATGTACACTTACTATGCAGTAACATAATACCTAAATTTCGATTTTGGTCACTTCTTGACTTTTACATCCCAAATAACTACTCTGACTCACTCCAACCAGATATCATATGTAGAAGCTTCTGTGTGAAATTTAAGATTATTTCCAATGATGTTTCTTCATCATTAATTTTATAAAATAAACGTTTAATAAAGCATAATAATTTTTTTTTTGGCATAACATAACAAACTTTAAAATTCTATGCTTTAAATATTCTGATTTTTTTCATCATGGAAAAATGTGTTCATTTGAAGATTTTGTATTTTGTTGCAGAACAAACAATGTTGTTAGTTGAATCGTTGAGCAAAGATTCACAACCAAGGCCAAAAGCAACTAAAAGGGCACCTGCTTTTGAAGTAGATCCTGACTTATTTGTTTATAATGAAGATAAAGCAATTCTGTATTCATTGGCAGGTAAAGTATTTATCCTTTTTAAAGTACTTATTGTATTGATCGCAGATTTTATAATTCTCCTCATTATATTTTCAAATACATTTAAAGTTGTTTTAATGTTCATTTGAGCTTTTAAATTGTGCAGTTGACTATGACTAACCCTAGTTTTTAGTTGTGCAATTTTCAAAAGCCGTAACTTCACTTTAAAATTGATAAATAGTATTTTATTTTTCCTTAATTGTGAACATAGTTTATGTTATTAGTTGTTTAAATTTGTTGTAGTTTCGGACAATACATTTAATTATATGTTTGCACAAAACACAATTCAAATTAGTTTTTTTTCATGTAATTTTTTTTTGCACTAAAGTCACACAATCAAGTTGACATTATGTAATTAACAAAATTTAGGTTCTTTGTATCCCCTTTTTATTTAAGTTCATGCAGAAACATCTTTATGAAATTTAATTTTATTTCCAATTATACATATTGATATGACTGATTTTTAAATTTAATTTTTGTAATTTTTTAAAAACTTAGTTGGTATGTCTACTAAAGAAGAAGCAGCACTTCATTTTCTGTATGAAGGCGTTGATGATTTTAGAGTTTTGCCCACCTTTGGAACTGTTGCTGCCATGAATACATTATTCAGTTCTCCAGTATTGCGTGAACAGATGGAAAAACTTAATGCTGATCCCACTAGGGTAATGAGATATTTGTTAATGAAAATTATTTCTATAAAATCTTGAGCATGTACTTGTTGTTTGTACTGTACTCAACAATGAGGTACAATATTTGTGTGTATGTATATTAAAAAAAAATATTTTGAAGTAATTGGTTATTACTTTTTTATACTTGGATAGAATTATAGAATAGTTGGGTTTTGCAATAGAAACTGTAATTTTGTGAAATTCTGAAAAGTAAAATTAAGTTTTAATTTATTTAGGATATATGAGTCTAAAAATGTTTTTGAGGCTTATTTATTGGTTGATGAGTATTTGTTCATCATTCCTATAATCCATTCTATGTAACATAAATTAAAAATATAGGTTTTTATTATTTTCTAAATATTTTAAAAAGTTTATCATGCTTCTTAAGCAATTTACTAAGGAAATTTAACGGTTTTATACCTAATTAATAGATAGTCAGACTTAAAATCAACTTGACAATTTATATCACAAATCAGAAAAATATTTTACTTAATTGTTAATGATAATTCTCCCCACAGTTGCTTCATGGAGAGCAGTACTTAGAACTGTATCAACCTTTTGCACCTTCAGCAGTCCTTAGCTCAACATGTCGATTGGTCGATGTTTTGGACAAAGGATCTGGGGCTGTTGTCATTGTTGAAGGTATAGCAACAGTGTGTTAATCTAAACATCTAACAGTTTTGAATAAATAAAATTAGTTTATAAAATTTGTAGTATTGAAAAGGCTTTATATGAATATTTTGTTTTGTTAAAAAAATCTTTTAAATACGTTGAACAGTTTATTTTAATTTGAAGCAAGCACCTAGAAAGCAGGTATACAAAATGAATCATTAAGTCTAATTGTATATTATTTACATAACTTATAAAAATTAGTTGTGTACGATTCTTTAATTTATTACTGTTCAGTATTATGGTATTTAAAATATTCTTTTCAATTTTTTGTTTAGAGGATACTTTTAATGAGGCTAAGCAGCTAGTTATGCGTACCGAATGGTCCATCTTTCTTGTTGGTGCTGGTGGCTTTGGTGGCAAAAGGACAACTGACAAAGGAAGGAAAGTGCTACCTCCACCTAATCGCAACCCTGATGTTGTAGTTGAAGAAAAAACTTCAATTGATCAGGTAAAAAAAAACTATTGTTGTGTTATGGTGAATACAGAATAACTCCAATTATCCAAAGCAATTGAGACATAACCACATTCGAATAACTAGACATAAGGATGATTGGAGTGGGTATATTTTAATCAATTACTTAATGTATTGTTGCACTGTGAGATCATGTAGTTCTAGTTTTGGACCAGATCAGACTCTGGATCGATAGCTTTTGTTTTATCCTCTAATGATAGTACATCATGATTTCTTTTAATGGTTTATGTAATTATCGAAAGTTTACCACAATAAATATTCACAAGATAATTTGCCATAAATAACATACAAGTACATAAAATGAAAGAAGTTACAGTAAGTAGCTAAGTTTAAATGCGAGATCTAAACTTTTATATGTGGCGTATGTGTTACTGTTCATATTTGTTGGATGACATGCCTTGTAATTTGTTTTGTTTGGTCCAAAAAAATAACTAGGCATGAAATCCAACAAAGACAAACAGTGATTGATAGTCCGAGTGGATTTTTTTTACTGAAATTTGTATAATCACCAACGGTTTGGATAATTGGAGTTCTACTGTAATAACATAAAAAAAAATCATGGTAATATTCTTTTTTAGACATTCATCATAACATGTTAACTTGAATTTCAGTTTTACTTAATTCAGTATTATAATTATTATAATCATAATTTGTTTTAAAAAAGGAAATAAGATATTTTTTTAATTATTATGATCCGCCACACAAGTCAGTTAGAAAGTTCTAAGTTTTTATTTTTAAATGTATAATACAAGTAGTTATGGTATTATGTTCTAGAAGTTATAATTGTTCTTAGGTATTCAAGTTAATAACTTTTAAAAAAAACGAATGTATCAATTATTATCATTTATAAATGATTAATATAAAAGTTATTATGGTGCTTCCTAATATTTAACATATAATATAGTTATGTAAATCTATTACTTTTTTTAGGCTGCTTTGTATAGGTTGTGTGGTGACAAGAACCCAATGCATATTGATCCTTCATTTGCTGCCGTCGGAGGTAAATAACTTGCTGTTTTTAGCTTTACTTTTAATTAAAAAAATCATTTAATGTTTTTTTTAATGTATGATATTTATACAGTACTTAGGAGTGTCAGGTTTTCCTTAAAATTGTTGGAAGACAATAGTATTCTATCATATAAACTAAACTCCTCGGCGCAACAGCCCATTAGTGAGCCAAGGCCTGCCGTGCCCAATTCAGCTTTCATGACCAAGGGCTCTGGGGTGCTATGCATATGTTCCGGTTATGTGGTCAATCTCACTCGGGACCCCCAGTGTTTAGTTCCCAACATCCTTGGTCCTCATTTTATCAACCCCACTTAAGGGATGAAAGGTTGAGACCCAATCCGGGATTCGAACCCCGGACATGTGGCGTGGCATGGCAATGCAAAGCATTACCACTGCGCCACTGGGCCCCATTCTATCATATACATTTGATTAAATAATTCTGTTAAATGTTTTGTTATACGCGTTTCAAGTATAACCCAATATCAAACAACTTTTCTGGAATATGTGAAACATACTCTTCTATGTTGCTTATGTGAAACAAACTCTTCTATGTTGTTTATGTGAAACATACTCTTCTATGTTGCTTACTGCTTATTTTCTCCTTTTCAATTCATTAATATAGTTAAACTTTTTTTAAAATTAGGTTTCCCTCAGCCCATTCTGCATGGTCTTTGCTCTTTAGGATATGCTACAAGACATGTGTTGAAACAGTATGCAAATTATGATGTAAATTTGTTTAAGGCTATCATGGTAAGGACTTGTGCATTTTATTATGTTTACTTAAGATGTACACTGGTTTAAAATATACAAATTAGGCAGTTCCAAAGTTCTGTGTTAAAAAAATTAATTTTGGAATTTCATTACGTATACCCTGCTCAATTGGGACAATAGGTCCAAAAGAGTCATTTATTTAAAATTGAATCATTTTAACAGATAGCTCATTAGATTTGAAATTTTTTTCAAATGGGAATTGTTTGTCGAGGAGAACATGATTCATGTGCGACAGTCTTATAAACATACATGTACCTTTTATTGACTTATTGTTTCTAAATAATATATTTTAAATAAACTTATTTAAGTATTTGTTTAAGTTTTGTGAATATATTATTACAGAAAAAAAGTAAATTTTAAATGACCACTTTATATATAGGATTATTTTTTTTGTTGAATGAAATAAGAGTAAATATTTGTTGTTTATTTTTTAGGTTTTTATATAAGTTCTAAACATAAAACTTCCCTTTTTAAATGTAAGCTAATCTCAATAGTTGTCAAAACTGATAAATATATTTTCTTTTATAAGTGATGTTTAATGTTCATCTGTGCTATTGAAAGATAATGAAATTTAATCAGTATTAACTTGCATTTCAAACTTAATATTACAGAGACTTAAACTTAGACTAAATTTTATTTCTTCATTATTTTACAATGATTAATTATTTATTTGTTTTCTTTAGGCCCGATTTGCCAACCCCATACTCCCTGGCCACACACTGAGGACAGCAATGTGGCAAGAAAACAGTAGAATACATTTTGAGAGTTCAGTAAGTTGACATTCTTGTGCATTAATAAATACTACTACCAAGGTTTTTTTTTGTGCAGAAACTCTAAATGTTATTATTTTCAGTGTGTGGAAACTGGTAAGAAAGTTATTGCCGGTGCTTACATTGACTTGGTAGGAGCTCCTAAAGGTGTTGATAGTGATGTATCTCACGTAAGTTACCTATGTCTAGGTTTTCTACTATTGCAACCATATATTTTTTATACTAAGTTATTATAAACAGCCTTTTTGTGGGGTCATAATCATTTTTAATGTATCCCTTATTCTTTTAGATTGGTTCTTCTCTTAAGAGCACAATTATTTTCAAAACTATGGCGGAACAGTTGGCTGAAATGCCTGAATTGGCACCGAAAATTCAAGCTGTATATGAGTGGAATATTTTACAAAATGGAAAAGTTGTGGCAACTTATAGTAAGTTAAAAAAATTAAACAACAATATATTTTTGTTTTACTTTTTTGTGTCAATGTATATTTTGTGACATCGAGAAACAGCTTACGGCATACACTTGTTTTAAGACAGAACAGATTATTTAAAGTTCAAAACCTATCTTGCATGAAAAAGACTTGCCTATATAAATGTTGTGTTGGAACCGCGGTAGAAAAGTTTTAGAGAAAAACAGTGGATTTAATGAACCACTGAGACTTTTTGTGAAGATAAAAGTACTTAATCATAAAACAAAAGTAAAATTTACCGGCGCAGGACGGTTTTTTAACCTCCTCTCTCCTCCGCGTTTCAACACATTCTCCTTCCGATCGTAGCTCTGCATGCTGCAATCGCAGCGCCCTACATGTCTGACGATTACTTGGTAGGCAAACTACTTTGTTGCTGCATGCTGTCATATAAAAAACTGCCATGGATAGAAGGCACTATTTTGATTAAAAAATAATTAAGTTATATGTTTTGTTTACTTTCATTTATATGTTTGTATTTAACCAAGAGACATGCAAGTATTACAGTAATAGTAACAATAGATTGTGATATTGTTTTTGAATTTGGAAATTGTTAATATTCCTTTTGGATATCCTAGATTAATCTATTAACCCTCGTATAGAGGTTAATAGATTAATCATCTCTATTTGGCTTTTGCAATACCCACCATATACTGTATTCTTCCTTTTATGTATAGTATTTCATTGATAGTTCAACATTTTCTGGAAAATAAAGTATCATTTGAAAGCGTGATAAAATAATTTATTTTAGCTGTGGATTTGAAATCTGGATCTGGAAAAATTGTGGAAGGTACCATCAATGGTGTGAAGCCTGGTGTAACACTTACTATTGATGATGAAGACATGTTTTTAATGGTTACTGGGAAATTGGACCCCCAGAAAGTAAGCATTTACTCAAAATAAGTGTATTAAAATATAAATATAGTTAAATTGCATTGTAGAAAATTATATATCAGGTTGTAACGAAAGTTTTCTTCCACAACAAAATGGTCTGCGTATACAGCTAACGTTGGCGTGTTTTATCCACTTCGACATTTTATAGAGATTGTTTTAGTGCTGTGAAATTTATAAAAAAATATTATTTAGTATAGGTGTCTAAAGTGGAACTTTTGTAATACCACATTAGGATCAACTTTTACTTCTTTTGTTGCCAAAAAACTGCTGCTTTTAAGGAAGCTGAGTACTCTGGGACATATATGCTTATTGAAGATTGGAATTTAATTTGATCACAGTGCATATGAAGTCGCTATAGGTTTTGTTCGGTGCCATATCCAGCATTGGTCTAGTCCCTTCACCACGGTTCAAAATTATGAGATCAGTCTCCAACAATTCTCATATGGTCAAATATATCATATATCTCATACGACCAAACTGTATTGCCAATTCTGTTAGGGCAAAACATTTTTATGATATCCTATACAAGAAGATTCTTTATTTTTAAGTTAGTGCAAGACTATGCATCTATTCTTCTGCTGGATTCTGTACAGACTAAAATAAGATCTATTGCCATACCTTAACTTGACATTGCTCTTTTTGACTGTTACAGTTTACCATTCACTGCACATGACCAAAATAGGGTTGTTCAATTTTTGTACTAGAGGCCACTAAGTTTCTACCAAGGCCACCAAATTTACCAGAAATTTTATAATTTTGTGCGGTGATTACTATTCACACAAATTGTGTGAGTTTCATGTTTTTATCTTGAAGTTATTTGAATATTTTGATGGGAAAACTTTTGTCACAACCTGACATATTGTTAAACAAGTACTGTTTCAATTCTAAAAATGATATTTAAAAATATTCTGTTTTTTTTTACTGATTTAAATATTGAACTCTTTCTTTTGAATATTCCTATTTCTTCTATTAAACTAATTATTAAACAATGTGAATTTGTTAATATTAGGTTTAATAGCAAAATATGTAGGGATTTCTGTTATTGTAAGTTAAAAAAACACATTAAATTATTCATAGTTATACTTTATGGCAATCACATATTTTAGCAAATATTTATTATAAAATAGTTTGTGAGAAACTAAAGTATTGATGTCTTCTTAAAACTAAATTAAAAGAAACCCCTATTTATAGGCATTCATGTCTGGAAAATTGAAATTAAAAGGAAATATAATGTTGACACAAAAACTCAAACCTTTGTTGGCTGCCAGAAAAAATGTTGGACCTCCTAAAGCTCAAGTAGTGTATTGCTTTTTCATTTTTAGCATCTTCTAAATATTGGTTAGTTTTTCCATACTTAAGAAATGTTGCAGATACAGATAAATACATATTTTTAGGGGAAAAGATTCTTTATTGTACATTTAATATAGTGTTTTTTGAAAGTTAATATGTTACTTTAAAAAAAAAAAATACTCTTGGTAGCAACCACCTTTCATTTTGAAGAAACTCTCTCATATTAACAAAGGTGGTCACTTTGAGACAAAAGTTTGTATTTCTCAAACAACTTAGCTAAAATTTTACTATTGTTTTCTTAAAAGTATTAAAACCAACAATATTTGTTTAACAGAGTTTATAAAAGTAAAAAATTGTTGAAAACTTTTTAGTTACTAGGTCAAATCACTGATTTATTTCATCAAATGATGTCTCCTCTCTTCAGACTTTGAATTGAAATATGTAGTGCACATTTTCCTCCTTTCCCCCAGTTATACACTATGGAAATTTTTAAATGCATGATAGCAAAAAAAGAAAGTCTTTCCTCAATACCTTTTTACTCTATTTGTCACTTGCTAAATTTATTTGTTTACTTACTGAATGAAAAATAAATCTTTCTCTGGTGTTTCATAGAAATATTTCAATATTAAGTATGTAGGATAAAAAAAAATGTTATCTCTCTAGAAATTTTAGTCTGTAATGAAAGGGGTTGCTCAGAGAAACTTTACTGTATATGCTGGTGTTCTTTCATTAATTATTGTTTTTAAAAACATAAACTAAAGTAAATACTTATAAAATTTTTTTTAAGTAAATCAAACCTTAATAGTTAATGTTGTTCTTTCTAATACCAATTGATTTTGTCATTGGAATGACATCAAGAGGTAATCATACAGTTACATGGCACCATGTTTGCTATATCCAGTTAGTAAATTTTGTTTAAATTCAGCAAGGGATAAATGGTGTTTAGAATGTAAGTTATCTTAAAAAAGTCCATTATAAGTATAAAAAAAATTAGATCTTTAAGTAAAAGAGTAGTTAGTAGACATTTTTTAAAAAAGTAATAAGTCATTTCATTGTTGAAAACGAAGTAAGATGTAATTTTACTTTACAGGAAGCTCCTAAAGTTGATCTAAAGTGCAGTGGTATTTTTGCAAAACTAGCTGAAAAATTGAAGAAAAATCCTGACCTTGCTCGCTCCATAAAAACAATTTATCAGTGGAACGTTTTGAAGAATGGGAAGCAGGTCTCCACATGGAGTGAGTAAACTTGGGTTTTAATCACCAATATCTAGTTGATATGCTGTAACAATTAGTTAAAATTTGGGCTTATAGATGGAATTAATATTGCAGAGATGTTTTCAAAACTAGAGCATTTAAAATGATAAGAAATTTTAAAGAAAATTTAATCCACCCTTTGCACTTAAACAAATAATATTTTAATGAAATCTTTTATTCGAAGAAAAAACCTAGGGGCGGTCCTGCTTGCTAACGCTCACCAACCCTTCACGTCTCACTGAACTATTTAGTTGTTGATTGATATTTTTTGTGAAGAATTCTGAAGTATGTTGGCAAATAAATATAAATATCATCTTGAAATAGACACCCATTATGCAAATCTGTCATATGTGCAATTGATTATTTTTTAAAATGGAGTTCTTTAAACGGAGAACGTTCTTTAAATGGAGTTTGTTAGGTAATAACATTCATTAAATGTTTAAATTTTTTTCTATGAAAAGCAGGCAGAGCATGTTTCTGATTTATACGGTGCATGTACAAAATTGTTTTTACCTTGCTCTGTAACAAAGAAGAAAGTGAAGAGAAAATTGAACGAAATCATAATTTTCTTAACCTTAAATACTTCTAGACTATAACTCGCATGAAAATTTATTTGCACAATCCTTCAGCCATGAAGATTCTTCCTAAAAGTGCCTTTGATGATATAGCTGTAATTTCATTACTTTTAAGATAAGGCAGTGAGAACAACATGAGGTGGAATTTGACGAAACAAAAGTCGTGACTTTAATACTTAATAACTCAAAAACTAATTCAAAATTTGTAAAAAAAGACCATCAGTTTTTGCCTTTACTTTTTCTTCATTTGAAAATAAATTAGACTTCAATGTCCTTTATTGCATTTTATGCTTGAACTATTATGCAAAACGAAAAACTCTGAACTTGGACAAAACATATCTCAAAAACTAAACACTCAGCGCTGATTATGCTTCTTCCAAAACCACGTTTCCAAGCCCATCAGCAAGGTTCTTATGGATCTGTCAATTCAAAGTTAACCTCTTCACTCTTGAAAAAATCCTATGCATATATTCTTTATCTAAACATATTTTTCAAATAATTAAATTATGCATTTAAAAGTATGTTTTGCAGTAATTTTGAAAAAAAAATATAGTTTACCATTTGCTGAGAGTCAAGTCAATTTGATGGAATTTGAGGCATTACAAATTTTTTGGTTTTCTATGAATAAACAAAAAAGCTCTGTCAGTTTTTTTATTAATATACCATTTTTAACTTTTGTTTTAATCCAAAATACCTGATAAATCTACTGCTGAAAAAACTTATTTGCGAGGCCTTTCAATACAAGTAATAAATGAACTTTATTGGTATATGTATTTTTGGAAAGCATTTGAACATTCTAGTTTATAATAAAAAAGTTAGTATTAAGAAAATTGTAAACTGAAGTGTACTTACTATTTTTACCTGGGGAGCGAAGGGGTTAAGAATGAGAGAAGAGCGCAAATCGAAAACTTTCTCTGTCTGCGACTGCCGCAGTGGTACTAAAAGTTTTTTTATGCAAGAAGAGAAAAAAATTGGAAGCACTACATACCTCGAGTCATTAAAAACTTAATTTTTTTTTGCAATGAAATAGGGGCACTGTACCGCAAAGGAATAGTGTAAAGGTTGTACTGCAAAAGTTCTTTGTAATTAATAGTCCTTTCTAAGGACTTGCTGTTTCATGTAAAATGCCTTTAAAATTTACCACTGAAATCATCAATAATTTTCCTTCTAATTTGTGATGACTCTTATGTTACATTTTTTTTAGATAAATACATAACTAGAATATATAGTAGTATAACTAGTAATATATAAATATATAACTAGTATAACCAGTAATCAAAGGTTATTGGGGTTTAAAGGTTATTTTTTCCAACTATCTAATTTTTCAGGTTTAAAATTAATTACCAACAGTTAAAATAATACATTCATTTAAACGGATGTTAGGTCTAAGGCTGATAAATTAATTTTATAAAACATCTACTGCTGCATGAAACAGTGTAAGTGAAGTGAGAGTGCAAATGTTACAGAAGTTAAAATTACTATTTTTAAATAATGTTTTATTTTTTTAAAAAGGATTTTACATGTGCTTTAGATTATTTTAACACTTCAAACAGAAGTTGAATTGTGTTTAGGGCAATTTAAGATTAGCAATTACACTCAATAAAATTTCTTAACTTCTATTTTAACTAAATTCTTTGTCTAATTTGCTTATTTACCAAATTATTAGAATTTAAAAAAAATCTTTGCGCTTATGTTTGTTTGAAATGCCATCAATTTGTATATTCTTTTTTTAAAAAAATCAAAAATGTTTTGCGTATCAAAAAACAAGAAATAAGTTAATAAACTCGAAATATTTTGATTTGTCCTAAACTTATTAATTTGTTTTAATCCTTATTAAAACAATTTAATTAAACAGCAGTTTATCACTAAGTATTGGTTTGTACTAATTTATGGTGTTTAAGTTAATTAACTTTATTTATACTGAACATGGAATGAACGATCTCTGTAAATTATAGCATATATATATACAATCAAAAGAATACCAGTAAACGAGGAAAGTGTTTTAGAATTCCTTTTGTTAAGTACAGAATTAAAAGTATTTGCTTTAAGTACGGGGTACCCCAAATGTTCTGGTACTCTAACTTTCAAAAAGGCAAAGAATTTTTGTGCTAAAAATATCCTATTGATTATTTGAATCCTAATGACAATTTTAAACTTGCCTAGTTTACTGAATAGTGACTAATGACATATGACTAGTTAATTGATAGTTCATTAACTAAAATGTAATTAAATTATTATCTAAAATTACATTTTAATGTATGTAATTTTTTCGTAAGGTTAGGTATAAAATTTTCATAGCTGGTTAAAAGATTAATATAGATTTAATTTCATGGCTTTCCTAGAAATGTTGTATTAGATCAAATTCTACAAAAATTTACGTAAGTGTTAGAAAATGTAACTTTTTATACAAAACAAATCTTGAATTAAATGTTTAGGAAAACACATACCTTTTTATAATGTTTTCTTTTTAAAGCATAGTTTTATCTTTTATCAAACCCCAAGTTCATGACACGCTTGTGTAAAATACAAAACGAACCTGCTAAGGAGTTTTCAAATGTATATTAAGCGCTATTCGCTTGGTCCATTTCTATGGCTAATCTTCATTTTAAAAACTACAGCATTGGCCAAATTTGTCGATTTCTCAGTTTTGCTCCAGCTATTTTATAATTTTCAGAGATGATAGAACACAATTTTTCACACAATTTGCCGTGTAGTTGAGTTAGTTATGAAGAAAATAAGAGCATTGAAAAGAAAAAACATATTTAACCCTTTAACTTCTAAAACTGCCCGGACCGGCCGTAATAGTAAGGATTCGATAATGTTATTTCTATAACAAGTTACGCGGCAACAAATTGCTTACGTAGCGAAAGGGTTAATCAGAAAATGTTTCCAATTTTTTTTAGATTATTTAACGGTTAATAGAACATATTTGTAATTTATTAAATTTTATCGCATCTACTTTGTGATATGCAATTAAAAAGACCACAAAAGAAACTCATTGATTTTTTTGTGTGCATAATTTTAGAGAGTTTTTTTAACAACGACGATTTAATAACAATATTTGTTCAATTTTACACCAAACAGACAATGTAGCCACTCTAAATCTTTTATGGTGAAATATTACTGCATATTTGTTTCAAATGTACAATTTAACATTTCTAAATACAAATCGAATGCCTACCAGTCTATCATCTTAAAGTTTTGCCACGAATTCGTGAAATTGGAGACATGCATTGACCTATTTTCTTGATGAAACATGCAGTCTTTCCCATATTTAATCACAAAATAACAACATATTGTTCTTTTCTGCAATGCAGACATATTGTTCTTACAAATGCCGAGAGAGTTCCAAAAAAGTCGGTCCTTTTCAACATAAATTCACTCAACACCATTAAGAAAGTTCCTTCTTTATGCTGCAGTTTGCATTTTTTTAAAGAAAAAAACGGTTTCTTTGAACCAGTTACAATTTCTCCGGTCTCTTTAGCACTATTTAAATAAGTCCAGTTTAACCGAACATTGAAAAATAAGCTTTTGAAAACACCGGTTTTTCCCCTCAAAAACTCTAGCATCAAGGTGGAACATTTATAATGGTGTGGAGGGAACGTTGATGAGACAGACTTTTTTTTTGTCGTTTTTGAAGAGAACACTATCTGCATTGTACTAAAGTGCAAAAAAGAACAACATGTTGCTATTTTGTGATTTTATATGGGAAAGACTGCAGTTTTCATCAAGAAAATAGGTCAATGCATGTCTCCAAATCCACGAATTTGTGGCAAAACTTTAAGGTGATGGACTGGTAGGCATTCTGATTCTGTTTGTATTTAGAGATGTTAAATTGTAAATTTGAAGCAAATATGTGTGTGTGTGCAGTAATATTTCACCATAAAAGATTTAAAGTGGCTATATCGTTTGTTTGGTGTAATATTGAAACAATATAGTTATTAAATCTTTTTAGTGCACTGGATATCATGTTTTTTAATTATCACATAAAAAAATACAATTTATCAATAAAAATGCGAAATTAGGCCATTATCTACTTTAAATTTGCATATGCCAAGAAAAATTAGCATAATCTCGAATTTTTGTCTAAACTTTTGCAACATACAAATTTCTAGTTTTATGCAAAAAGTTATTGTTATAGCAAATCAAGCAATTATGTTTCAATTATAGCGTTTCAAAATATTTTTTAAATATGTTTACAGGATTTTGCAATTCTACTATCACAATTCTTAATTTTACAGCTAAATGACGTCATTGTCTAAACTCTTGCATCGTACTGTAATAATCTTGGAGAGAACAAGACAAAACTTTTTGGACAATATTATGATTTTCACTCGCTGTGATTACCTCTGTTTATCCAGGTGGTGTGTCCAGTTGTACCAGGCTTACACTGGGATTTAAAAAAGATTTTCCAGATTTTTTTAATCAACTTTCTGAGAAAAGCAAATATTTTCAAAAATGTTTTGTTGCGTTCTCAAAGATTATTTCTAGCCCTTATATTGAAATTTTGACAAAAGTTCTAGTATATTATTTATCTTTTAATTTACATAAATAAATTATGCTAACTTTAATCATTTATCGAAGTAACTTCATTACCTTTAAATCCTCATCACCCTCCGTTAAATTAATATATTTTTTTTCCCATTTCGAATGTGATATGATCATAACCTTTTACTTACCTTTTCTAAGTATTTCAGAAAAAAAATTTATATATAAAAATTATATATATTGATGTTTTTACTATCAACTTTAAGACGTTAACTCTGAACTACCCAACCCATCTATCCCTAAAAGTCATGTATGCACTGAGCTAAAGAATACTGATCTGGAGTGAGTAGTCAGCGCGCCGAAACCGCTTCACACCTCAATCTTTGTTTATGCGTGCGAGTAGGCAAAAGAACTATTTTTCAGTTTCATTTTGCTATATTTTTTTATTTTTTCGTATACTTCCTTCAAATTTTTCATCTTCTATTTATCACCTTTAACCTAATGCAAGATTTAATCGAAAATTTTGACTTCTCAAACTTTGATTGAAAATTTAGTGTTTTTTACGCGATCCTCACGGCAGTGGTAAAACGCATTAGGCGCTGAGTGTTACGTACCATGGGACATTAGGTTTACAGTTTCCAATCAGGCACAATTTCTTTTATTCCTATCTTAATGTAATATTTGTTGGACAGTATAATTCTCTTAATTGTTCTACTTCTTCCATACATAATCCATTGACAAATAAAAAAAAAATCCATGATTCCTGATAACTTTTTCAAACCGTTTTGGAACTTTGATCATTTCGCCTAATTCAAAACCATATTGAATTTATAAAAAAATTACGAAAACTTTTTTATGCATTCTATATTTAGAAGGGTCAAAAACATATAAATGCAATAAAAAAAATTGTATTAATATACATTTGAATTTTACTTGGAATTTATTTCTACACACTTCCAACTCATCACACATTTAATCCCCTTGAATTAGAGATTTATTCTTGTATTGGAAACAAATTTAAATTTTACACGTCTCTAATAAGGCTTTGTCTTAACTTCAGTTGCATTTCTCATCCATATTTAAGGTTAAACTCAAATTTTTTCAATTGGTTGATTACTCTTGGATATTTGTAAAAAGATAAATTTGTACCATGTTCAACATTTTGACAAAAAAAATAAAAAACAAGAGAATTTTTAAAGAAAATAACTAAAATATGTCATAACTTTATTGAATACACGCAGAACATTAATGAAAAGCTACATTGTTAATCAAATTAACAATACAGCTTTAACATTGTTAATCATTGTTTTCAAATTTATATCATCACATTTAAATTAGATATACAAGTTATATTTAATAACATTATTTTTTTTAATAAGATCATATATTGAGATATTTATTATTAAGACTATTTTCAAATAATGAGTAAGATATATGTACTCATAAAAAAGAATTTGGATAAGGTACTATCTACTTATAAACAAATACTAAAGTGAAGGAACTTTTTGTTTCCAAATCAAAACAGGAATTTACACTGAGCTGATATTCAGTGGAAATTGAGTGCCTATTTTTAAAGAACGATTAAGCAACCTGCAGCTGTAAAAAAGTATTTATACCCACTGAGCTAAAGCCAGTATTCTTTAGCTCAGTTTTCATACCAGGTATATCTAACATATACACCAAGAAAAATACGGTATAAATATCGATGTTATTTCCGGGAAGGTACTTATAGTAAAGTACGATTTTTACTTTGATTTCATTCTTTTGTATTCCTGACAAAACTTTATATTTTCGTAATTCATTATAATAAAATTCAGCCAATATTAGTTCTTAATTTTAAAACTTCAGAAATCCCAATCGTAATCAGGCTTGTACATGGATTGTCGTCAATGGGGAATTATATTGACACTAGAATTGATAATTGAATACGGACTTTCTTCCAATGTCTTGCTTCTTTTAGCGACTCCCAGCGTTTGTAAAATAAATTACCATAAAAAAAATATGATTTCTTCTACATCAAAGAAAGGAAATTCATTACATAAAAACACGATGATTAAATCGACAGTATAAAACGATGTTAACCAGCGGAGAATGAGTTGGGCAAAAGGGTCGAATTAGTGTCTTTTTGCCTACTTCCAGCTTTTTATGTATCACTCCGCGGTGCTCGTTCGGTTAAATGTAAATCTCCCAGAAGTCATCACTCCAGGTTAGTATTCTTTAGCTCAGTGCATGTATGCAGTCCGAATGCAGCATTTTGAGCGTTGAAGAATTATGTTACGTTGGTAACGGTTAAAAAAAAGAAGCCAATCTCATCTGCCAATTATTATGCTGTTGAGACCTGAAATCAGTTAGGGACTGAAGAGCCCAGTCGGTTAGGCACTTGCCTTGCATGCGGAAGGTCCCAGGTTCGGGCGGGTCCGAGCATTGCCAAAATAGCTGCCGACCTTGAAAGGCACATGCAGCCTAAAAAAAATGTCAGACGAATAATACCCAGTGTAGAAGCAGTGCACGTTAAATATGCTTCAAAGTTCCGGCGCTGTCTACGATGTTGCCCTTAAAAGTTGCGTTGGATGCCTACTTAGAGGTCGACTAGTCACTTAACTGTGGTTCTAAATTATGCCTCCCGTCGCTAATAGCAATCGTGTAGCTCTAGTGCAGTAATTCCACATATCCTGAAATCAATTTAGTTGGATTTTTTTTTACTTCCCTATAACTACACAATTTATTTTAAATATTAAGCACTGAAATGATTCGATACAAGAAGATTTGAAAAATATTTTTCCGCGTTTGATACAAGTATCAGTCGTTTATTATTTTTTTCTTTAAATAAAAAATGAAGTTGTACGATATTCAACACGATTTTGGAATTCTTGGATGCCCATGTCAAAAATGTCCTTTACACCCCTCATAAATTAAAAAAAAATTCAACTAAAATTTCCATATGACTGACCAACTATTGTAGGTTTCATAATTTAAATTTTATTTACAAGTGCATATTAGTAAAAGTTCTGTCTCGATGAGGTACTTTGTAAGGACAAGTTTGAATTTCAATCTTCAGATCAAAGATTGACATTGAAAAACTGGTTGTAGTCTTCAAACTCAAAGCGATTCTAAGTATAGTAATAAAGTAAGAGCGTAACAACGCACTTTCATCTGTATTCATTTAACGTTCTTTCAATTAAGAGGCAATTGTTTGACACCACTTATTCTCCAATTTAACCAAGTTCTTCTTATCCCTTTGTCACACCCGACCCGACTGGGCATCAGACCACAACAGCCATTAGCTCCTGACAGACTGACCCATTTCTTCGACTTTCTTCTTCCGTTTCCCATTTGATCAAAACAAGATACAAAGCGGAAATTTTTTTTAGTGAAAGTAAGTTTTAGGTCGAGAAGTGAGAATGTGTGCCACAATCCACATCGAGTTAGTCCACTAAAATGCTATTGTTTGTTTTTCGAACGCTTCCTTCTTTACCTGTTCCGCTGATGTTCAAATCGATCCGTGCTTCCGCTGCCGAAGTATGGGCGTCCGTATGTCCAGATTCGGTAAGCTTTGGATTACTTGTAGACGTAAGCCTTTTTTGTGATTTGAAGATTATTATTAAAAAAATAATTGAATATTTCACTGAAGTTTTTGAGATGGACAATTTGATGACTGTTTTCTCGAACCGCAAAATTTGAATCCTTAATAATGGAAAACGATGATAATGAATTTCACAGTTCAGTTCGTACTTTTGTTAGAAACAAAGACCATCATGAATGTATATTGTATAGTTTAGTTATTGCACATGGGCATTTTTGTTGAATTATTAAAATTTTAACATTAAATTTGTGCAGGAATTGAACTGACAAAGAAATCAATTTGACGATTTTATTTAAGAGGATAAAAAAAAAAGACTGCTTTTAAACTGAATTTTTTTTTTACCTTCATTGTCAAGTATATTTCCAAATAGAGTATCGTGTCTTTAGGTTTGGGCTTCGTAAAATAGTCAAAATATCAAAATAATGTTGTAGTCCGCCGATATTACTCCTTTTATTTGGAGTACTTTTGGTTTCTAAAAATTACAAATTATAGATGCAAATACTTCGCCATCGTTATTTAGGTAGCCCGATCTTTTGTTTATGTGGTTTTCAGTGGGACATATTTTTTGCGTTTTTTTTTATGTCTTTTAATCGCTATTACGTAAAAATAAATCGCTTTTTTTTCTGGTTTGTGCCGTACGCAGCAATATTCAATCGCCGTAAGTGATAAATGTTTAGTATCAGCAAATTATTAAATAGAATTATGAGAAGAGAACAGCACAGAAACGGAACATGCTTATTTATTTGGAATCTTGCTTATCGGTGACCCCTTCCGTCGCGTTCTGTACGTATCGTAAGAACGTGCAGAACGCGGATAGAAGTGGTCACCTAAACCGGCAAAGATGTTTCTTGGGAGAAATTAATTGATAATGGAATTTCGGGGAATATGTAGAAAGATATTATCTACTGTCTTAACTGCATAAAACACCATGGGATAAGATTGTTAAGTGACAATTGGTCTTTTTGCTAATTGATTGATGCTTTGAAAGCTGTTAACTAATTTTGGTTAATTAGTCATCTGGATTTCTGAAATCTGTGTTGTGCAGTTCCTGTTTGTTTTTAAGGATTTCTTTACTTATTTCTTTCTTAGTAATACTTTGATATCCTAGGTAAAATCTGTTTCATTTTCGAAATTGCTGTAATTTTTTGTAAAGGTAATAGGTAAAATTTTATTCAGTGGACAGGTACAAAAATTCCACAGCATTAGAAAAATAATTCACATTAAAATATTATAAAAATAGAAATAAATTCATATCAAAATAGAAATAAATTCGTATAAAAGTAGAAATAAATTCATATAAAAATAGAAATATAGTGCATTTTTAAAGTTTCAATTTTCACTTTTCTTTAGCATTGGACTTGAAAAACGGTGCTGGTTCTGTTTACCAAGGTGCACCTAAGGGTGATAAACCTGACTGTACTTTCATATTAGAAGATGATCTTCTCGCCCAGATGATGAATGGCACGGCAGATCCCCAAAAGGTTTTATTTCTTAATTGTTTTGTGTTAGATTGAAATTACTTCCAGGAATTAATGTTTTATTATTATGACCCACGTTTTTTTTTACAACAATAAATATTTAGCTTCTTAGCTTTTACTCTCAAAAGTGTATGTAAATTAATCTTAATTTTTTTTTCCTGATATCACAAATGCAAATTTTTTTCGTTTTATGCAAGAGCATTGCAGATTTATATATATATCAAACTTGCAGATTTTCTATGCATTAAATTTACTAAACTAAATGTTACCTATTATATTTGTATGCTGTATACCTTGTAATTTTTATTTGTTAATTTAATAATGAGATTGTGGAGTCATATGTTCAAAAAACTTAATGGGGTTGTTTCACGTTGTCGGTGGTAACAGCTTCATTTTTCAGCAGATTTCATTTTTCTGAGTGACGAGTTCTCTAGGAATATTTTAGTTATTATTTTTTTAAATGCTAATTTAACTGTGCTGTTAGTTGTTCAAATCAGTTAATTGGAAAAGCTTGAATAGAAGGAAAAGTTTCTTTTAATTTGTTTCCACATTCTGATCCTAGATAAAAACATGTTGCATGTTGCAAAGAACTCAGAATCAGACGAAAAATATGTTCATTGTTAGAATAAAATCGAAACCACCAATGAAATTGCATTACGGAGAAAAATGAAAACGAGCGCTATATCATCTGAAACATTCCCATTGTATTATAATTCAGTAATTTTTTTATTGGCATATTTGTGTACTAAATTCTGTATTTTTATATTTTGTAGGCATTTATGTCAGGAAAACTCAAAATCACAGGCAATGTTCTTGCCTCCCAAAAATTGCAAGCAATTTGGGAGAATGAAGAGGATGATTCAGACAAGATGTCATTTGCTCCTTACGAAGAAGTAATGTTTTGACTTATTTGTTGATTGAGTTTTTTAATAATCAACATTCTTATACAAATTGTACTTGATAATTGTAGCCTAGATCTGATTTTAAAATTTTGCGTTATTAATTTAAAATATAAAAATTATTAAATACTGCAATGATTGGATCATTGTTGAGAACTTAAAAAAATTTAAGTTTAAGTGTTTCTATTTACAAACTTGAAATGTTTTAAACATTACTTGAAATCAATGTTACAACATTATATATCTGTGTTAATTAATAGAGTAATATAATAATGTTTGAATAGTTTTCATTATTTTTTTTGTATTAGTAATTAATATGTTTTTTAAAATGAAATTTGCTTACATAGGAAAAGAATTCCACTTTGAAATCAGATTTCGTGTTTGAAATCTTTGCCGAGAGATTGGGTGAAGAACCAGAGTTGGCCCAAAAGATGAAAGTGATTTACAGTTGGAATATTTTGCAATCTGGAAAAAAAACATCTGAATGGAGTAAGTCAAAACACTTACTGCATTGCCTTCTCATAGTCACTTATTATGTCGAGTTTCTTGGAAACAAAAATACAATCATGTGTTAATGATAAATAATTTACTGCTCGCATGCTCAAATTAACTGTAATTTTAGGAGAAGTTAAATAGATTGGTGTCATCTTGGATCTAAACAAGACTTTTAGACTCCAATGCAAAAAATAGATGTTGACCTAGGAATTTTTCTATAGACTTAATAAAAGTTTAAAAAAAGCTTGAAAATGTTTGACTTTCACTTAATATGAGGAATTCAGTAAAAAGTAATGGATTGTGTTTACTTAATTGAACTAAATGAAATAATGAGTACTTGGATGGTTATCACTTGATTTTTTAATTAATGTGTAATAAAAATAGGGGACGTACATAAATTACGTCACGCACAGAGGGGAGAGGGAGGGGTATGCGCCAACATGACGGATCATGACATGGAGGGGGAGGGGTAATCGCTTGCGTGACGTAACAACTCAGAAAATTTCACTTTTGCAGGGAAAATCTTCTACATAAAATTAAGTTTTTGAGAAAAAAAACTTTTTTTTTATCGTAAAAACTTTATTTGAGAAAGAATATGGGGAGATTATTATTAGTCACTACCTTGGCATTATTAGTCTAATATATTTTACAGAACATTTCGTAAAGGTACTTCGTAACACGCTAATTTGTGACACTATCTTGACCAATCAGAGGACTAGCTACCTTCACGAACACCAAAAGACCAAAATTAGACAGATCCGATTGCATCCCTAGACCTTTTTTTTAGAAGACATTAGCAAAATGCTAGTTAGTCCTTGGATAACGGAAATGTAAATACAATGTTGGTCGATTCCTATGAATAAATTATTTAACCAAGATAAATTTTACTTTTTTCTTTGCAAGTTAACTTTTAAAAAAATATATGAATATGCTTTTTTTTCAAATTTCAGAAACAAGGGGAAATATTACCATTAAATTTTTCTTTGAAGGGGGGGTGCAACAACGTGACATAATTTTAGGGTGAGGGGTTCGCTCAAACGTGACGCAGCGTGACTTTGGGGGAGGGAGGGGTAAAAAAAAGTCAAAATTTTGCTTGACGTAATTTATGTCCCTATAGGTATCAATGATTCTTTTATATAATTTTACAAGAGTTTATAGTATGGTATTAATCATTGTTTATTTGTTATCTGGAATTCAGCATTTTGTTACCTAGTGTCAGACTAACTTACTATTATGTATAATAGACTGAATTTTTTTTCTGTAATTATAACCAGGATTCATATTGGATTTTATTAAGTTCTTTCCCTCTTTTGACTGTTAATGTTGTATTTTTTTAAATAATTACTTAGAAAATATTTACATTAAAAGGCAAAGTTGCATAGTTATTTAATGGAATAAAGTAATTTTATTATTGAACTCAACTAACATTTAAATGCTTTACAATTAATGTAAACATAACAGTATTACATTTTAATGAATTTTACATTAATGTGTGTATTTTCAGCTGTTGATTTAAAAAGTGGATCAGGTTCAATCTACAGAGGACCACCAAAGTCGGGCAAAGCGGATGTCATGATAACAATGGAAGATGAAGATGTCATTTTAATGATGTTAGGCAAATTAAATCCACAAAGGGTAAGTATTTTTTAATGTTACAAAGCTAATTTAATCCTATCAATTTCTTTTGTTTCAGTTATCACTTTTAAAGTACCATTGTGCCTAGTTAAACATTGACATGTAGTCCATTGTTGAATATTCTCTGAAAATTTGCATATAAAAAACATTTTGTGACCCATGGGAGTATTAAATATGTTTTCCTTTCTGTTACTATTATTTCCTTTATAAACTGACTGTGGTTAAAAATTATAAGGCCTGTCGACAACCCATTTATTAAGTCCGACGTTAATCCAACCAAACCAATACCAGGATTGATTTTTTTTTGTAAAGAAATAATTCAAATAATTATTTTTATTTACTCAAATTATAAATTTCAACTATTGTAAAATTGATTATTAAACAATATTATAAATAATAAATTTACACATTTTTAAAAACATTATTTTTTTTCATATTTATTTCACAAACAAACATAACTTAATAATTTGTTGCAAACTTAAATTTGCAAGTTTCAGTGACCCTAAATACAAAATTTGTGCTAACAGAGTATAACTGGAAACCTTATGTACAATTTAATCTCATATTATAAAATTTTTAAGATTCTAAGAACATTAAAGAGGATTTCTTAAGATAGTTTTTATTTGTTCAACAGGCATTCATGACAGGAAGACTAAAAATCAAAGGCAATATTATGTTGACTCAAAAGCTGAACCAGTTGTGGGGAGAGATATTGAAGTCTGGCCGTGCAGTGGAATTGCCCATTCTTGCAGCTATTTTAGCTGATAAGGTAAGATATCCTAGTTTTGTGTGTTTTTCATAATAGTTCAATTGAATATTATCAATGCTTGATGAATAAGTTGATCACAAAGTTCAATTTTTCTATTTTCTTCAGTTCTTGATTGTGATTTTATAATATACGTTTATAATGATAAGTTATATATGAGAAAAAGTTCTGTCAAAAAACAATATTTATATATCAGTTTTTACATTTCGTATTGTACTAAAGATATAATGTGTGATGAATTTTCAATAACAAGTTTAAATAGACTATTAGCTTTTTATCAATACTTTTACAGCTTTTTAGTTTAATTAAAATATAAATCAGAATGGTAGAAAATCTAATTTCTGATTCTTTTTTAGCCATTTGATCCTTTGTTGAGAAGTGAGACATGTTTTGTTGAACTAGGAAAGAGAGTTTCCAGGAAGCCAGATTTGGTGACAAAGTTGAACACAGTATTTGAGTTCAATGTCACCAAGAATGGAGAGAAAAAAACTCAGTGGAGTAAGTACAATCATGAAAATTTTTAGTGATTTTAATTTCTTAATAAAATCATTAACTATGCTACTTTTCGAATTCCGTTGTGTAACATAGTTTGGTTTTATTGGTTGTATTGCTTTATCACTAATTTTTAAAATATTACTTTGTGAAACACGGATTTACTAAATAAATAATTTTTTTCTAATTCTATCAGCAAATGTTTTCTTGGTACATGTTGCAAGTGTATTTTAGAGTTATTTTACTAAAGTATACTAAATGTGCTAAATGGTGGAGAACCAACATATTACTTTGCCTAAGCAAGAAAGATATTCGAACAGTGATTTGTTTATAATGGGTCACTGTGGTCTGTATAGACACCTGTGCTTAATGTGTTACCCCAGGTGGTTAAGCATCTGTTAGACAAAATATTTTGAAAGTTAAATGTTATGTTTAAAGTTTATATTTATTATTTTAATTATATATTTTTTTATTAGTAGACTGCTTTTTGTTCAGATGTTGTTAATGTTATTTTATTTTAGTTTTGGATTTAAAATCAGACAAACCAATGTTGTGCCGGGGACCAGCTAAAAGCGGCATTAAACCAACAGTTAACGTAACAGTAGATGATGATGCGTTTTCTGATTGGATTCTTTTCAAGATATCTGCTGATCAGGTATGATAGGATTGATCATTTTCTTGGGCTTTTTAATTTGATGCCATCATAGTTTTAACTTTAACTATGTTCTTTAATTGTAACCCTTATAGAATTTGCCTCTTTTGAACATATATGTACCATGATACATACACTTTCTCAATTTAAATACACTCACCATTCTAGTACAGTGCAGGAAATGTTTTTTTTGTTGAAAAATAAGTTAAAACGAGTCCCTCAAAAATGTGTGACAACTTTATTCATTATTAATTGATTTTTATAGGTTCTGTCCTCAAGGTCTACAAAGATTGATGGTAATGCATCACTTGTATCAAAGCTTCTGGATTCCTTGAAAGTTGCCTCCAAACTGTAGACAGTTGGTTACATTCCCATGACATGAAGTTTTCGGAGTGGTGGTTGAGAAAACTGGTACTTAAATTTTTATATAAACTTTTATACATCTTTATCTGAAGCTATATATATTTTTATATTATACTGGTGCATGAGAAAATCAAAGCAAAAAGTATTCTATTTACATAAATCAAATTGTTTGGTGGTTGAGGATGTGCAATTTATGTTGGCTGAATATGAATTGTCTGTAGTTATTTTGTTACATTTTCATTTCAATGTATTTGTTTGAATAAAATCTTTAAATTTCTGTGGGTTTGTTCTTTTTATTTAAAATTTATGTGTAGATATTTATCTTAAGCATTTTTATCAGGGATTGGAAAGTTACTTTTAAAAAGTAACTATGTTGTTACAGTTACTTAATATGAAAGGTAACGCGTTAGAGTTACTTAATACGAAAAGTAACGATTCACAGTTACTTTTTGAAATTTCAAGTTACAAGAAAAATTTAAATTTAGCCATCTTACGATTTTTCAAAGAAAACCACGATTAACGATACAAATACACAAACAAAATGCTGAAATTATAATTAATAGACATTTTTAAAAAATTTAATATCAATCCTGTACGCTAATAATCAGCCGACGACCACCATCAGCAAACTCGAGCGGGTAGACAGAAATAGGTGTGAACGTGCCCTCTTCTCCCCCCCCCCCTTTTCAAGGTGTTGTTGGTCATTGTTGTGGAACCCATTCATGCAACACAAAGGGATTTGCACTGGTCAAAACTTTCCGAACGACAACCTGCTTGACAGTCAGCGGGGTTTATTTCAAAACCCTTCTTTTCAGTTTTCGGTAGATGCCTGTAATTACGGGTCTTATAATGTGATACTTGGAAAGGTAAACAGACAAAGAGATGCATTCGTACCTTAACAATTCTTGCTGAAAGCTGCCGTCACGCCTTTAGCAGCCAAAGTGGACAATGCTTATTTGCTTTTTCCCTCCCAAGAAAGGCTCGTACATAAGGAATGCGAAATGTTCCCTTCTAGGAGTGGAATTTCAAAATAAGCATCAGACAGCCTTCGGAAAGTAACGGAAAAGTAACGAAATTTTTCGTTACTTCGTTACCGCTAAAAGTAACTAAGTTACAGTTACTTTCTGAAAAATGTAACGGCGTTACCCAACGTTACCTTAAAAAAGTAACTGTTACAAGTAACGCGTTACTCCAATCCCTGACTTTTATATAATTATTGCAAATTTTGAACTTTGTACTATATATTTTAAATAGTAGAAATCAATTCAGATTATTTTAAATAATATTTAGTTTTAAAACTTGCATGCAATTACTTTGCTTAATGACAATTGATAAGAAAATTTGCAGAGTAAAAATTAGTTTTTTCCTCAAGTTTATCTAAATAAACAATATGTAAGACAAATGAAGACCAGAGTACAGAGCAATTTATGAAGGTGAAATTAAATTTCATGAAAAACGAATTTAAATAACTTAAAGTAGTGTTTTTATTCGGAAATGCAGGTGTTAATGGGTTTAAAACATCACTATATTTAAATGACATTTAGCTTACAGATAATAGATACAATATTGACCACAAACAGAAGTAACATTAGATTGTAATCTCATAGGATTAAATTCAAGATCTTGATAATATTCCACATATTTAGATATTCCACCTTCAAAGTACATAGGCGAGATCCCATAAGAGTCATAGAAACATATAGATGATGGAGAATTTATGTAGAAAGCCACCCAATGGCTACCTTCTTCCGACGACCTGTCAGTGTTGGCAACAAAACAGGCAGGATAGTGAGGGATACTTGCCGGTAATTGATAGCTTGGGAAATCGCCCAGAAAGGAATGCTTTGTTTTCGCATGATTGGAGAGAATAGTTGTATTTGTCGGGTATCCATTAATTAGGGAAGTCACACAAGACGTGGCGAGACTTTGATATTTCTATGACGTTCTGAAACTGCATAAATCAACACAGATAAGGTTTGTTTAATTTCTTCCGAGAACTTGATTTCCACACGTAAATTTCCTTGATGTTGTAGATTGAAATGATCTCCGTTACACATGTCGGGCGTTAAATCAAATGAATATAATACATATCCCTTGGCATATTCTTCTTGCGATAAATAAATTCCTTTATTATTATTGAATCCTGAGAATAAACTATAGTAAGCTCGTGTGTAATTGTTAGAATTAAAATCCAACTCTAATGGTTTAGCTGGAACTGGTTGCCCATCTACGTAAATTCCCGCAGTACTTGCATTATGATGTTTAAACAGAAAAGGGTTCTTTTAATAATCTCCATTCATGGCAAAATTTTCGATACAGATTATTATAACTCTTTTAGGCATGAGTCCAAGAAATACATTGTCTAGTAAAAAGGAATAACTCCCTTTAGAAATACTATAGGTTTTACAAATGACACGGTCTATGGGATACTTGCAAGATGTTTTTTCCAACGCTTTTGCATGCGCAATAGATACTGCAGGATTAACCGTCACTTTTCTAATAAACATGGAAACATGTTCCAAGACTACTTTAAAGCCTGCTACATCGGTAGTAGGTGAGACAAGACAGAATTCTGGTTTACTACGTATCATTTTGATTTTTATATCTACCAAGTTAATCGATTCTGCTGAAACATGTCACATTGAAGTTGGCCAATTAAATCCATAGTTTGACTATTTTTAATAAGTTATCCTCGCTTGATTAGTCCAACATCTGCCGCTTTGTCTTGGGAGTCAATCTTTTCAGGTTGAGTGTCTGAAGAATCCTTCACAGGTAAGTAGAATTTTCTTTGCATCTTCTCCATAATCAAGTAAAGTTTCAATGTAGGCTCTGTAGGGATATTCCTCTCCACTTCCAGAAATGTTGAATTCAATCGGTCCACCATCTTTAACAGTTGAAAGGGGAAAAAATTCAGCGAACTGACCCTTTTCGATAACAGTCTGGGTAGGCGGAACTGTAAACAGGTCTAGAGCAGTACCACGTACTGGTCGGAAAGGATTACGCGTCGGCAATTCTGGGCGTTTCTTCCCTATGACCTGTTTGTGACGCCACATCTCACCACGGATAAGCAGGGAGCTACCATATACTTGTTTTTGTCACTTTCTTTTGTCGGAAACTTTCCACCGGGTCATAGGCTGGTGGAAACTCGTTCTTGCCGTTGGAATTGAAAGTTTGTTTGCAAGTTGGGGACAGTGGGCATTAAGCTATTCATGTAGGCGGCGTGCGATATTAATCCTTAGCCATTGTTTGTTAAAAATTAGTATTTATTAAACTAAAAACGAGATGTTTTCATATTAGAAATGGAATATATGTATGTGTGTGTGTATTTCATTTTAGGCTAATTACTCAAGTTAAATTACTTTGTACCATTTTCGTGCTCAAAATTGTCCTTTTCATTATTCATTATCAGTTGATTTTTCATATTTTACTCCAGAACTAGTTTTGCTAATACTTTTTTTTTAAATATATTTTATTGGTGAACATCCTATATAAATAGTTGCCATATTTTTATTTGAATATGAAAGTACAAATTAAAAGTGAATGTGCTTTATACTATAAATTAAAATTTGGCTATGTCTTTAACGCAAATTAACAAAAAGTTGAATAAAATTACAACTTTTGTATCGAAATTAAAATATGTTAATAGTTTAAATATTTTTTATTCGGTATTTAATTAGTTGGGGGAAAAATCGGAAAAGAGTGTAATTACATGTTAACATTATATTGGTAAACATCCAAAATAAATAATTGCTATCTTTTTATTATTTGAATTTGAAAGTACAAATTAAAAATGACTATGCTTTATACTATAAATTAAAATTTTATTTTGCTAAGTCTTCATTTAATGGTGTTTTTGTTAATTTGCTTTAATAATACAACTTTTGTATCGAAATTAAAATAATATAAGTATTATAATATAATTATAAATATTATTCAGTATTTAATTAGTAGATGAAAAAAATCGGAATACAGTAACATTTGTTTAAAACTTATAACGTTTGCATTGGATTGTAAAATAAAATAGATTAAGATAAGTTGGATCTAATTTTATTTCACTGCAATGAAATGCTTGCCATACAAATACATTAAGACATAAGCATATTAAATGCTTTCGATCTGCAATAGAGCATGAATGATATTAAGTATGGCAGTTTAATGTTTATTTTACTTTGCGAAAATTCATTTGCACTAGTTTTGATATTTAAAGTTGATGGAATAAAAAAAAAACTCGAAAAGAAACAAAACATGACAACAAAACCTTTTAAACTAGCTAGTAGCTAATCCCTTTCGGAAAAAACTAAACGGGTTCGTCGCCAATTCAACACTCCTATTGGTCAAACCACTTTAACCACTAACCACGCCCTCACCTGAGTTACTTAACATACCACCATCGGAAGCGACTTCCGACATCGGGGAAAAATGCGCTCGTGGTGATACCTAAACCGGTTGTCGGAACTGACGGTCGGAATGGGAACTTATCGCCAGTGAAAACTTCTCGCTGCGGTAACTTTCCGACCAGTAAGTGGTAGGTCTCTAGTTTCTACTTCACACAGGGCGGTGAATCTTTATAGATGAGGGAAGCCATTAGGTGAAAATATCTGGAGTTGTGTACTTCTTCTTGACTAAACGTGAACTGTCTTCTTACTGCGTTTGCGCTTTTTATTACGTTTTCCATTACCAATCATATTCTTGACTTTAGTAGCGGCTTTATCTGTCAACACTTTACCAGTTTCCTTAAAACGACGTTTAGCTGCCCCTTTCAAATCTTGGCCTTGGAAATGTCATTCATCAAATTAACCCCACTATGAAAAAGTTTTTTTCCTATTGCTTTAACATCCGATTTGCGTAAGGGTGCGGCAGGCGGCTGATCGGAAAAATGATCTAAATAGTCCTCCTAATCCATAACCTCTCTGATAGGGACTTCCTTGATAATAGCTTAAGCCATTTCCTCTCTGGTGAGTGTAGTAATCCTCGAAGGATTTTTGACAGCATTGATAAGGAACATACATTATGAGAGAGATCTCTGACGAAAATGTAACTTCACGTACGAGGGTCCGCGTTCAAATGGTGTTAAACAACCCATGTGCGTCCTTATAACGATTTCTAAAGTCTCTATCATTTTACGATTCACAGGTAAATAATGAGGTGGTCTGTCGTATTGTTCACTCACCATCTTGACCTTTCACTCTCACTACTCTCAGTAAAGGTGCTAAAACGTCACCTACCAGTTGCGGTTCCACAATATCTGTATAAACCATGAGCACATGATAATGGGCTGTGCGATCTGCTACCATTGGACTTATAACTGTTGTTTCAATGTTTGGATCTAGTGAAGCAATTTCATAGGTTCGAAACCAAGTATTTGAGCAAGACCATCGTGTAGAACCACTTTAGCCATATTTTTTTACATTGATTTTAACTCGTTTAGTCACTTCGTTGGAATTCATATAGATTTTATCTTTATGTTCTTCCACATACATAGCCTTTAAAATATCCGGAACTGTCTCATAACATCCTGGAGGAATGCGCCTTCCATGCTGTAATATCTCCGTCTACTTCAAACCCAAACAGGTTATTCTGGTCGTTAATGTTATACCATGTGTGCGGGTAAACAAATTCTACCATTCCAATTTCCCATTCTCCTTTTAATTCAATAGGAATAGGTAAGCGAGTAATAAAATGTGAAATTTTATTCTCTGGGAAATAGGTCATGGAACTGTCTGACACTAATGTAATGTAGAAACTCATGATGTTGAATGAATCTTTTTATCTATACCGTTGATATTTATAGTGATAATAAGTTTGAGGTTTGGATCCACTGCTGGGGTATCCTCGGTACTTTACAAAATATTCAGTTTTCTTTTCTCTTGAACGATTCTTTAACACTTTTTTAATTTTATATTCGTCTTTCATTAACACTTTTTGCATTTCTTGAGGGTAAAACGTTCCTGCTATGGGCTCACCTAGATCTTTAATTCTATAGACTGCCGGCTTACGTTTCACACACTCTGTTACTATAAACAATTCTTCAGTCCAATTCGTTTCATAACCTTTTTCAAAAGTTAACTTTTTCCAAGAGATGCGTTACGGTATATATCCTATACTAAAAACACATTTGGGTGGAGGTCTCTTATGTTATCACCATATAATGTAATGAGTGTGGAGGAGCAGAGGTCCAATGCTTGGATGAATGCTAGGGCATTGGCAATGAACAGGGTTTTAAGAGAGGTATGAGATGGAGGGTGTCGAGTTTCTAGATCTGTTTTCTAGGAAAAAGGTAGGCCATGTTACTGTTTTTCGGGGTTGCCAAGTAGAGTAGATGACATTAAGGGACAGAGTACACTTGAGTACTAGAGGGGTTAACGAGGTAAGCAGGCTAGTAAAGAACAGTCTTGCTTCAAAAAACTAGGTATGTTTCGAGGAGGAGTGGCCAGGGTGAAGGCCATAGTGGGGAATTCGGGTAGAGGTAATATTCACAGGGGCAACAGTTCGAGCAAATGTGGGAAAAATACATTGAAGGTTTTTTATTGCAATGCTAGAAGTGTTAGAAACAAGATGGATGAGTTGAGGGGAATCATTGCAATGGAGGATCTTGACATTATTGGTATTACAGAAAGCTGGGCAAATACTGATGATGTACCTGATTTTTTCACCATTAAAGGTTTCAATCTTTACCGTCGTGATAGACTCAACAAAAAAGGGGGTGGGGTGTTGTTGTTTGTTAGAAGCGACTTGAACTGCATAGAGTTAAGCTTCAAGTGTGAGACTCAAGGTATTGATTCTGTATGGGTTAAGTTGACTAATGTGAATGGTAACCATCTGGTTATAGGTAATGTTTATAGACCACCCAACAGTAATGTGGAGCATGATACCATGCTGTATAACCAGGGCCTGTTCTTCCATAAAGCCCGTTAGGCCTGGGCCTAGGCCCCCCAAATTTTAGGGGCCCCTAAATTTCAGTTTCCATTGTGCTAACTGCTGTAAATCCCCAGATTATCAGTAAACTTTTAAAAAAAATCTTATACTCCACTTTGTTTTTTGCTCAATTTTGACTAAGAAAGTGACCTTCTTGATTGTTTTGATCGATGTTTATAAGGAAGCCTATAAAATTGTAACAAAAATTTGATACATAGGTCCTATAGCATCATCATTACTGGAAATCATACACAAAATTTTCCGTAGAGGGGCTCCCAAAATAGGTTGTGCCTATAGTCTGAGATTTCCTAGAACAGGCCCTGTGTATAACCTCATAAGAGAGATTTGTCACATAAATGAGGTTGTTATTATGGGAGATTTCAATTTTCCAAACATTAACTGGGACAATAATGTGATTGTAAAAGGTCAGGGTTTAGATTTTCTAGATGTTTTAGATGATTGCTTTTTGTATCAGTTAGTTAGAGAGAGTACCAGAGATAATGCTATTCTGGATTTAGTTTTAAGTAACTGTGAAAATAGAGTTCATAACCTTATTGACAGTGATCACTTAGGTGAGAGTGATCATAATAGTATTAAATTTGATATTATTTTTCAGGTTATACAGATTAATAGTGTAAGAGTACACTATTTTTCTGTAAAAATTTTATTTATCTTGCATCAAAGTTTTTTAATAGTCTCCCGCTTCAAATACAATCTTTAGTTAATCTTACTTCCTTCAAAAACCAATTGAAAAATCTTTTGTTTGATATTCCCGATATAGATAACTATTTTTGATTATGCATACTTCAATTATTGAAATAAAATAACTGTACAGTAATTCATTTTGTATTGACTAACCCTCTTAAATACACCCCCGACACTTCTGTTGCCATAATAATATTTTTTACTTGTAATTTAATATTTGTTCTTTTTTGTGTTTGTAAATTTACATCCATATGTACTTTTTTATGTTCGCCAATATGGTCCTTGTGACCCTTGGTGTTCTATCTACTGTACAATTGCTTTTGTATTTTTTCCCCTTCAAATTAATATCTGTTTTTTTGTGCAATAATAATTAAAAAAAAAGAGTCATCCCATGTTTCAGAGATGTTAATTTTGACAACTTGAGACATGATGTAGCTTTAGCTTTTGATAAAGGACCGGTAGGTACCCATACTCTCGAGCCAGAGGTGCCGATCCCCCCAGAGCTAACGACGCACCCCCCCTAGAAAATTATTACCCCCCCCCCCCCAAAAAAAAACAAAAAAAAAACAGTGAGGACTTTTTATTTATGTGGGCTAATGGAGTACCTAACCAAAGTAGCCTCTAGCTACATCTTTACAGTGTATATAGAAAACCTTATAGTAAAATGATATTTTAAGTACCATCGAATGGGGTAACTCGGGGCCGGATTTCTAAATAGGCTAAGTAGGCTGTAGCCTAGAGCGGCGAATTTTTTTTGGGCGGCAAATTTCACGACCAATTAAAACAGCATTTGGCTAATAAAAATTATTATAAAGATACGAATATTTTTAAGAAAGAAAACAAATAATTTACACTAATGCGTAAACCGTCTATGTATATATAATACTAATATTTCGTAGCAAACATGGTAGCTGCGAGGGCAATTGCACCTCTCCTCCCGGATTTCGAAGTTAAAAGAAAAATAGTCGAACAGTTTTTTAAAAAAATCGCCTATTTCGCTTTCGATTTAGCGTGTAAAGGTACATAGATGATTCTAATATGTGTATCTATTTTAAACAACACATACCACCCTATTTTGCAGCTAACCAGCTACCTTTCCCCGAAGGGGGAGAATATTGTGACAGGGGCGGCAAATCAATCGTATAACCTACAAGCGGCAAATCTTTAAATCCGGACCGTAACTTTGTCCCAAGAAATAAAACCCTAGTACTCACTTTCTTCTTAAATATTTTTCTACTGATAGGTCAAAGCAGAGTTGCCCCTAATCGAAAAAGGGAAGAACCTTTTGTTGGAATATCTTTTATAATACGGAATTATAAACTATTTTTAATGTTCCCTTAAAAAGGTTTTTTTACAGCAAAAGCTATCGTAATCTAATTAATTGGTAAAAATTCCGCTCAAAATTTATGTAAATTGTAATTGTATCATTTTTTAAATCAATAAAAATAGCCGGACACGTGATCCAATCAAAAACGGCTTCCAATTCATTCCCTCAATTCTTAATGCATAAAAAAGTTTATCTTGGTATAGCTTTTTATCTAATACAACACATTTGACATTATCAAAAAAATCAGAATAATTTTATAATGTTTACAGAGGTAGTTTCACTTAAAAAAACCCTGAAATTTAAAAAATTAAAGTTAAATATAACAAAATTCTTACCGTAAAACGGAATTGAACTATTTAATTATATTCAATCACCCCAGACCCACACATTTGACACAAGACGACAAGAATTTTCCTACTGATTCTAAAGCAATCATTAAGTTATTTTGGCTGCGAGTCTAATTTGGCGGGAAAAAGTCAGAAATATTATCTGAAGGTCAGTAATTCGTAAAACTGTTAAACAAAGTTCGAAAGATTTATGAGCCAGCTGCAAAATATGGCGGGAATATCTCATTGATACTATTGGCAAACGTCATCAATTCACCGAAATGTTTTATAAACTGCGTGAGATTTATGAGTGTTTAAACTTATTTTTTTTTATAGTTACAGTGATCGGATTGTTTATTGGAAATAATTGTCAGAAATCTACGTCTGGTATGGTATTGGTAGACGCCATCGAACATAATTTATAACTCCTTTTTTTCATGGTGTTGCTTCGAATTATGGTTACCCATTCATATTCTTTGAAAGGCAAAAAAAATATACAAAAATTGGAGCCACTTCTGATTTTATTGCCACTTTGTGTTTTATTTTAGACCAAATAAAAATTCGCCAGAGTAAGTTCTGTTTTTCTCTATTTTTAGGTCATCATTTATTTCTGGACAGGGGCCAGCAGACTGGAAATTGGCAAATGTTGCTCCATTGTACAAGAAAGGGCCTAAATCTGATCCGGGAAATTACAGACCAGTCAGTCTTACATCTGTTTTAGGTAAAGTTTTTGAGACATTGTTGAAAATGCGTATAATGACTTTTTTGGAAACTAGTAATTTGCTTTCAGATAATCAATATGGCTTTAGAAAAGGTAGGTCTTGTACAACTAATCTTTTAAAATTTTATGATAGTGTTAGAGAAGAGATTGATAATGGCAATATGGTTGATGTTATTTACATCGATTTCCAAAAGGATTTTGATAAAGTTCCTCATGAAGCTTTGTTATTTAAATTGAAAAGATTTGGGTTAGGGACTGCTGTGGTCCGTTGGATTAAAAATTGGTTGACCAATAGAAAACAACGGGTTCACATTAATGGTAAGTACTCTGAGATTGGAATGAGGTAGTAAGTGGAGTGCCTCAGGGTTCTGTACTAGGGCCAATTTTATTTATTATGTTTATTGATGATATCAGCTGTGGGTTCAATAGCAAGTTAAGTATTTTTGCAGATGTCTTAAAAGTGACGAGTACAGTAAATTCTGTTGAGCAAACCGAGCAGTTACAAAATGATCTTACGAAAATTACTGAATGGGCTTCAAGGTGGGACATGTCGTTCAGTGTTAACAAATGTCAAACCTTGCATTTGGGTAAGAACAATGTTAATCATTCTTATGTTTTGCAGGGAGAAAGTATCCAAGATAGTGAGTTTGTTAGAGATTTAGGAGTTTTGGTGAGCAATGATTTCAAAATGAGCAAACAGTGTGTTGAGGCAAGTAAGAAAGCCAATCGAATGTTGGGATATATTAGAAAAAGTATCACTTCTAAATCTAAGGAGATTATTTTGCCATGATATAGGGGATTGGTAAGGCCACATCTGGAATATGCTGTTCAGTTTTGGTCTCCCTTCCTCAGAAAAGATATAGAGTTGCTTGAAAAAGTTCAGCATAGGGCTACAAAAATGATTAAGGGTCTTTCTGGTATTGATTATGATAACAGATTAAGATCTTTAAACAAGTATTCCCTGGAAAACAGAATAGCTAAGAGTGATTTAATACAGTTATTCAAGTTCATAAAACAGGGAGACATGGAGGGCTTAGGTTTTACCTTAAATAGTCAGACCAGAGGACAGGATCAGAAATTGAATAAATCGAGCTTTAGAAGGGAGGTAAGAAAACATTATTTTTACAATAGAGTTGTCAGAGTGGAATGCTTTACCAGATTATGTTGTGCATTCGATGAGAGTAGAAGATTTTAAGAAGAAACTTGACGATCATTGGAAACTGGTAATGTATTAGATTTATTTTGGACCAACCTTGCTGGGCCTCTGGCCTGTTGTTGGTCGACAATTTTTGTATTTGTATTTGTAAACCATACGTCTTGTTCGTTTTCTGAAGTGACTTCGAAGGGAGCACGTTTAATACTGCGATGGTAAGTGTGATTATAACTTTTAATCAAATCTTGTAATACGTAAATATATCGATATATATTTTTACTAGTAAAGTATTTCCACATTTTGGTACGTGATATCCTATGAAATCTTTCTACAATGGAAGCCTTCGTTGCGTTATTGATTGTGAAAAATTTAATTTTCTTCTCTTTTAGAAATTTCTGAAAAGTGACATTCATAAATTCTGTGCCCTTATCCGACTGTAAGAACTTGGGCTGTCGATTCTTTATAATGCTCTGGAACGCTTTCACAATGTCTCCAGGTATTGCCCATGCATATTTCGATAAAACGTCAATACAAGTCAATATGTAACGATAACCATCATTAAATTTCGCGATATTCTGCATATCCACTAAATCCTAATGCCACTGCTGATCCATCGCATACACTATCACCCGATTCGTCTGAAATTTGTGTCGAACTGGTTTGTGCAGGGTGTACGCATCTACGCCTACCAGCCATTTCAGTATCACTTTCTTCGGAACTTTGCCGTCCGCAGCACGGTATAATGCACTTACACCACCAAAACTTGCTACGCTTCCCAGGTAGCACAGTAGTATTGGCCGACGTCGGAAATAGGAGCTCAGGAATATTGGCCAATCTCGGCCCATACCCATCGCCCAATGCATAATGGACTACGTTTTACCGACGCTGGGCAATATCGGGGTGCAATATTGCTTTGGATCGATGTGCAATATTGGGCGATTTCGGCAACAAGAGCTCAGGAATATTGGCCAATCTCGACTCATACCCATCGCCCAATGCATAATGGACTACGTTTTACCGACGCTGGGCAATATCGGGGTGCAATATTGGGCGATGTCGAGCGGATAACCCTTTATCGATATTGGGCAAGATTTTATTGCTGATTTGACCGGTATTAAGGGGGAATGGGCTCGCTAGACCGCGGGTCTCCAAAGCAAGTGCATCAGTGTTAATCAAATGGAAAAAAAATTCTCTGCCACATTTCTCCGGCTGTATTGAATATTTTTACAAACAGATTTTTTTATGCGATAAATGTAGCTGACTTACAGGTTTCGACAATCCCACTTTTAAAAATTTGTTCGAATATTTTTTTTTAATTTTCAATAAATAATTTTACACAAAATATTCGAAGCAATTTCAAAAAGTGGGAAGATAGACTTGTAAGTTATCTACATTTATCATTTAAAAAAAAACTGTTCGTAAAAATATTCAATACAGCCGGGGAAATGTAGCAGAAAATTAGTTTTTTCCCATTGGTTTAACACTAAGGCACTTGAATTTGGAGACCCGCGATACAGCGCTCCCATTTCCCCCTTAACGTGCTTTTTTTGATCAATTATATAGCAATATAAAGTTTTAATTTTTACCCACTTTCTTTGCAGCATTTCCCCCCCCCAAAAATATTTCGACGTGTATAATTATGGTGATTAAGAATAAAATAGAACGAAATATCTACTTTAAACCTATAGCAATATATTGCATTTCTAGTGTATATTTAAATATTAAAAACTCAAATTACATGTAGCAAGGTTCTGTTAGAGAAAGAAAAAATACAGAAAAGTTAATAAAATTAGAAACTATTATATATGCAATTAAATTGCTCAAAACAGCATGACAATACTGGCAAAAATTGCACGACAAAATGGAAAATTTCTAATACATGTATTTAATAAAACAATATAGTTATATTTCATACTTACCAATCACCATATTGTGAAATTCTGTTTCAATGTTAATTCATAAAAAGATAATACAATAGAATAACAAACTCTATTGTACAAAAATAGCTAGATAATAAATTTTATAGTACTGGGCCTTGACCCGTTTACAATGGTTAGCAAAGTATACCTAACTCTTACAATTATACATTATAAAAACAATAAATCAAATATATACAAATACTTAAATACATAAAACGAAACACAAGAAAGTAAACTAATTAACAAATCCAACGATGCTGAATATATGTCTAAATTTTAAAAATTAATTTATCTGAAGTCGTTTGTCATCCCAATCCGCTCACCCAGCCAGGACACATTCCAATTCTCTTGGCAATAGATGTTGTGTCGGCATCTTCGTGCTTCATTTTAACACTTGCTAAAAAAAATAAGAGTGAAATGTGTGAATTCACAGAAAAAAGTAGATTAAGCTGGATTCATCTATTGAAACATATGCTGCTTTCGGGTTCCGGACACAATCCCGAAAGCCGAAATCCCGACAAGCCAGAATTCCGAACGCCTAAATCCCTAAAGGCCAAAATCCCGACAAGGACGAAATCCCGAAAATAGATTTTTGTCCATTTCTCGATTTTTAAAAAAAAATATTAGAGATTATTTAGTTAGTTAATTAGTCAGTCAGTTATTTAGTCAGTCGGCCGCCCAGCCAGTCAGTTAGTTGATCAGTTAGTCAGTTAGTTAGTCAGTCAGTTAGTCAGTCAGTCAGTTAGTCAGTCAGTTAGTTAGTCAGTTAGTCAGTCAGTTAGTTAGTTAGTCAGTCAGTCAGTCAGTTAGTCAGTCAGTCAGTTAGTCAGTCAGTCAGTTAGTCAGTCAGTCAGTTAGTCAGTCAGTCAGTTAGTTACTAACTAGTAAGTCACTCAGTTTACTAACTGACTAATTAACTGACTTACTGACATACTAACTCACTGACTAACTAACTGACTGACTGACTAATTTACTGACTAACTGACTGACTGACTGACTAATTAATTGACTAACTAACTGACTAAATAACTAACTGAATAAATAAATAACTAACTGACTAAATAAATAATCTCTAATATATTTTTTTAAAAATCGAGAAATGGACAAAAATCCATTTTCGGGATTTCGACCCATTCGGGATTTTGACCCATTCGGGATTTTGGCTTGTCGGGTTTTCGGCTGTCGGCATTATGTCCCAGACCCGCTGCTTTCGGAAATGACAAACAAAAGAAATTTCTTGGAAGTAATAGTTATGAGCTTTAACGATATAGTTCTACGATATCGTTAAATCTACGATATTCGTTAATCTACGATTCTACGATATAGTTGTGATAGGGGTCGATTTGGGGAAAGTAAAACATTTTTTTACTTAACAAGAAAGTTTTCAAAATGAAAGCAGCTAAATTCATCCAAAGTTCCAAAATTACGCAAATCTGCCAAATGTAAACAAAGCACAGGATTGTCAATCCAAGTTAATCGTACAGGTGTAAAAAATATAACAACTAAACGTTTTTTTTTCGATATTTTGTTACTACAATCTAAAATATTAACATTATATTAGCTTATTCACACATTACAGTACTCACCAATTTTTAGACGAAGAACGAAATGCACTGCTGATTCGAAATGGTTATGGCGGAGGCAGCAAGATTGCGCACTAAGCTGCGCAGATGGCAGATCTGGAAATTATACTTTCAATATTGACCGATTTCAACCGAGTCTTGGGGAAAATCGATTCACAACCTTTCCCTATTTTGAAAGTAAATATTATTTGAAAAAAAATACAATCCGAAATTCTTGATTGAAAAATATTGCGAAACATAATATTTGCCTTTTACACTTGCAAAATACTATAATATTGCAGTAAAATTAAATATTGCACTTTTTGTAATTTCCTGAATGAAACCTCAAAGAACGGGGAAATCTGGTTAAAATCGGAAAAAAAATGATCGCTTTCATCCGATACGCTCCAAGTTTGGCCGATACTCATGCGACATTGGCCAAAATTGTTGTGCTACCTGGGTTGCTGGGTTTTGATACGTTTGATTCATTACAATATGTAATTTTACCTAATCGTATTGTAACTCTCATCATAATGATAAAGTTAGATTAGCAGTTTCATTAATGCGAAGTACACAATCTAAAGCTACTCGTTCACTCTCTGTAAAAATATAAATTAAACCGAAAACTAAGAATATGCCTATATATAAACAAGTGGCCCACGCTTCTTCACTCGGTGACGACATATCTCCAAATGATTATTTCTTACATGTATACTACCTTATATTCTCTCCATAGTAATAGGTATTCATAGCCGAGAAGCCAAATGCGCAGATTTCTCGACTATGAATATCTTTTGTCAGAGATCGGGGGTTCAAAACCCCACTTATTTTTAGCTTTAAAAACTTATTTTTCGCGCTAAAACCATATTTTTCGCGGAATTTCTTATTTATTTTCTCACTGATAGATGGCGCCACGATTAACCATTATTAAAATGAGTCTATAACCTACGTTATATAAAACTAGCCTACAACCCTACGTCATATAAACCTACTCATGGCGTCACATAAACCTACACTATAACAATAACGAAACTAAAACAACTCAACTCGTCTCACAAGACTATGCGTCATACCTGTCATAAGACTATGCGTCATATCCGGTCACGTGCGCTTACGTCATATACGGTCACGTCATCAGCGGTGGAGGATCAGTGACGTCATCAGCGGTGGAGGATCAGTGATGGTGGTGGCGGAGGATCAGTTGTGGTGGTGGTGGAGGAGGAGGTGGTGGGATATCCCACATCCCACCACTGGCGTTGAACTCTCCTTTTCTACCTACTCTTGTTTATATTGTAAAACTATTTATTAATAATCAAAAAATTCTTTTAACCAATTTAAAAAAATGGGAAGATAGAGACCTGCAAATCATCAACATGTATCATATAAAAAAAAACCCGTTTGTAAAAATATTTAATACTGTCGGAGAAACATTCACCACTAATTTATGGCAATGACCATAATTGAAAATTCGCTTTATTTTTCCACAAGCCTGTGGTGCAATGGCAATTGGAAAAATCTTGGTGTGTTCAGATACCCACATCTGGACACACCACCTGCATAAACAGAGGTAGTCGCGGCATCAGACATTTTGTCTCATTCTCCCAAATTATTGTTAGCCTTATATTGAAATTTTGACAAAAGTTACAAAATATTTCATGCTTGTTGTTATATAAAATTGTATTTCTCAAACTTCAACCCATTAGCAATAACTCCTCATTTACTTCATATATTCCTAACTCACCATTAAATTAATATTTTCATTTTGAATATGATATTAGGTCATTAGCTTTTGCATTAAGTAAAAAGTCGTAAAAATTGTGCAGAAAAAAAGAACTTTTTTGGTATTTTTTTTCATAAAGTAGATGAGAAGAGATTTAATAAATTACATAAAAACAATTCAATTAATTATTGCATATTCTCTGAAAATTTGAAAACATAATTATGAATTTTCTGACCTATGAGAGTATTAAGGGGGTTGTCGACAATAGCCTTCGTAATTTATGAAATGCGACGTTAATCCAACCAAATTAATACCGGGATTATTTTTTTTGTAAAGAAATAATTCAAATAATTATTTTCATATACTTGAACTACAAACTACAGCTATTGAAAAATTGATTATTAAACAATTTTATAAATGATAAATGTACACATTTTTAAAAACCATTTTTTTTTAGATTTATAAATATGAACTCTGATTTCCATAAACTGATTTCCATTTTCTGAACAATTTCTATTCTAAGTTAAATAAATATTAAAAAATTGTGATGAATAGCTACTCTTATTAAACGTATTGACAATGTTAGTAGGGGTTCTTTTTTAAAATTTGAAATATATCGTAGAGATGAAGCTTAACAGTCAAGTACTCTTGATTTATATGCACGTTCTAGACTGCTGCCTCTGTTTATTAAAGTCACAAAGATAAATATATTTTGTACTATAGAAGATTTATGAGATGAAGTTTAGCTAAGTATTGAATATGCTTTAAAAAATACTTCAGAACTTATGAATATAGAATTTTTTAGTAAGTTAATTTTTTTTAACAAAACATGCAGAGAAGTGATCTATAGTCTTCAATTACTATTGCATTTGATCGGCGATTTCTGAACTTCACTATCTTATTCAGAGAAAAAAAAGGCGCTAGAAAGTATATTGGGAATTTTTTTTAAATATTTTTCGGAAGAATACTATAGATTATTAGCTAGACTGCATTTTTTTGCTTAAAAAAAGTTTTCATAAAATTTTCGGCAAAGTATGAGCACGGATTCAGATTTATTTACTTACAATAAGTAAGAAATACACATCACACATTTTTCCTTGAAAACTTAATTCAATTTTTTTATTAGCTGTAATATTAAGGTAGCATTTTTAAATTCATTCTTTTTTTTATTAATGTACCCATTTCATCTCCCGTGTTTGAAGTACGAATATAGCCAATTCGATTTCAAATTGTCAAAAACTCTCGACCAAAATCAAGAATTTTTTTCTTTCATTTGTAATTTGAAGAAATAAATACAAAATAGAAATATACAAACGTTTAAATTGGTTAGTGTATAATTAAGTTCAAAATTTTAAATAATAAATGTTACCTACCCGTCTTCCAAAATTCTAATAAACTGATATCGTTTTTTTCCCACCAGTACAAAGAGATTATGTAGTTTCTGCGTAATACTCTTCGCAAAGAAAAATGTTTTACAAAAAGCTCTGTTTTGCATCGGAGATCAGTTTGACCAATAGATCTGACATATGCTACCCTCACCCCATTGAACTTTTGGTCTCGTAGGATTAAGTTGGCTCAAAATACCTCGAACCCTAATAGCCTGTAGCACCTCTGCGTTTATAGTTGAAACTTTAAAAAAAAAATTGGTTTAACCGCGTGTTTTATAGTTTCTTTGAACTATGTTTCAAAAAATTAATGAACATATTTTGGGTGTTTTCCTGCCTATAGGAATTTAAGCAGTATTAAATAGAGGATAAAACATTTCTGGCCTGTTTTATTCAAGTTTAAATTAGAAAGTTACTGCTACTTGTAAACTTAAAAACAGATTATATGAAAAAAAAAATCTGCTAAATGTCATGCATTTAAGAAGTGTTACATAGAGGATAAAACATTTCTGGCCAATTTCATTCAAGTTAAAATTACTAAGTTACTGCTATTTGTAAACTTAAAAAACATATTTATTAAAAATCCGCTCAATGTAAAAAAAAGCAATGTTTATACTTTAGAGGGTGTTCGGAAAAAGAATGCCGGATTTGAAAAATTTAATATCTGGAAAATAGTTAGTGATCGGAACAAAATTCTTGTGGCATATTTGTGTGACAGCGAATATTTTTTTCATGCCAAAAGTTGTTTTGATCACTAACAATTTGGCAGTTAATATCGGTTTTCTAAATTTGGGAATCTTTTACAAGATACCCTATATTTCCCACTATAATACTAAAATAATTAAAAATAAAAATTGCAATCAATTTTTAAAAAAAAATCTCAACTATTTCAGGTTAAATATGATATTAGATTTGCAATTACGATACTTTTTAATAAAAGTGATAATTTCTCTAGGAACTTGTAAGTCGATACACAGACGTTTAATTATAATATTGCTTTTTAAAAAGTTTAATCAAATGCGAAGAATTAAAAAAAAAAACTTACTTTACGCTATTCTTTTGGTTGTTATTTCCCTTCTTTGATGTTTTTTACTGTTTCTCATATTTAGGAGTCAGTTTTTTTTATAGGATCAGGTTCTTTAAAAAAAAAAGAATGTTCCTGGGAAGTTATTTAAGTTCAAAATAAATTAAACAAAAACAATTTCGATAAAACAGAAAAACAAATCGAGTATCAAGCAAGTGTTCTTCAAATTCAAGTAAAGTTTTTTTTTTAAGTCGTGGCTTTAAAGGTCAACAATTTGTAAAAAACATTTTCACAAGAGAAAAAATAAATCAAAGCATTGATTTTACCAAAGTGATGTTTTTTTGTGAGAATAAAATATCAGCTTTTTGTCTTGACACATTTTTCATTCGCCATCCGAGTGTGTTTAATCTGGAAAATAATTTATTGCATGGCTGGTTTCGACGTCGTCCCTAAAGAATTCTGAAAATGTTTCAAACAATGGACAGTTTTTTTTTCGAAAATGGAACTAAGTAATTTTGAAACTTTCTTAATTAACCGGCTTAATTTATTTTACGTTGAAGATGATACGCGGTCGAGATATTGCATACCAATTAGAATAAAAATTAAAACAATTTTTAAAAAACTAACTTGGGAAAATTTAGTTCTGAAATGAACACAATGAAATTTTACAACGTGGATTGGGACAATGTGAAGATATCAGTCCTAGAGTCAATAATTATACAACCTTTTAATTAAAAAAAATACTTTTGATAAACTCAAATCAATCGTAATACCTTTATTTTTTGCTATTTGTTTAATACCACACAACATTTTAGAGGGGAAAAAATAATTTTTTAGGGTAAAAGAAATAGGCTACTGGGACCACACCGTGGAAATATATTAAAATTAAGGTTTTTGAAGAGTTTTATTACCCCTTGTGTATAAATACTATTATCCGTTCCCCACATTCACACTGAGTTATTTAAAATCTTATCTACTTAAAAAAACTTCCTCCGAAATTAGCTTAGTTTGAAAGAAGGGATAAATTCTAGATAATAGTGTGATGCACTAGAAATATTTATACACTGATAAATCTAAATTATACTATTTTAGATGATTATTTGTAATAAAGAAGTGCAAAAAAGTTTCTTTCAGTAATAATGGTCAAACCCTTATTTCAAACGAATGTGTAGAATCCTTAAAAATTGTTATGCATGTATAAAAAAGCCAATACAGATAATATTGAGAAGGATCTTTGTAAGCCTACCCAAAATCTATCAATCAGCTTTACATTCTCATTTTATATATTAAAAGTCTTAAAAATAACGTAAGCATTTTACACATAATATAATTTACTTTAAATAAAATTATACTGATGATAAAAAAAATGCATGCTGCTACAATATGAGCTCCAAAGGACCCCCGTAAAAAATGATGGCTGCCCAGTTATATTGAAGCTTATTCTATATTGTACATTATTTACGAGATAAATATTCAAATCAAAACTCTAGATCTTCTGTTTGCTACAAAAGAGCTTTTGAAATACATCCTACTCTCTCGTTTTTCGATCCTGTTTGTGAATCTTAGTAGATATATGACCATTGTCTTTTTATTTCGCTTGGACATAGACCTTTTCCGCCAGATTTCAAAGTAATAGTAAAAATGAGAATCCGCACTTTGCTTCGGATGTAATCACAATATTCTTGCATGCTTCGATGGATACCCGCTTTTCCTAAAGATGTGTCTGGCTCTTCTTTAACATGGCTATTTGCCAGAATTTCTCAGAAAAAAAGAAAAGAAAATGAATGTATAAAAAGAAAACAAAATACGTTCACAAAAAAGGTTATGTAGTCTACAAGGAAAAGGGATATAACTGACAAAATTTTCCTTATTGAGAGCTACACGCTGTAAAAAAAAGTTCCCTAATTGACTATCACAGTGTGATTCTGAAAGTGGTGCCATCAGCACCCTGTGCAGTGAATTTACATTGTAAAACTTATTGTATAGTACCGGAACCGTTTGCTTCACTGGTTGTGATTGGATGCTCCCATATTCTCTGTTTAAACGCTATTGGAGTAAGTTGTTCATGTGACTTTGTATGTCAAGAAAAGATCAATTTGCTGTAATACAAGCATTACAACACTGTGATGTAAAAAAAATAACCGGTAAATGTGCTGTAATATTATAGAAATTTTTATAGTTAAACACACACAAAATATTATTCAGTTTATATAAGTTTCATAGTGAAGAAATTTATCGTGTAGTATCCAACAGTTGGAGATTTCTCGATTAGTCAGTCCCATAGAACTGAACTGATGTACTACTTTTAAAATCCTAACTTCCGTGAAAGTATTTTTTAACAAGTATGAAACTAGTAATAACAATACAATAAAAAAACTTAAATGAAAATATTATCCGGTAGTTTATTTAAGTTTAAAAATAGTGTTGCCGATTTCAATTGTTATCTGTTATTTAAAACTTCGAAAATTTAGAATTAAATAATCTGAGGGTGTTTATTCTTCAAATTTGTTTTATTTTGTTGTTATTATGATTTCTATTCCCGGTGAAAAATGCTTGCGTAACTAAGTAATAGGTACTTTATCTCTTAAAAAGCGTCACCTCGTCGACCTGTCACATTTTGTCGTCATCTGCGATAACATGTTTTACACAAGAAAGACGCATTAAAAAAAAGATCGCGAAGTCATTTTGAAGCTTCAATGATTTTAATTCCAACGCATCATTTATCTTTGACATCATCTGGCATTGATTGAATTTACATTTGTTAAAAATAGCGCGGAAGTGGTCGTTAATGGTTATGATTACGGACCAGCTGATATTGAGAAATCACCTGGAAATCATTACTTTATATTTCGTTAAAAGCAGATTACTGTAAGCTGCATTTGCATAATTAGTTAGCACTAACAGTGCTATCAAAGAAAGCTGGTAAGTTGAGTGGATAGTGTGTAAACCATAAATAACTGTCTTTTTTTAAAAGCTGAATAACTATGTTAGTATGACAGGTATTAAATTATTTTTGGAGGATTATTAATCAGTAGGGAGGTAAGAATTTCTTTTGGAATGCCAAGAATATTTCAACTTTTTGTCGATTGGTAGTATTTTAGCAAATTGCCATTTGAGGAAAAGGATGGTCTAATTTGCCATAAAAAAGCAATAAAATATAAAACTAAATATCAGTTGTTGATAAAAAAGTACCCTTTTTGAAATTTCGATTTGGCAAGAACGATTTTTCCTCTTTATTTAAAAGAAGAGTAGTTTTTTTTTTTTTTTTGGGGGGGGGGGGGGGCATTTTCTGATTTTTCGAAGTTGAATTTTAAAATTATCTAAAATAACTGATTTGCTAATTCAATAAGGCATGGAGCCGAACTATGCAAGTAAGCATGCCCAAATGGCATATTGTTGATATATTAAAGCTTGTAACGAAACTACACATTGATTGACAAGACGAAAATTTAACCATGTATCATATTATACTAAGCCAATTCATATATAGTAGTTGAATTAAAACCTTGTCGAAGCCAATCTTGCTTAGCCGAAGCAGTAAAAGTGATACCTGAAGTGGACAAAATATTTTTTATAATGACCTCTTCTAGCAGTTTTCGTGAAATATTTTAACTTTATAGATTTTCAGTACCGTGTTTGTATTCAGCATCTCATACATTTTGCTTAGCGCAGTAAATCGTAACTTCCACTATTTCTGTTGTTTCATAACGAAGTAATTTTATTCTTAAGAAAAGTAGTTTTCGTTTCAATTGTTGAGTGAAGTTTTGTTTTATTCTTTTCTAAAACCAGTTCTGTGAAGTTGAAAGCGGAAATATTTATTGAAATTTTTTAATAAATTGTTTTTCAGCTGTTTGAGTTCCGGTAGTGTTAAGAAAAACTTTTCAAGTTTTAAATGTTTCATTGTTTGTTTTGATGTTATCGTCAAAGAAGAGGAACATACCAATGTGAATTTTTTACTTGTTGTGTTTTTCTATACGGAGAAAAAGTCAAGTAACTTGAAACACTGGAAAGGTATATTGGAATATTTTTATTTTTAAAAGGAGACTTTGGAAATGAATTTCAAGCACGTTTTTTGGAATTTCATATATTTAAATTTAAAAAACAAGGGTAAGAATTGTTTAAAAAACACATGTATTTGATAACTGTCATCACACAAAAAGTAAACAAGGAAACGCAACTTTACTTGTTGGCTAACGTGTGAAGTAGCATAAATCGAAACTTATGCTAGTTGTTTATTTGTTAAAGCAAAACCTTCTTTGTGAACTTTGCATAGTTATTTAAAATGACTTTTTGGTCGCTGTTTTAGTTTTCTTTAAGAAATGTTTAATTTTTTCAAAAGTGTTTTTTAAATGTATGTGTAGTTTAAAATGCAGATTAATTTATTTTTTGAAATTATACAGTCGAACCTCGTTAACTCAAACTCGCTTAACACGAAATTTTGCTTAAGATGAACTGAAAGCAATTCCCCGGCCTATAAAGTTTTGAGGTAATGCTAAAAAATCTCTTAACGTGAAATCGCTTTAGGCGAAATCCCGCTTAACCCGAACAAAAATTTAGAATTTGACTTTTTTTCCTTAAGTGATTCAAAGTTTCGAAGAACAAATGAAACAAAACATAAAAAAAAGCGGGAAGTGAACTACATAAAAATAAATTGTCTTCTACTTCTGAGAAAATCATGAGATCTCCCATGATTCGTCAGTATTAATCCAATTGCTGTTCCTTAAAAAAAATTTCCATTGTACTAGTCCAAATGAACTTTATTTAATTGAATTACTAATTCTATACAGTGCATTACATTGTAAAATTAGAATAACTTTTAGATGTTATTTTTTTAACTATTCACTGGTTCAATGTAAAAAAAATTCCTGACGGTTAACATGAAATTCGGTTAACACGAAATGTTTCGGTGTTCCCTTCGAGTTCGAGGGGAACCTTAACGAGGTTCGACTGTATGTGTTTTCTTTCAAAAAACATTCATGTTGTTTTTGATCAATCACTTTAAAATGTATGTTTAAAACAAATTCACTAATTTTTATAAGTGTAGTATAAAAAATTCTACACATACATACCTAATGTACCTATCGATATGACAATAAAACGTTGCCAAACTTATGTCGCAAAATGTAACCGAGCTGATGACCCTCGCACTGAAAATTCAGCCAAAATTTTTCGTGTGTGATCTATAAACATTTTCCTTAGCCTTTCTCCACTTTTGGAAATTCAGTAGAAGCTGAATCGGAAGGAGACTGAGATTTTTTTTATTGATTTCGAAGGACTTTAGAAAAGAACTTTAACCGAAGACGTTAAAGTCACGTTAGAGTTTTGTAGACCGATGAATAGTGCATCAAAGGCGTTGTTGAATAATTCATAAATATTCCAGCACATTCGGATATTTTTATATAGCTTTGTGCTGACTCAAAGAATGTTTCAACGCCATCGACTTACTTTTAAGATTTTGAGATATTGCATAATAAGCCTTTGAGGGTTTAGGGAATTATTTTTGTTTTTAAGCTTCAATTGAAGTTCTATTATTTACAACTTGAATGCTTTTAATAAAAGGCAGTAGGTATCAACTAAACATAAAATGTTCTTTGTTCCTAATTTATCATTAAAGGTTAAGTTTTTAAAGTAAAGAAATAAAATAAAAATCTTTTGGTAAAATTATATGATCAGCAGAACTGAGTGATGTTTATTATTACAAAATATCTATACTTATTTTATAGCATCTTTATTTTTGAAAAAGTATATAGTAAACTAATAAAATTTTCATGTACATATATGTCATGTTTCAGACAAGATTAGTCAACAATTCGCCCCAAAATGCTTTTTTCCTTTGAATCAAGATTGCTATAAATACTTTTTTTTTGATAAATTGGGGTAAAATAGTCAAAATAAGAAAAAAAGATATAAATCAAAATAAGATATAAATCAAACTTAAAAAAAAATTGAAATATATATCTACAGTCGAACCCTCGTGAACTCGCTTAACGCGAAATTTCGCTTAAGGTGAACTGAAAGCATTTCCCCGGCCTATAAAGCTTTGAGCTAATGCTAAAAAATCTCTTAACGCGAAATCGCTTTCGCCATAATCCTGCTTAACACGAACAAAAAAATTTAGAATTTGACTTTTTTTCTTATTAATTCTAAGAACAAATTAAACAAAACATAAAAAAGCGGCAAATGAATTATAAGAATAAATTGTCTTCTACTTCTGAGAAAATCACAAGAACTCCTATGATTTTCTCGTCAGTTTAAATCCAATGCTGCTCTTAATTGACGTTCCTTAAAAAAATGTCCTAATTTTTCTATAGTATGTACTACTCCAAAAGAACTTTATTAATTGAATTACTACTAATTGTATACATGTACTATAAGTTTATCACATTATAAAATTATAAAATTTTTAGATGTTATTTTTTTTAACTGTTAACGGGTTTAATGTAAAAAATTCCTGACGGTTAACAAGAAATTCGGTTAACACGAAATGTTTGGGTGCTCCCTTCAAGTTCGCGTTAACGGTGTTCGACTGCATATATATATTTTAATTTCTGGCACACCAAGCGTGACTTACATTACATTTGAAGATTTAAAAAATATCGTTTGCATAGTTCAAAATTATTGTCTATTTATTAAAAAAAAATATTGTACGTCAGTTTACCCCTGAACATATAGTATTTTTAGCAATCAGCAAAAACTTTTTTAAAATTTATTTTACTAAAAAATGATTAAAATGTCGTGACACACTAAATGAAAGGAAGTCGATTTTTGGTTATTAGTATAAACTCTAATTTCTTCTTCATAGTGCAGTAAATCAACATTTTACCAGTGCTTATTTTAAGTATAAGGTTTAAAGCTAAATAATTTAATTGCAAAAAAGGGTTGAAATATCATAGGAAATAATTTATTTACTTTTTTGTGCGTGACTTACACTACATCATGTGATTTTTATCACAGATATGGGAATTTAGGCAATAATAACATAACATATATATAAATAATTTTGAACATAGTAAGTTCAGAATTGCATACATGGTAAAATCATAGTTAGAAAAAGTTACACAAGTCCCCTAAAGTTAGTTTCTGGTAATTTCTTAATTCTTTCTTCAATAGCAATGTCTGAAAAATCTTTCTTCTCAGATCACACAAAAAGACTTCCCTACCATTGCAGATGTTTCAGTTTTATTGAATAAGCATCTTTACTTAACATTTGCCCCACAAAATATTTAATGATATTTTTTTCCTACAAAAGGGACTAAAGCTCCTTTTCCAGCATCAAATTTATTTTCAGAATTTCGTTAAGAGGTATTTACTTTGACAACATTTCCATTTTCTTAATCAGCCGTGTTGTATTTTTGGGGATTTAATGAAACATTGGCAATTTTAAGTAGGTATTTGTTTAATTTTAAAAAGCAGAGCAATTTTTGAGTGTCAGGAATCAGAAATATTTATTTTCCTTTTGATGAGCAAATATCATTTAATCTACGTATTTCGCCATTTACACAGTTGTCAGAAATGTATAATAGTGATATGTTTAGGAAGATTTCTTGTGCAAAGTGAAAAAATCTTTAGCAGAATGTTGGTCAATTTTCATGGAAAGTGAGGCTTCTTTGATATCCTCCTCACTGTATCACCAAGTCCATCAATTGGTCCTTTTTCATGACTGAAGGCAAAGATGACCAACATTGGTGGCAGAGAAATGCCATTTAATGTTGTCTAACGGTTGGAACATTGCTACAGAGATGGTGTATTTTTAGTTATAGTGTTGACAGTAAAGTGGTTTTTGCTTTCATTTTCTTTAAAGATTTGAAATTTAACACATGCTTAAAGTCTTTCCCTTTGTTCTCTTTTTTCTTTTACCTGCTGATTTAGCCATCTCAAATCAAAATTATCAAAATTTAAGAAATCTACAAATATTAGAGCTAATCTACAACAGATAAATTAAACAGAAGCTGTGACCGACACTACGTTGTGACACTACAAAGTTAAAATGTTTTATAAATAGAGAAAATGCATTTTATTTTAAAATTTAAAGGTTGTGGTCGAATTACACAGAGGTTAATATAGAAAGAAAATATCTTAAAAATTTTGAAGCAAAGCTTTATTTTAAAAAGCTATAGAAACTTTTAGATCTTTTCGTGACTTACACTACAGACAAAAAAGAGATTTTTTATCTTTCTAATTAACTATCCTTTATTTATAAATGCCGATTAATAATGTGTTTTTAAGATAGTTATTATATAGTGTATTTTATTAATTTTACCAAAAAATCTGATAAAAAAAATAATTCTTTACTTATAAAACATTCAAAATTGAAAAACTACAACCCACGCTTTCCATTAAAGCAACCACTTTAAAGCTAAATTGTTGCCACAGATAAAAACAATAATAGATTTTAATTAAAAATTTTTACAATTCAAACTTTTCTAAATCACATATAAAAGTTTCAACTGTAATAAAAAATATTTTTTAAATTCACCTGATGTATGCATTTACATGGAATTAACCACATGCTTTAAAACTCTTCTTCTACTTCAGATTTAATATATTTCAGTGTTTTTTTGTAAGCAGCATTGAATTTTTCTTAATAACTTCAAGAATTGAATTTTTGAAGTGGATATTTTAATAGTTTTTCGCCTAAATCAATTTAAATAATTAAATGTTAGTAGAACATTCGATGAGAAGTTGAAATGAGAGGGCTTTTTATGTGAAAAATATTTTTCCAATTTGTTTGAAACTTTGGGAAACATACTCTACGGTTCAAATATGATTTTAAATCTACCAAAGAAACCCCGATATGTTAATCGATTTGGGGGTACTGAGTCCTCTTAAATCGTTTATTCTTAAGGTAACACTGGACAAAATGACAATTCAAAATACTGAATATTTCTTTTATTTACTAAATTGTGCCTTTACACAAAAATCTGACATAATATAAGCAGCAAAGATTGCAGTTAATTACAAATTTACAATGTAACTTTGTTGCCATATTCAAATAGCATTATTCCAAAACACTAATTTCAGTCTTTCGGTTCACTTTTTTTTTCCTTTTTAATTGGATAGTCAAAATTTTTTGTGCTATTGTATACTATGCATGTCTATTCAACACAATAAACCACCAACTGTCTAAAAGTATGTAAATGAACTAAAATAAGACTTTTTGCAATTCTATAAGGGTGAAAAAATTATCTGTTTTTATTAATAAATTAAAATGTTAAATGATTTTTCGTCAAACTTAAGATTTATTGCTTTTAATAGACTATCTTTTTATTGAAAATAAAATTATTTTCAGATACACGCAATAGTTGCCCTGGAAACTGAACATAAAGGCTGAAAATCGGTATTTTAAAATAATGACATTTGGTATGGCAACAAAGTTATATTGAAATTAACTCTACCATTCTTACTAACTATACATTTATCCATATCACATGGTTAAATGTATAGTTAGATGTTACATATTTTACTATATCCATATAGTTAAATGTGTGTATAGTTATACATATATCTGCAGATGTGAATTATATTAGTTTTTCGTAAATAGACATTTAGTGAATAAAAGTTACAATAAAAAGAAGATTAAAAAGAATAAATGCTGTTTCCTGTGATAGAAATGCATTTTTTATATTTCAATTCAGTCGAATATTTCCAGTATTTTAAGGAAACTTTATAAAGTATGCCACTTTTATAATAGCTTGTCTTAAAATTATATTAACATGAAAATCTAATTTTAAAGGAAGAATATAAAAACGTTTCCAGACGACTGGTTTTGATATTTAGTAGGTTTTAAAAATAAAAATAAAAACCTTCAATGTAGGATGCTGTTTCGTAGAATAGAACACATTTGTCCTTAACGTTTCGTTCTTCTATAACTTTTGTTCAAAAATGATTGAATGTTACAACCAGATCTTTCGGATGGTAGATGAAAGGTTCGCTGGCAATTTTTCAAGAACTTTAGATGGAATGCACATTGGGTAACATAAAAGGTGACCAACATGACCCAAGTCACGTGGGTTTTACCAGAGAAAATTTGCATGAATCTAAATGAATGAATGAATCTTAAAATAAAGATTGTTTTGCAGTTCAACATAAGTATCAATTATATACTCAGTAAAGCTACATCACAAACATATTTTTCAAATATTTTATACTAGTTTGGTTTTGTGGGCACTTACTCAAGCGACAGCGATAAGTTGCCAAACGTCGTAACCTTTATCGCAAAATTAGTTATTTGGCGAGATTGATGTTGGCCCATTCTTCAAACTCCTCTTACCATTGTATCCTCTTCCTTACACTATAAATTCTAGGTATGACGTTGGTACTTTGTGGTGAGAGAGTCAAATTGCCAGGTCCATTCTATGATGGATGAGTTTGATGAAAATGTTGGGTGGAAATAGTTAACAGTTTTTTCGGAAAAAATTGTTTAGTATTCTTTATATACGTTATCAATATGTGATTGCAATAAAATAGAATTTTGACAATCTAAATGATCTAGAAGCGGTGAAAGATTAACTAAAACAATAATTAAACAAAAAAGCTCTAAAAGAACAAAAATAGCCTACTTTCCTGTTACTTTAATGCTCACTGAAATTCTTATAGGAAAACAAGTAAGGTTTGTAACAGTAACTATCACCTAGAACCACATCCACACAATATTTATAAACCTTAGAAAAAAAACTAACACAGAACTTAGTTATAACTTAAACTTTTAAAAGCTAAAATTAGCTCGTTTCATTCATTTTCTTTCGCAAATTCAATCAATATTCTTTGTTGTTTGCTAAATTTATTTGCAGTTCAAAGAATAATTAAGTAAAATTGCTTGAGTCAAATCCTAGTATCTGTTCTGGTGACAATTGTGGAGGCCACTAAAGTTTGAAATTTGTACATAGTTGATTCGTTTTCTGTTGTTATTAAATTAACAATAATATTTCGAAAATATCAAGTTTCTATTAACTTCTATGTTGATACTTTTTTAGGAATAAAAATGAATGGATGCAAGGCCTGATCTAGGAAAACAGAGACTATATATCGCACCGTACGCGGAAAAGAGACCTATCGGCCAAAATTGACTTTTTAAGATAACATTACTATAGGATGCAAAATTTTGATATCCTTCGATTGGTGCAATCGGCATAGCGATCCGAGCCCAAGTTCGTCTGCAATTAATAGATAGGTCTTTCTTTCGCGTTCGTTTTTTTTTTTTATGAAAATGAGCGGGAAAGAAAGACCTATCGCACCTGGCGTTTTTTCGTTATGCGTTTTGCAGCTGCGGCGGCGATGAAGTTAAGTTTGAAGTGCTTAAATGGAAAGGTTGAAGTCGGTTATTTATTTTCTTTATTTCTTTATTTGAAATACTCATTTAAAAGCTCTGTTTTGTGGTATTTAGTACAATAAATATACACGTATAAAAAATTCATGTAATATGTGTAGATTGCAAAATGATATGTCAATATGTATAGATATATATTTTTCAAATTAATATTTTAGCAAACGATAAATTGTTTTAAATAGTTTTCAACGTCGGTATTTTACTATAAATCTAAACTCAATTGCTACAACTTGACAGTTTGCGATATAAAGTCAGTGAATTCAACTGTATACTTAAGGTATGAAGTATCCTTACAACTTACTTTTAAAATTTAAAACTTTTTTTATATTTTCATGAATTTTAAAATGATTTTAAAATTTTAATAATGTTTCAAAATTTATTTTTGTTTTAATTTTAAACATGATACATACTAAAACTTTAGATTGAAAGGTTTTTGTAGAAAAATGTGGATATCATTTCTTATATCTTGTAAGTCCTGATTTTGTAAACGTGATTCGTTTCATAACACCTATTTTTTTATATAAACAAACTATTATGATTTCAACATTGAATATATTAAGTTATAAAAATAAACAAGACTTTAAAATAATATCGTAATTACATGATAAGAGATAAACCTTATTACATAAACTTCATTAAATTGGTTAAACAAGCTTTTTGTTACAATTAATTTAAAAAAAAATATTTTTAATGTTGATATATATATTATTATATTATAAAAATGCATTAAGTAAATGAGTATTCTTCATAAGTATGTTTCCTTAATATTTAGAATGAATTTAGCAGCAAACTTTTTAGGACCGGCCTTCATAAGAGCCGTTTAAAGTTTTGGTAAAAATTCAAATTATTACAAAATCGTTCCAAATCAACCTAGAACAAAAATATTTGGCATGGATATCAGTTTTATGAGTATCAAAAGGTATGCATGATCATTTTTTACTTTAAATTTGCCTTTGCTGAGATATTTTCAGATAGGCCTTTCTTTCGCGAACAAAATCGTTCAAATTTGCACGCGAAAGAAAGACCTATCTAAAAATATATCAGCAAAGGCAAATTTAAAGTGAAAAATGACTATGCATACCTTTTGATACTCATAAAACGGATATCCATGCCAAAATTTTTTGATCTAGGTTCATTTGGAACGATTTTGTGATAATTTGAAATTTTACTAAAACTTTAAACCGTTCTCCTGAAGAATGGTCTTTTTCGCGATAGGTCTCTTTTCCGCGTACGGTGCGATATAGACACAACAGATTTTGGGGGCCCCTTACGAAAATTTTTGTGTATGATTGCCTTTAATTTTAGTGCTAGTTGGCTGATGTATTAAGTTTCTTTTTATCATCTTCCTTATTACATTGATCAGACCAACACCAAATTTAAAATATAGAGTTCTTTTAGTTAGAGTTGTAGGGTGGTTTAAGACAGACAGAATGACAGCCAGTCTGACAGACAGACCGATGTTCAAAAACCGCGTTTTCAGAATTGGCGCCATCCAAAACGTGTAAAAAACACAAAATATCCATTTCGGAATAGCGATCCCAACGCAATACTTTCATTACCTTAGACTTCATATTAAGTAATTGAAAAGTAATAAAAAAATTTTGATTGTTGAATCCGTAGGATTGATCAATTATATTGATTTATTGCCAGTCATGAAAATGCCAGTGTTTAGTTTATGTTTACACATCAACTGTTTAATTGGAAAACATTCTTTGTATACAAATGACTTTTCTTAAAAATACAACATAAAAGGTATTATGGATAATATCGTATTTCATATATTTATAACGCATTTGGTGGGAACTGACCAATCCTGCAGTTTCAACTATCGACAATTTATGTATTACTTTCAATTACCTAATATGAGATCGAGCATGAGCAAAGAGTATCTGCCGTAGAACTTTTTAGGTTTGAAAGGTATTAGGTACATAAACCTTAAAGGGTACATACTTACTTTTAAAGGAAAAATTCTATTGAGTGGCAATTAAAAGCCGTGTGGTGTTTCACATCCCTATTTTTTTACACCCAAATTAATCTCTATCTAACTATCTCTTAAAAAATACATTCTCCAAATATGAACATGAGCTACGGTTATTGGTTCTGACGTGTCTCAAACAGAAATATATTGATTCAAATCAACCAGTTACAGAAATACTTCTTTTGAAGAATTTTTATCTTTCATTTTCGTAGCAGCATTGTTCATTTTACCCTTGAGCCTGATGAAATATTTCAAGTGTACGAGTTACATTGATAAATTGTAGAATTTCCAACTATTGAACATGAATTGGCTAAGCTGGTCGAATCGATGATGAACGAGTTTAAATAAAATACCATACATTTATTTCTGGAACCAGAATAAAATAAGAATTTTGAACTTTTTTTTATTGATTTCGTGCTGCTTTTTTAGCAAGGAATAATTATAGCGATTTAAATTTTCAGAATACAGTGGGAGCCATTGTATGACAGTAGAAAATTTCGAGAGAAATTGATTATAATATAATTAATTACTATTAATAAATTATGTTAAAGATATAAGCCTCCTACTTGTAATAAGCCTCTCAAGCGTAAATTGTTTGTTACACATATTTTCATTTCAATCAATAAGTTTTTGTAGTTTATTTTCTAGAGGAAAATTTTAATAAAAATTATTTTGATATAATTGAATAAATTAATTCGACGGAATGCAGGTCTAATAATACATATCCATTATAAACAAACAGTTGGAATATAAATCAAGCTATACAAAATATTTATTATTTTGTCATTTGAAAATAATTATAAATAATTATATTAGGTATGATTTGCCTGTGTTGGACAGATTTAGTCGGTTAAACTGAGCTTGAATTATTATTCACACAAACGTAATTGGTATGATAAATAACTGATGCGCATTACATATGATGGTAATATGCCCATAAATGTTAGCGATAATTCTCCAGGAGAGAATATGAGACGAGATGAAGCATTATTATTCTAAAGTTAAAGAAGAAAATATAAAGAAGTCGTCGTGGTAAATATGCCAACGTAAAACCATATTTTAAGTGGACATGTTCCAACGTAATGTGTATGAAAAAGTGTCAAAACCTATGAATTACCTTTTATTAACTATATCAAAGCTGAAATGAAACTGGTAAAAAAGATTTACAATATGTTTACAGAGAAATATAGTTAGACAAATATAATTAAACAAATGTATAATGCATTCTGCAAGTTTTTCACTGTAGGGATTTCGTATTTCACTTGTGATTGGCAAAAGGTGAACAAAGATTTAGAATTTTTCTTAAAACAAAATTGTTCTTAAAATTTTTCATATTGGTACATTTCAAAATTAATACGTATGAGAAGTTTTAATTTTCTGTCAAATTTGAAAGCTTCTGTAAGAAGAAGGTCCAAAACCAGTTGACGCTGATGTTCAATTATCAAGATTTATTATATTGTTAACGCTATTTAAAAAACCTCTCATATTTAAATTTTGTGTTTCCTGTCCTTTACGATGATATTACAATGCCTCTTACAATGATTATTACGATATTATTCTATATCGTTTGTCGATGTTCATTTTAAAAGATCAACTAATCAATACCATTTGTGTTCATGACAAAAGAAAAAATCGTTAACCAATTAAGCAAAGAATTCAATATACCATCACTGTTATAGTACTTCACACCTACAAAAGATACTTATATTTTATAAATTTTAGGAAACAACCTTTGACATATAACTTACTTAGATTAATAGGAAATATATTAATAAATCTTTACAAAAATTAGTATAAAAACTATGATGTTTTTTTGCAATACAAATGTAAAGTATATTGATTTCTGCATCATGAATGTCTAATATTTTTTTATTATCACAGTGCCATACTTCTATAATTGATACAATATTGACATTTAAAGTACTGTTACGTTCAATTGAGTTCTTTAGTTTTTTTTTTGCTTTCAGATATTAAGAAACTGTTACTGAAACTAGACTAGTAATGAGTTTAGCATTGTAACCATTTTGCCACAAAGCTTTTATATAATTATAAATAAAATCGCTTCATGAGTTTTTAGAAGAGATATATCACTGACAATAAGTTTTTAGTTACAAATGTCGATTACCATTTATTACTAAAAAATAAATGTGATTTTATGTAACTATAGAAACACGATAATATTTGAGATCGATTATAATTTGTAAAAGTATTCTGTATAAGTTAGCTTTCTTAAAAAAGTTATTTATAATATATATTAATGATGCAATATAAATGATCAAGTATTTTACTTTTACCAATATCATAACTTAATTGAATATAGCTTACACCACACACACACATATAGCTTACAGTCCACACACCACTAAGAACCGATCGCAGTCATGGGAAAGAACTTTCCTAATTCTCGGCAACCATTAATACCCATTATTAAGTTACTATTCGTACTTGGGATTGATTTGAAAAACCCTTATTATAAACGAGGAGGCAGAAAATTCAAAATTTCTTTTGCTTACCAGAAAATTGCAGCTGTTCTCTGGATACTGTATTTGGTCCATTCTATTGCAACGTATTTATGTTATGACGTGAAAAGGAAGATTGGGTCAAAAGGAACCCTTGCCAGAAAACTAATTGACGTTTATGCATTTGTTTTATGGATAGCATTGGTAAGTAAACGAAGAAGTATTACCAATACACTTGAAGAAGTGTTTCGTTTGCCAATGTTTAAGATTAAATGGACTCTACTTAGTGTGTTAGCGTTTACTTCTGTAATTGCAATATTGATAGCTGAATGGATCTGCATGTCTACCCAGTTATCAGAAGACTTTTGCGCTTATCTTGTAAACTATTTCGGTTTTCAAAGTTTGATTGTACCTGAAGGATACAATTGCTTAGCCCTCAAACCAATAGCACTTACTTACGCATTCTTTAACAATGCCCTATTCGTGGCTTTCGCAGCGTTCTATGTAATTTTATGCTTCATGCTTAGACATGAGATTTGCGAACATACAAAAAAGCTTGCTAGTATTCTCAAATGCAGGATGATTATACCCAAAATAAAAAATATTTATCGAAATTTCAAGATATATGATGATGCAATATCAGCATTAAAAGCTCTTGAAGCCTCATTATCTTTACCAATTTTTTTGGTACAACTTAGCGACTTGTTCTACATATTTTTAGGTATCTACCAATTTGATCCTCTTGGTACTAAATTGAACAATCCGATTATTGGCCAAAACTATAGGTTACCATTAATATTTAGGTTTTTTCGGTGTCTTCTGTCGTTCTTATTGGTTTCTTTAATGGCGGCCAGTGTTCACGAGGCAGACAGAACGGCGAAAGAAGTACACAATGAACTTCTGAAGCAAACTGTTTATGATGGTAGGAGGAAGCAAGACTTTCAAGAATTTATCGCTAATTGTGTTTTTAATAACAGTCCTCCCTTTGTTTTATCTGCAGGAGGATTTTACTTTTTCACCAAGGGTATGGTACTAGCAGCCCTAGGAAACGTATTAACTTACTCTTTGCTGGTAGTACAAATCTGATTTTCGATTGAATCAGCCCTTGAAAAATATGTAACTACTCTGCTTGGTAAAAAATGAAAGATTGTAGAATTTACCAAAACTTTATAAACGTAAAACGTGTCTGAAATCTCCTGTGACTGAAAAATCTAGAAAACCGGGCTGCTTAAGACGTTTTTACATTCAGACGTAAAGTCATTTTGGACAAGAAGGGGCGAAGGGCAATTTATTTTTAAGACATGACAAGTATACGATTAACAATGGCTAGTTCTTGAAAGTTTAGGTAAGTCTAACATATAACCCATAATATGTACAAGCAGCTCGAATATTAAATTTTGCTTTACAGAAAATTAATTACTTGTATCTCAAATAAAATTATTTGCCTTTATTAGAATATGTAAATGTCATTTAGGTAAAACCACATTATAGGTATTTTTTACTAATGCTACTGCCTTAATAATTCCAATTTAGACTACACTCTTAATAAGCTACAGCAAGAAAGACAGCTGATATTTATCCGAACAGTTAAAAAGAAAAAAATATGAAATTCGATTTTGTTATAATAATGTAAAGCGAAAATAAAAATAGTTGCTTTAAATTCGGTAAACATGTGTTAATTATTTTTGCTATTTGTCCAGGAAACTGTATTTTCGCATTCTTATTATTGCTATACAAAATAATATTCTTATTATTAGTATACAATAATATTCTTATTATTGCTACACTATCTAAAATTCTCATCATCTTTTCGAAATTCATATTCCATGATTTCAAACATCATGATTAAATAATGCATTATATATCGCAGTGTGTGTTTTAAAAATATGTGGATGGTGGAAACTATTTTATTCGAAAAAATCGTATTATTTGTTAAAAAAAATTAGTAAAGTGAATGTTAGTCGTGCAATACTTTTTAGTGTTAAACAATATATTCTAAAAATGCTTTGGTCTCTTCATTCAAATAATGTAAATATTATTATAGAATTATTTAGCTATTACTTATTAAAAAAGAAACACAGTTGGATAACTATAAATTGCCTACTATGATTTATTTAAAACGTGTAAACTCCAAAGAAATAAGTAAGGTATAACAACAAGAAATACATGAATTTACTTAATAATTATTTTTGGTGGTGTAAAACTTATAACAATCTTAAAGTGGCAATCAAATTATTATTTAATAGTTTCTTAAAAATATGCATTAATACAAACCTTGGATATTCCGATGAAATATTTATATTTTCTTAAATATTAAATAGATATTTCTCGCACATCAGCATTCCACTTTCATGATTCCTTAAAAAAAATCTCTTGCAGTAAAAGACAATAATTAACTGGCGATAAATTAACAATATATAGAATTCAAGTATTTTTTTTGTATAAAAATGACCTTAAATTTGTTCTTTGGAAATTACATTTTTATTAAATTTAAGCAAATCGCTTTAGTTTAGTGGCTTTTGCAAATCAAATGCGTTTGCTAAACTTCTTTTGCACTTTATTTTGATATGGTGCAACGGTGTTTGGTTCTTTTTAAACTAATTTGTGTAAGTTATTTATCAATATCATTGTATAAATGTCTTTTGAGTAATAAATGATGTTTTTTAAATATGCCCTTTAATGTCTGCTTCATTTAAAATTCCTCCCTTTGCTAAAAAAATTTTTGTTAAATTTTTTTTGTTTAAACAAGTTGGTCTTTTGTTTTTGTCCAATATTTTTTTTAACTTCTTAGAGGAGAAAATAACTTGGTTGCTTTGATTTTTGGATGTGCTTGCTGGAATACGTAATTTTTTTTAGTATACTTTGCGTGATGTTTATAGATAACGATGTTTTAATGATTTTAAATTCAATGTTTTTGTCTAATGCATTACATAGTGAAGTTTATTGGAACTCTTAAATAACAAAAACTTGAAAGGAAAAGAAATTAGTCAATTTGTTTCATTGCTTCATCTGAATTTTAAAGTGACGTATATCAGCTGCTTCAATCTAGAATTTGAAATGATATTTTTCTAAGCACAATTAATTAAAAGAAATGCACAATTAATTAAAAAAATGTGAGATACTTTTTACTTAATTGTTTTTGTAAAACTAATTACAAAAATTGAAACTAATTACCCGAGGCACCGAACCAAACTTAATAGTTAAATGCCCATTAAAAAATAAACTTATTCCAATAAAAGTTTTGAATTGATAACGGAACTGTTTAATTACATTTTATTAAAATCCAAATTTTTGTGTTATATTTATTACTCGATTTCAAGATTATTTTTTTAGATAAATTTGCACCAATTTATTAGGTTATATTTTGCAAAGGCTTGTCCGAAGGTACTATGTCCGCATCTGCATACTTGAACAGGATATTATACTGTCTACACTGCAAAAAAACTGTCACTTTGAAGAAAATTTCCCATACTTCCGACGGTTTAAAACCGTTTGCTTAACTTACATTACGGTTTTGAATAGTTTTTTTTTAAAATTTTTGTTACACTTTAGAACCATTTATTAACTAACGTGAGAACAGATTCTAAATGACGTCATTTTGAGGACAGTTAAAAATGAACCAGATTGTTTTTTAGCTTCAATTTGTTAAGAGGTTAGGTAGCCTGTTTAGTATGACTCTTCGCTTAGGCAAGAATATAACACAAAATGCAAATTTTCAGTAACTTTGACGCATAATAAAAATTTGAGAAATGTGTTGCAAAACCGTAAACTATAAGGGAGACCGGGCTAGTTTTCCACGTTTTCTTCTTTTTGGTTGCATAACTTTTACTTTTATTTATTTTACTAGGGGGCTCCACCCCCTGCTCGCTATCGCTTGCCAACCCCCGGTTTCCCATAAGCTGCTTCGCGGCCGGCTCGCTGGTGAGCGTAACTTTTCCAACTCAACTTTGCACAGGCCTCCTATGCATATTTTGCCATCCAGGTCTGTATCTATGACAAAATTATGTCGAGCCTTGGTAATACAGTTATATTCAGCCGCAAGCTCGAACCCTTGGATATTGCTTCGCAATCTCACTGGCTCGCAAGCTTGCATTCTTGGTTTCTTCCTCTACGCCCCCTGCTCGATATCGCTCGCCAACCCACTGGAATTGCTGCGCAATTCCATTGGACCGCTTCGCGGCCGGCAGGGGGGGCTAGGCCCCCTGCTCGCTAGGTTATATTACTTAATATTGTATTACTTTTTCAGTAATAACTCGCCAAACCCCCGTTAATTTGGCAGAATTCGCCGTTAATTTCGCAGAATTAACCTAGCCTGTTTTTACTCTTAGGCTCTTTTTAAAAACCCAATGGCTCACTAAAATTTTTTAAGTTGTATGACTTTTTTAAGTAATAATTCCATTGGCCACTTCGCGGCATCTTGATACTTCCATAATTAAAACATCTTCAAAAACTTTCTAAAAAAACAAAAAGGAATATGTCACATATTCGAGTGTGCAAAGTTTATTTTATTCGCATCTATAAGAATCACTGAGCTTAAGAATACTGATCTGGAGTGAATAGACAGCGCGCCGAAACCGCTTCACACCTCAATCTTTGTTTATGCGTGCGAGTAGGCAAAAGAAGAACTAATTTTCAGTTTCATTTTGCTATTTTTTTTTACTTTTTCGTATACTTCCTTCAAATTTTTCATCTTCTATTTATCACCTTTAACCTAATGTAAGATTTATTCGAAATTTTTGATTTCTCATTTCTCTCTTTTCAAATTATGCGGGGTACATTTTCCCAAACCACCAAAAATGTTTGTTGGGGCAAATTTTCCAACTATTCTTGAAAATATTTAACACACTTTAAAACAATTTTGTTGTTATTTATTTACATTACACCAGAATACCTTCAACCAGAATAAAATAAGAATTTTGAACTTTTTTATTGATTTCTTGCTGCCTTTTTAGCAAGGAATAATTATAGCGATTTACATTTTCAGAATACAGTGGGAGGCATTGTATGACAGTAGAAAATTTCGAGAGAAATTGATTATAATATAATTAATTACTATTAATAAATTATGGTAAAGATATAAACCTCTTTCTTGTAATAAGCCTCTCAAGCGTAAATTGTTTGTTACACGTATTTTCATTTCAATCTATAAGTTTTTGTAGTTTTTTTCTAGAGGAAAATTTAAATAAAAATTATTTTAATATAATTGAACAAATTGATTCGACGGAATGCGGGTAAAATCATACATATCCATTTTAAATAAACATTTGCAATAGAAATCAAGCTATACAAAATATTTATTATTCTATCATTTGAAAATAATTATAAATGATTATCTAGGTATAATTTGCCTGTGTTGAACATATTTAGTCGGTTAAACTGAGCTTGAATTATTATTCACACAAACGTAATTGGTATGATAAATAACTGATGCGCATTACATATGATGGTAATATGCCCATAACTGTTAGCGATAATTCTCCAGGAGAGAATATGAAACGAGATGAAGCACAAGCACTATTATTCTAAAGTTAAAGAAGAAAATATAAAGAAGTCGTCGTGGTAAATATGCTAACCTAAAACCATATTTTAAGTGGACATGTTCCAACGTAATGTGTATGAAAAAGTGTCAAAATCTATGTGAATAACCTTTTATTAACTATATCAAAGCTGAAATAAAACAGGTAAAAACGATTTACAATATGTTTACAGAGAAATATAGTTAGACAAATATAGTTAAACAAATGCATTCTGCAAGTTTTTCACTGAAGTGATTTCGTATTTCACTTGTGATTGGCAAGGTGAACAAAGATTTAGAATTTTTCTTTCATATTGGTACATTTAAAAATTAATACGTATAAAGTTTTAATTTTCTGTCAATTTTGTAAGCTTCTGTAAGAAGAAGGATATAGTTTATCTTCCAAAAAAAATTGACGCTGATGTTCAATTATCAAGATTTATTATATTGTTAACGCTATTTAAAAAACATCTCCTATTTAAATTTTGTGTTTCCTGTCCTTTACAATGATATTACAATGTCTCTTACAATGATTATTTTGATATTATTCGATATCGTTTGTCGATGTTCATTTTAAAAGATCAACTAATCAATACCATTTGTGTTCATGACAAAAGAAAAAATCGTTAACTAATTAAGCAAAGAATTCAATATACCATCACTGTTATAGTACTTCATACCTACAAAAGATAATTATATTTTATAAATTTTATGAAACAACCTTTGACATATAACTTACTTAGATTAATATGAAATATATTAACAAATCTTTACAAAAATTAGTATAAAAACTATGATGTTTTTTGCAATACAAATGTAAAGTATATTGATTTCTGCATCATGAATGTCTAATATTTTTTTATTATCACAGTGCCATACTTCTATAATTGATACAATATTGACATTTAAAGTACTGTTACGTTCAATTGAGTTCTTTAGTTTTTTTTTTGCTTTCAGACATTAAGATTCTGTTACTGAAACTAGTAATGAGTTTAGCATTGTAACCATTTTGCCACAAAGCTTTTATATAATTATAAATAAAATTGCTTCATGAGTTTTTAGACGAGATATATCAGTGACAATAAGTTTTTAGTTACAAATGTCGATTAATATTTATTACTAAAAAATAAATGTGATTTTATGTAACTATAGAAACACGAAAATATTTGAGATCGATTATAATTTGTAAAAGTATTCTGTATAAGTTAGCTATCTTAAAAAAGTTATTTATAATATATATTAATGATTCAATATAAATGATCAAGTATTTTACTTTTACCAATATCATAACTTAATTGAATATAGCTTACACCACATATAGCTTACAGTCCACAGCACTGAGAACCGTTCGCAGTCATGGCAAAGAACTTTCCTAATTCTCGGCAACCATTAATACCCATTATTAAGTTACTATTCGTACTTGGGATTGATTTGAAAAACACTTATTATAAACGAGGAGGCAGAAAATTCAAAATTTATTTTGCTTACCAGAAAATTGCAGCTGTTCTCTGGATACTGTATTTGGTCCATTCTATTGCAACGTATTTATGTTATGACGTGAAAAGGAAGATTGGGTCAAAAGGAACCCTTGCCAGAAAACTAACTGACGTTTATGCATTTGTTTTATGGATAGCATTGGTAAGTAAGAGAAGAAGTATTACCAAGACACTTGAAGAAGTGTTTCGTTTGCCAATGTTTAAGATTAAATGGACTCTACTTAGTGTGTTAGCGTTTACTTCTGTTATTGCAATATTGATAGCTGAATGGATCTGCATGTCTACCCAGTTATCAGAAGACTTTTGCGCTTATCTTGTAAACTATTTCGGTTTTCAAAGTTTGATTGTACCTGAAGGATACAATTGCTTAGCCCTCAAACCAATAGCACTTACTTACGCATTCTTTAACAATGCCCTATTCGTGGCTTTCGCAGCGTTCTATGTAATTTTATGCTTCATGCTTCGACATGAGATTTGTGAACATACAAAAACGCTTGCTAGTATTCTCAAATGCAGAATGATTGTACCCCAAATCAAAAATATTCATCGAAATTTCAAGATTTATGATGATGCAATATCAGCATTAAAAGCTCTTGAAGCATCATTATCTTTACCAATTTTTTTGGTACAACTTAGCGACTTGTTCTGCATATTTTTAGGTATCTATCAATTTGATCCTCTTGGTACTAAATTAAACAATCCGATTATTGGCCAAAACTATAGATTACCATTGATATTCAGGTTTTTTCGGTGTCTTCTGTCGTTCTTGTTGGTTTCTTTAATGGCGGCCAGTGTTCACGAGGCAGACAGGACGGCGAAAGAAGTACACAATGAACTTATGAAGCAAACTGTTTATGATGGTGGGAGGAAGCAAGACTTTCAAGAATTTATCGCTAATTGTGTTTTTAATAACAGTCCTCCCTTCGTTTTATCTGCAGGAGGATTCTACTTTTTCACCAAGGGTATGGTACTAGCAGCCCTAGGAAACGTATTAACTTACTCTTTGCTGGTAGTACAAATCTGATTTTCGATTGAATCATTCCTTCAAAAACATGTAACTACTCTGCTTGGTAAAAAATGAAAAATTGTAGAATTTACAAAACTTTATAAATGTAAAACGTATATGAAATCTCCCGTGACTGAAAAATCTAGAAAACGGGCTGTTTAAGACGTTTTTAAATTCAGACGTAAAGTCATTTTGGACAAAAAGGGGCGAAGGGCAATTTATTTTTAAGACATGACAAGTATACGATTAACAATGGCTAGTTCTTGAAAGGTTAGTTAAGTCTAACATATTACCCATAATATGTACAAGCAGCTCGAATATTAAATTTTGCTGTCCGCCTGTCTGTCCGTACCCCCCTTTCCAAATCGGTTCTATCGATCGGATCTTAAAAATTCTTTTTTTGTTAGAAAGCTTGACCTCAGATACCCAACTTACATACCTTTTGTTTGTCTGTCTGTACGTCCGAGCGGACATAAATCTACAATTTGTCGGCGAATTTCCCATTGAATTAGCATTGAAATTCAATTTTGAGTCATTTAAATCACTGTTGCCAAATCAACAATGGCATGAGAAACATTATGTATTTAAACATATTTGAAGCAAAATAAAATTTTCATGAATCAGTTTGGAATGACGTCATTATATGTAGCACAATTTGATTCTTTGATTGTTCATTAATTGTTTACCAAGAAAGCGGAAGGCATATTTTTGCATACAATTATGCTTAGTTTTAATTTACATTTCTTATTTTTTTTAATGCAGTTTGGAGTAGTTTCATTACTTTTGTTATTAATAAATATTTAATTATTCTTCGAACTACAAATAAATCGAGCAGACGATAAATAATATTAAGTTAATTTGCGAAAGTATATTAAGGAAAATAGTTGATTTTGGCTTTTAGAAGTTTAAATTATAGCTGGATGCTGGGTTTCGATTTTTTCTAATGTGTATAAATCTAGTGTAGAATGGGTTATGGATGATATTTACTGTTAGGAACCTAGTTTTCGTCCCTTCAAAACTTCAGTAAGTATTTAAGTAACAGGAAAGCAGGCTATTTTAGTTCTTTATGAACTTCTTGTTTACTAATGCTACTGCCTTAATAATTCCAATTTAGACTACACTCTTAATGAGCTGCAGCAAGAAAGACAGCTGATATTTATCCGAACATTTAAAAAGAAAATAAATATGAAATTCGAATTTGTTATAATAATGTACAGCAAAAATAAAAATAGTTGCTTGAAATTCGACAAACATATGTTAATTATTTTTGCTATTTGTCCAGAAAACGTATTTTCGCATTCTTATTATTGCTATACAAAATTATATTCTTATTATTACTATACAAAATAATATTCTTATTATTGCTATACAAAATAATATTCTTATTATTGCTACACAAAACTGTATTCTTATTATTGCTATACAAAATAATATTCTTATTATTGCTACACAAAATAATATTCTTATTATTGCTACACTATCTAAAAGTTTAATCGAAATTAACATTCCATGATTTCAAACACCATGATTAAATAATGCATTATATATCGCAGTGTGTGTTTTATAAAAATATGTGGATGGTGAAAACTATTTTGTTCGAAAAAATCGTATTATTTGTTAAAAAAATTAGTAAAGTGAATGTTAGTCATGTACGTAATACTTTTTAGTGTTAAACAATATATTCTAAAAATGCTTTGGTTTCTTCATTCAACTAATGTATCGATTATTATAGAATTATTTAGCTATTACTTATTAAAAAAAAGAAACACAGTTGGATAACTATAAATTGCCTACTGATTTATTTAAAACGTGTAAACTCCAAAGAAATAAGTAAGGTATAACAACAAGAAATATATGAATTTACTTAATAATTATTTTTGGTGGTGGTAAACTTATAGCAATCTTAAAGTGGCAATCAAATTATTATTTAATAGTTTCTTAAAAATATGCATTTAATACAAACCTTGGACATTCCGATGGAATATTTATATTTTCTTAAATATTAAATAGATATTTCTCGTACATCATCATTCCAATGTCATGATTCCTTAAAAAAAATCTCTTGCAGTAAAAGACAATAACTACTGGCGATAAATTAACAATATATAGAATTCAAGTGTTTTTTTTGTATAAAAATGACTTTAAATTTGTTCTTTGGAAATTACTTTTTTATTAAATTTAAACAAATCGCTTTAGTTTAGTGGCTTTTGCAAATCAAATGCGTTTGCTAAACTTCTTTTGCACTTTATTCTGATATGGTGCAACGGTGTTTGGTTCTTTTTAAACTAATTTGTGTAAGTTATTTATCAATATCATTGTATAAATGTCTTTTGAGTAATAAATGATGTTTTTTTAAAATATGCCTTTAATGTCTGCTTCATTTAAAATTCCTCCCTTAGCTAAAAAATTTTTTGTTACATTTTTTTTGTTTAAACAAGTTGGTCTTTTGTTTTTGTCCAATATTTTTTTAAACTTCTTAGAGGAGAAATTAACTTGTTTGCTTTAATTTTTTGAATGGTCTTGCTGGAATACATCATTTTTTAGTATGCTTTGCGTGATGTTTATAGACAACGATGTTTTAATGATTTTAAATTCAATGTTGTCTATGCATTACATAGTGAAGTTTATTGGAACTCTTAAATAACAAAAACTTGAAAGGAAAAAGAAATTAGTCAATTTTTTTCATTGCTTCATCTGAATTTTAAAGTGACGTATCTCAGCTGCTTTAATATAGAATTTGAAATGATATTTTACTAAGCACAATTAATTTTAAAAAATGCACAATTAATTTTAAAAAATGTGAGATACTTTTTACTTAATTTTTTTAAAAAACTAATTACAAAAATTAAAACTAATTACCCGAGGCACCGAACCAAACTAAATAGTTAAATACCCATTAAAAATAAACTTATTCAAATAAAAGTTTTAAATTGATAACGGAACTGTTTAATTACATTTTATTAAAACCATAATTTTTGTGTGCTATTTGTTACTCGATTTCAACATTATTTTTAGATAAATTTGCACTAATTTGTTAGGTTATATTCTGCAAAGGCTCTTCCGAAGGTACTATGTCCGCTTCTGCATATTTGAACAGGATATTCTACTGTCTACACTGTAAAAAAACTGTCACTGTTAAGAAAATTTCCCGTACTGCAGACGGTTTAAAACCGTTTGTTTAGCTTACTACGGTTTTGAATAGTTTTTTTAAAATTTTTGTTACACTTTAAAACCATTTATTAACTAACATGAAAACAGATTCTAAATGACGTCATTTAAAATGGACAGTTAAAATTGAACCATATTGTTTTTTTCTTTGCTTCAATCTGTCAAGAGGTTAAGTAGCCTGGTTAGTATAACTCTTCGCTTAGGCAAGAATATAACACAAAATGCAAATTTTCAGTAACTTTGACGCATAATAAAAATTTGAGAAATGTGTTGCAAAACCTAGTTTTCCACGTTTTTTTTGGTTGTATATTTTTTACATTTATTTAATTTGGAGAAAATAAGATATCATTGCATTTTTCACATGGTTATCTACGAACTAGCATTACTAATTTTCTAAAAAGTAAATACACTTTTTGGCAGCGAGTGGGTAAATGGAAGCACGTTGAGCTGGAAAACGTGCCCCGTATGCGGGGTACATTTTCCCAGACCACCACAATTTTTTGGGGAAAATTTTCCAACTATTCTTGAAAAGATTTAACACACTTCAAAACGATTTTGTTGTTTTTTATTTACATTTCATTGCAAACTAAAATAGCTCAAAAGAATATGCTCATAATATAGGTAAAATTGTAAAAAAGGCAGTTTACTATACAAAATTGTTATATAAAGGTCATTATCATCTGGATCACTTTGAAATCAAGCAAAATATTGTGTAACTTCCCATTTTGTGTTATAGTTTGGTGCTTTTTTCTAGGGGTTTCTTAAAGTATTGCTAAAGATTGCAAAAAGAAAAATCATATCACATGCACTGAAGTATGGTGAGATAGCTTTTTTTTAAAACTTACACTCTTAAAACAAAAGAGTGAAATTCACTCCTATAGGAGAAGTGCATTTTCGGCACCGGAAAGGAGTGTAAATTAACTCAGACTGAGTTAAAACCGCTCGTTTTAAGAGTGTAGGACGCAGATTGTTTTCTTTTATTTCTTTTACCCACTCCGAAAAAGAGTGAAATTCACTCCTATAGGAGAAGTGCATTTTCGGCACGGAAAGGAGTGGAAATTAACTCAGACTGAGTTAAAACCGCTCGTTTGTTTTAAGAGTGTAGCTAGCTAATTTACTCCAAAGTTTTGGGTGCAACATGACGTATTAATATTTTACAGAGCAATTATTCACGATCTATTGAGAATATTTAGGTTCTTGGAAGTATTTAAGCTACTAAATCTATTCTTGACAGTTATGAGAGCAACGTATATCGCTTCAGGATGGTAAGATTTCTGTCAGCTTTCTTTTTATTACTATGTAGACAATTTTAATAGAAAATAAAACTTTTTACATTCAGATATATTACTTGATTATACATTAAAAAGTAATTATATTTTTGGAATATTATAAAGATTGAAGCACCTTATACAAGGCATTGTTGGAATTCTTGCCCCGTGAAATTTTGGAAAGCTGCCCCTTCGCTATATTTTTACTTTAATAGTACCTTGATGACTAGAGGTTTAAGTTATTTTTAGAACCAATACATATTTAAGTAGAGAGATGAACCATCTTATGTTATACTCAATGATAAAACTGTAAGTTAAATGAAAGTACGTTTAATTTAGGTTTTAATGTACGCATAAAACATTACCCAACGTTGAAAAAATCATAAAAACAGCTCTAACGAAAATATTACAACACCAACTGTACAAAGATTCTTGTGAGTGACATTGGCCATGTTGCTTCACAAACGAAGCAAACTGTTGGCACCCCCAGCGGCTCATTTGTGATGTATAAGGCTTGGTGGAAAACTTACCCCATGGGAAAACTAGCCCCGGTCTCCCCTTTTTTACAGGCGAGATAATCTTTTTTCATAGCTCAACTTACACATTGTTTATAAGTAATAATAAAAAAACATAAACAAACAACTATGTAATTAATACAACTATCACATTTTGAGTCTGAGTTTAAAAAATGGCTTAATTACCTAAAGAACAAAAAAAAGGCGTGAAATTAAGAAGTTATCTGACCAAATACTTCAAGGATGATAAGTTAGTATTCTACGAACTACGTTAATTTGTTTTTATCTTCATTTCCAAAAAATTTATTTAATACTAGTCTGATAAACCAGGTTTTTATATATGTAAACTTTTATTTTATACCAATTGATCCTCTCTCAACTGGTCAGCACCCCATCAGGATATTATAATCGCCTCCCATTCTGAAATTGGCATGAGTGGATGTCTAATTGTATCCAGGCCTTCTGGGAGTTAGAGGGCTTTCCCATGGACATCTGTAAAGATTGCCAGAATACTTATGATATAACGGCCGATCTCGATTTGGCGATTTGCGTTACGTTGCCAAGCAATGAACAATGAACATGCTCAAATGTGGTAAACATTCCACGACATAGTTCAATACAGCTCGATAGGGCTGGGAAGCCCAGTCAATTAAGGCGTTCGCCTTGCATGCGGAAGGTCCCAAGTTCGGGTCCGGGCATCGCTAAACTAATTGCCAACCTATAAACGGCCCGTGTAACTAAAAAAATGTCCGATGAATTGTGCAGGTGAAATATTACCCAGAGCAGGATACTATGTCAGCCTTAAAAATTGCTTTGGGCACCTGAGTAATTCGCACAAATATGCTATAGAGAGAATTGACAGTTCGGAGAAGTATTCAGCAGATTTATTGAATAGTTATCGCCTTTTCTGTCATGGGACATTGTAGCAAATATCACCCAATGCTCTACAACATGTCTCCATGTTAATTTTCGGACTTCAGACATCAAGTCTGTATAGTACATGATAAAAGGAAGAAAACGAAATAGACATGCATCATCTTGTCTGGTTGGAAAAGTTTTATAAAGTAAAAAAGTAATTATTTACGCCGAAGAGATATTCCTCCACATCTTCATTTCTTACCATTTCTATACATCAATTAAATACAATTTGGAAATATAATTTTTTAATCGGGTTGAGGAAACTCTTGAAACTAGTTATATTTTTAAATAGGCTTACACATTTAAATTACTGTTTCCAATAGTAACTGTGCATAATCTCTTATTACTTCAAGTAGCCCTTGTGTAGCTCTAGTGCGACGATAATCCAAACTAAACTAAACAAATATTATTACTTCAAATTCTTCTAAACATTTAAATTTTGGTTACCGCTCTACTTAATAATAGTAGCTACTTGTTATTTTAGTATTAAAAACTTTGAATGAGCTATTTTAGTTTAGTTTAGTTTGAATTATCGTCGCACTACAGCTACAGCTATTGGTGACGGGCGTCGTAATTTAGAACCACAGTCAGGTGACGAGCCGACATTTGAATAGGCACCCAACGCAACCGTTAAGTGCGACATCGTACGCAGCGTCAGGACTTTGGAGCATATTTAACGTGCACTCCCTCTACAAGGGGTATTATTCGTCGGACATTTTTGGCGATACGGGCCGTTTATAGGTCGGCAGTTATTTTGGCGATGCCCGGATCCGAACCTGGGACCTTCCACATGCAAGGCGAACGCCTAACCAACTGGGCTTCCCAGCCCCCTTGAACGAGCTAGAAAACAAAACAAAACAAAAGAACAGCCTTTTTTGCTGAATTCAGAGCTAATTACGGAAGAGTTTTTTCACATTCAAATTTAGCAATGGAAAACTGATTCATTCACACAATCAAGTTTCCGGGAAACATCCTTGAAAAAGGGAAACGTAATTCAAGAGAAGCCCTTTTAAGAGGAACCTCAACAATTAATTAACACCCAATTGTTCCAGGAAAATCGCACCCTCCCTTTAGAAGCTTTTGAAAGCCCCTCCGGATATTAATCAGATAAAAGTGGTCGGTTTGGACTAAAGCAAGAGAGATAAAGCGATTCTGACAGTTGAGCGCCTCAGAATCAAACTGGCGTGATTGTGAAGCATACGATCCATAGTTGAGTTGCAGTTGTACTATGAAGAAGTTAAGTTTGAATTTATTTATTTGAAAAAAGTATGGGAAAGTCGTAAGGGGTGTATTTCAATGGTGTGGAAGAGTTAGTTAACGACAATTTTTGTTGGCTTCAGTTGAGTTGAGTTGAATTTTCGTCGCTGTAGAACTACACAAGGGCTATTGGTCACGGATGTCGTAATTTAGAACGACAGTCAAGTGACGAGCCGACAATTAAGAAAAACTTTCAAGTTATACTGAAATTACCTGTGTCGATTGAAGTAAAAAATATACCAAACAGGGGATGCTGGATAAATCAGTGATGAAATACCCTTTATTATGTCAATAATTGGAATGGAATCTGAGCGAACGTCATTAAAATCAAGTTTCAATACGGTTCCATAATGTATTAGTCTAATTCAAATGCTTACTTGCAAACCTGAAGATAATGTAACGCATATAGAAAAAAATAAAGAGAAGAATAAAGAGACAAATGGACAGCAAAAGAGCGCTGGTTTTATGATCCTTAAAGTGACACATTTTTCAAAAGTGAACTTTCAATTTTATGAGGTGATTCAAATCTTTTACACTTATATTTCAAAGCCATGTAAATCACTCCCAGTTTTCCAAGCTTTATTCAAAGTTGATGATAGTGTGTCACCACCAAATTACTTCAATTCTACAGCACTATGCTGAATTTTCTCAGCTTTCTCGTTCTTTGACCTTGGTCAGTGTTTTGGGGGGAATTCAAACAGGATATTGGTTGATTTCTTAAGTAATTACGTATCGTAAGCCAAGAAATCGGGTGATGCCAATTTTTATTAAGGAATTTTAAAGGAATTGGGTTTGCCTTAGGATATTTTTAAATTGATGCAAATTTTAATAACGAAAATCAAATCTACACTTCTAGTCTTGAAATAAAATGACATATTATTCGAAAACTTTTTTCAATAGCAGCCGAGAAACAATGGATGGAAGGCTTTTTCCAACGTCTGTACAAGGTTATATAAAAAAAACTAAAGTGAAAAATCTCTTAAAAAAATTCGGAAAGGACTTTAAAGCGTTTGCTATGAATGTTTTCTATTTTGTTCATCGATAACAAGGCAAGTTTTAAAAATATTTTAGCCTGTGTCTGCTTTACTTTATTAAAAGTTCGTGTCAACACTTAAAAGAAAGTAAAAAGCACATTAGTACGAAAAATTGTCTTGTCTTATGCTTCAACATTTGACAACAGTCGTTTTTACTGAAATACATATTTTATTCTAAATTGTACAATCCAACTTACTTTTGTCTCTGCCTTTTTTATTTACACAAAAACTGGTGTCAGCTCATGAAAAAAAAATAGTTTCTGTCTTATGTGAAATTACATTTAGCACCAGCCTTTTTCTAACGAGGTGAAGATTTCATTCTCAATCCAACTCTCAAACTCTCATTCCAACAAAACAATGTACATGGGGTCGAAAACAAATCAGGAAAAACGATACCCCAAAGTCAGGAGGAGAGAGCAACAAAACCAGGAAAAACCGGAGTGCCGAGCCAATTCTTGCCTTGATTTATGATCCCACAACGGAGGGGGGAGAGGGGGAGGACTGGTTGGCGGGAAGATATAAAGGCGGCCGCTATCACGTGGAAACCGGGATTTGTCTCTCCAAATCGGGATCGGGAGAAGCGGCCGCCATTTTCCTCCATTCTTCAGGACCCATGCGCACCAGACGGGAGGCGCGAGAGGCGATGCCGCAGCTCGGCAGAACGCAGCATCCCGATCCGGAAGAGCACTAGAGAGATGCGGAAGATGCTGCTGATGAGGATCGCCGGGGTGTTTTTTCTCGGCTGGGCAGCCCTGGTTGGCGCCGTCGGGGTGCCCAAGAACGAGAGAGGTGAGATTTTAGTGCAATTGAATCGTTTGAAATTTATTTGGGGAAGTTTTAGAACAACCCCCCTCCCTTTACCTTACCTCCATCTCCCGCTCACGTCGATTCCGGTAGCTTAGTGGTGGGATGCGATTTAACCCCCCCTGGTATCCGGTTTATGAATCGTTTTAGCGGGAAGTAATAGGTGAATGTGTTGTAATTCATTTGAGGTGAATGGGAGATTTTTTTTGTGTTTGTTTATGTGAAAGCACGTGTAGAATGTTTAGTCTTGTGCTTTGATTTTGCATTTGTGTTGGTTTTTAAAGTTTGTAAATAAGCGGTTTATTTACGTATGTTGTGAAATTACATTTGATTCTAGTTTACGGATCATATTTACTTAATTAAATTTTGCTAATACATATATGTGACGTTTGATTTGTGTGTAAACAAGTAATATAAAAGTATAAAATATACTATATTTAATAAAGATAAAATATGATCTAAGAAAATCAAAACTACATCCAAGCAAATCATTTGAAAAAGAATATAAAAGTCAATTTTTATAATTTAAAATAATCAGTTAAAAGTTTTAAAAATGTTACAATGTATATTTTGATAATGAGTGGTTAATAAACACCCCCTCCCCTCACACAAACAACAATTAATTATTTTATATAGTTTATTTTTGGTTCAACCAGAACTTAATAAGCAAAATTTATGTTATGTTTTATTATGTTCAATATAATTTTATATTGAAAAAATATTAGAAATAAGAAATATATTTGTGTTTATTAATTAATTATATTCGAAAACTGAGCTAAGTTTATTAGTACAGATTAAAAAAGTGTTTAAAAACACTATTCTAATATTCCTATACAAATTAAAAATTCACTTTCGTAATATTTTAATGAAAAGTAAAAGAACGTTTGTCTTAATGTTTTATTTTCCCCAAGGCACATTTTGGTATGACTAAACGTCAAACTGTGTCACTCAAAGTGAAATAGTTGATTTACGCGTTAATAGAATAACAAAAATTTCATTCATTTTCATAAAATTGTAAAGAGTGGCTATGTGGACTGAAGTCAACGTAGAACAATGTTTATTTTTGTCGATAAGTAAGGTTTTTAGAAGAAGCATGAAATTTTAAAGTACAACAATGTGTAATGCTTTCCTATATGATGTGATATTTTAAACTCTAAACCAAGCAGTGTAAGTAACAAGTCTGTTGAAAAAGTGGTTATTATGATTAGAATTTTTTTTATCCTTAATCAAATGAAACAAGCAGCAAATGGAATTTTATGATAACATATTTTCTTTATTGATTAAGTATTAAAATGTCAAATAAAGATCAGAACAGTTTTTTGGATGAAATAATTAATCGGTTGTTGTCGTATCCGCCGTCTATGCGATGGAGTCAGAAAAGACCCATTACATCAGTGACCTTTGAAAAATCCAGTATTAGAAGGGGAGAAGAGTAAATATCCTCCCACGAATGTCCCAAGCAGTCCAAGACGCGATCAGGAGAGACAAGCTTATTCTGACATTTCGTGCATGAAGCATAAGCCTTCCTGCATACATAAAATGAAATACTTTTATAGTGGCTGCTTTTCAATCGTGAAATTGCCTTTTAAGAGGCTCTGTTGCATTTAAGAGGTAGTGAAGATCTTGGGTACTTTTATACCATAACGTTGTAAAGTAATTTTATTTAGAAATTCTTGAAGAGCGAGACTTTTGTGATTAATTTTCTATATTTTTTTGCTTAAAGTCATTGAAAATGTAAGAAGGTATAAACAAGTTTAAACTTAAAGGTGTAGGTGCAAAACTCACATTCTCCAAAGCATATTTAAAATAACTAAACAAAGCATAACAGGACCCTATATCTTATTTATACTTTGGGTTGAGTTGAATTTAATTAACTACGCACTAGAGCTACACGAGGGCTATTGGCGACTGACGTCATAATTTAGTACCACAGTTATGTATTTTAAAGCCTTGGTTCCTCTTTGTTAGGCAGATCCAGGGTTTTAATGTATTTATACTTTGGAGAATGTGAGTTTTGAAACTACATTCTTCAATTGATTTAAAATTCGTTTTTTATTAAGATATTTCTTTTTAAGTGAATCTAAAAGAATAAATAAAATCAACCCGCGAAAAAATAAACATTTTCATTTCTTTCTTTCAATTTTATTAAAAGTAAACCGTTTTCCGTTACTTTTTCTAAAGTTATAATCATAGTTTTATTTTAAAAAGAGAGAATTATAGTAACAGATGCCATTATTTGTTTCTGATAAAAGAAACAAAAAACGGCAAGTAAAAACCTCGCATTTTTTTCTTCTTAAAATTGAATATTATTCATTTTTAAAATATATTTTTGTATCATTGAACAACGTGTATCTCAATAGCACATATATTTTACAGAGGATTTTCTCGATAGAACATGCATGTATTTAATAAAACAATAGGAACTAGGAATACATTATTTTAAAAATAACTTATCCTTATAAGTTGTAAAACACTAGGCATGCACTCATTTTACTTTAAATGCCTGTCCATTGTTCAATAAGTAATAATTTTTTTTTTAAAAACTGAAATTATTACAACATACATGATAAGTCAAATTAAATATAGTGATTACAAAAGGCTATAACTATTTAATTTAAAAAGAATCAATTGGTTAGATTACCACATGATTTTAGACGGAACTCCAAAGATTTTTAAACATTCGTCATAGATGTTCCATGGGGCTTTCCTTGGTCACACGGCCAGCATCCAAAAAGAAGTCCCTCTTCCTGATACCACCTAGATTAGAAGGCCGGATAGCTAAGATGCCTGACATCATATTAGTGGACCAATTTTGTGGGTTTGAACAATGACCGTTCGTACCTAGAACTCGTCTTTTCTTTAAGATAAGCAAAATCAAGCTCTCACTAGCCATCATTTCAAAATCGGTCTTCTAGTGTGACACTATGTTGCTTAGTAATTAAATCCTAACCATTAACATCCACATATAGCTCAGATTGCCTGCAATCTGAGAGTCAAAATTGATAGCGAGAGCCGCCTATATGGTGCCACAAAGAAATGGCTCTCAGTTCTGGGGAATATGCCGTGTCTGCAAAGGCTTAACAGCCAAAAAAGCAACCCCGTTGGGAAAAAAATTATGCTTGGTTTTTAGGCCTTCTAATATAAGTGGTATTGTTCTGTCTCTAACCCGTCTCATATTCGATGTTGGAAGGTGTGCCAGTTGCTGCAGGGTTTTGTATGTTGTCCGTGTGACCAAAGAAAGTAACATAGAACATTTGAAAAATTTATACATATTTTTTAAATTCCGTCTACATTCCGTATTAATCTTAAAGATAAATTATTTTCAATTAAATAGTTAAAGCCGTTTGTAATCGTTATACTAACTTTGACTTATACCTTGTACATAAATTATTCATTATCAAAATTATTATCCACTACAGTAATATATTTCAGTTTTAAAACAAACCTTTATTTAAGAACTAAAGGTATTCAGAAAATTTGAATACTTTTTTACACACCTTTTCTCCCTAACTAGAATAACAACTTCCTTTCAATTCATATGGCTATTCTAGCTACGAAATATCAAAGTTAAACTTCTAACGAATCAAATCTATTAAATGGTATTCGAATCGCGAAACTATATCTCATTGATTCCCTGTCTCAAGTAAAAGTAGTTATCGGTAAACGAGCCCATCTCGTTTCATATCTCTATTTAAAATATAGTTTCAAACAATATTTGTGGAGTTTTGGGACCCTACATATCATACAGTATATTATTAAGAACTTTACCAGAACAAACTCCCTGCTTTCGGGAATAACTTGCAGAACTGAATGGGAGATTCAGTGCTTACCATAAATCGTTAAAATTGTTGGGTTTCAGAGTTCGAGGTTTGAATATTTATTTTAAAACAGCTTGTTCTATTCAATTGCTACTGTCTCTTTAAAATACAGTTAAACAAGTTTGTGCAAAACTGATTTTAGGATTTGTGTTTAACAATGTATTTAGTTTTAACAAAGTTTTTTTAAAATACAAATCAATAAAAAGGGTAATATTTTATAACACTAAATGCAAGTTTTACGACAAAGATATGCGTCCGAATAAAATCAAGTATGCTAACTTGGCTTCTAAAAAGCATTGTACCATGAAGGCATTTCTTTAAATTTATACTTACTGTACTTGTGACTGTTCTTTATAATTTTTTTTTGTCTCATGACGATTAAATTTTGATAAATGGGAATCGATAAATAAATGAACTCAAACACAAGCGTAATGCATTTAAATTCGAGTACTTTCTCTAGTCTCTTTGGGCAGGAAGGTTAATTAGTTGTAATTTCGACAACTTATAATCCCTTTTGAGACAATCTCTTTGTCTTTTAATGCGAATTTCATGTACATATTTTGAACATATAATTTTTTACACTGTTTAATACTACATTACACTTTCTTCTTAACGTGAAATAAAAAAAAAAAAAAACAAGAACATTTCAAAGAAATAAATAGCCTACCTTCCTGTTACATAACTACTTACTGAAATTCTTATCGGAAAACAAGTACGTTTGTAACAGTAACTGTCATCTAGAACCGCTTTTACGTACAATATATATATACACATCAGAAAAAAATCGCCAAACACAGCAGAGTAATAATTTAAAACTTTTAAAAGCAAAAATCAACTATTTTTATTAATTTTCTTTTGCAAATTAAATTAATATTATTTATCAACTGTTCAATTTATTTGCAGTTCGAAGAATAATTATATAAAATTGCTTTAGTCAAATCCTAGCATCCGTTCCCAAAAAATGTTGAGAACGCCTTAAATGACGAGAGCTTGACGAGATACTGTATGCAACGTTATAAATATTTTTCTTGCACGTGATTATAAAAAAACAAATTATGTAGCCAAAACTTTTTCAAAAAGTTTTAAAATTAGGGGAATTATTTCATTTGAGCTTTCTGCTCTTGTGATATAAACATAAATACCTATAGTAATATCTCTACTTAATAATTTGAAATGATAGGGTGCTATTTTAAACAATATTATTTTCTTTACAGTATACTTTCAATAAGGAAATTTCCTTAATTAAAGTTAAATTTCAAAATTTTCCATCAAAGTTCAACTAACTTAAATAAAGTATTTTCCCTTAATACATATTGTGTATTAATATAATTTGTGAAATAAACAAAAATTGTCTACTCCCCGAAAAATTAATTAAAGTTTTATTTCTTTTAGTTATGCTTGTAATTATTAATTTATTTTATTTAAGATTCTCCGTTTAATTGTAAAACTATTAATTTTTTCACATGACTGCGGCTCAAAATTACGAGGCGTAAGTGGCTATGGTAAACTCTACTTGAAGGTTAGAAACAGATAGCCGAAAATATTCAAAACCAAACAAAACTAGCAATACAACAAAATGTAAATAAGAGAAATTTGTGTTTATTTTGCTTGAATAGTTTGCGAACATTTCAACGTTTTCAATTCGTAAAATTTTTAATGCTAGAAAATTTTCTCTTTTTAATATGTATTTGTTTTCAAAAAAAAATCTTAGAAATTCTAGGGATAAGGATATTTAAACTAAAGGTGCTATATATTTTTACAATCTGACAATTTTTGTAAATTTTTATATATAAAGATTGTTTTTCATAGTAAATATATATTTTATTATGAAATTATTTTGTATGGTTGCATTTTATGTTAAGATAATTCATCATCTTATGGCGGAAAAAAAATCCACTAATATTAAAGTGGAAGAGAAATTCACAAATGAAATGTTAAAATAAATATAGGACTCCTTCATCTCTTTTTTTAATTAAAACATGTTTGCGCATTCATTTTCTTAATTGAACTTTGAATTTACATCAACGAAATTTAAAAACAAGTAGAAATAGAAATGTGCGAATCATTCAATTCTTGCAAAAACAATTCTATTGACAAAGTCTCTTGTTATATTCGAAGTAAATAACAACACTAATGATAAAGTTTTTGTCTTTCCCAATATCACATTTTTTTTGTTGTTGTGCAAATTTCGGTATTGAAAGCGTCAACCTCCATATTGATTTTCCTCGTCAATCTGTCGCCAATCGATTCGGAATGTCCTGGAGAATCGGAAGAAAATCCTTTATCAATTGGAAAGAGAAAACAATTGCATTTTTTTACAACGAAAACTTTTTCCTGGGTCCTTAGTGTTATTCGTCAATTCTTCCCTAAAGCACTGGTGAGAGAAGACTTAAGTTTAGGAACATGGGGAAAGGAAAGTTATTTCTCATATAGTTGTTCTCTGAAACTGTTTTGTTTAAGTAGTTTCATGTTATTTTAACCAGAGCTGGTTCTTTTTTTGAAGGTGCCATCAGTAGAAGGAAAGTATTTTAGAAATTTTCAGTTAATTTATTTTTAAAGTTAACAACAGTTCGTGATCTTGCTGTTTTGTTTGGATTTGTTTGCCACTTACACATTAAAAATACATTTTTTAAAACCTAAATAGCCGCATTCGGACATATTTCTAGGGTATTAAAATCTGAGGAAGTCGATGACAATTAAGTTATTCGACGGTTTATAGTGTTGCAAAATTTTATTCATTACTTGAAATCTATCCAGAATTCAATAATTTTTTTAACAAACAAGAATGTTATTTTTTTTAGAAATTCCTATTTTTTCTGAATAATCCTTTGTTCAAATTGGTTTGGTGAGAGAGCCTCAAAATGGGACGCCAGACTCTATAGTTTGAATTTCAAGGACAAATGAAGCATGTGATTATTATTTTAACAAAGGATAATAGGGAATTTTGATTAATGGAGGGAGAACAAAACGGATAGAACTGAAGGTTAAAGTTTGCAATAATGTTTTTTAATCTGTTAGAATGGAAAACACTAGATTTTTAGCACAGGAAGATAGACATTTTCTGAAAACAGTTAGGTTAAGTTTAAATTAAATAAGTGTGTTAAGTCACAAACATGCAAAAATACCGCAATAAGTTACGTTATTTTGAATATAATATGCAATATATATGTGCAGTAGAATACCAATTATCCGAAGAGTTGCTGATTATCCGAATTTCAGAAAAAAAATTCTACCCAGTTAGCGAATGTCTTTGTCGGATGTCATATACCTAGAAATATTTTTGGACCGACTAAAAAAAAAATTACTGGGTGTGATATCCAACAGATACGAACACTAACAAATAGGACAGGTACAAAAGTTGTTGTTGTGTTGCTAATTCCCATCTGGTCTGACGGAGTCAGACCAGATCAATAAATCCGTTGACATTCAGGAAGTCCGAAACCAAAAGGGGAGAAGGATGTATGTCGTCCCAGTCCAGTCCTAGGCAGTTTAGGATATGATCAGGTGATGCCTGGTTTTGCTGGCACTTAGGGCAAGGAGGGAAGATCTTTTGATTAGCAGAAAACTAAGGACTTTTCAGGTGTCCGCTGGGCGCCACAAAAGTTTATATGTCGAATGTTATTTTTTGTACTAATTGCTTTTATTTAGATACTCATTTTTTATGTATGTAAATTCTCTTTTGAATGTATAGTGCAGTAAACTTTCAACATCTATCATTCACAATGGCTTCTAAAGCAAGCAAAAATGTACAAGATTTGAATAAAAAACTATTCAAAAAAGCTATAACTCATAATGCCTATCGACACCTTACATTTTACTTTTGGTTGGGGTGATGACCAACGATACTAGAGCTACATGATCTTACAGTCCAACAATACATGAAGTACTTGATTGGAATATACATTTTTTTTAACGATTTACTCCAATTATCCGAATATCGTATAGTCCCAATTGCTTCAAATAATTGGAGTTTTACTGTACTACCATATTTTTTATTCTTAGAAAAAACTTGAAGAGTAGTTTTAAAACAGTTAGATATGCTGTAAGTGAGTAAAGTAAAACCTTTTAAAACGAGTAATAATTTCCCCGATTTTATAACGTTTTATTTACGCACGAGATTTGAATACATAACTGTTTATAATCGCGTGCAAAAAATTATTTTTTACAATGAATAAAAGACTTCAACGTTACTTAATAGTATCCCAAAGTTTAAAAACATAAATTTTCTCGAGCTTGATTGTATTATTTATTATAAATTGAAACAAGTAGGGTTTGTAACAGAATCTGTCACTTAAACCGCTTCCACACAACAGTTGTGCTGAACATATAAAAAGGCGACAAATACAGCATTAGTTCTATATTAAACATTTACATGCTAAATTTGGCTAGTTTCATTTATTTTATTTCGAAAATTCAATAATTACTACTTATCGTTTGCAAAAATTAATTTATATTTCAAAGAATATATTTGTAATATTCCTCGCTTTTAAATAGAATGAAAATATTTCATATCAACATACAAAGAATCTCGTATTGAAATATATTTGACGTCATTTCAAACTGATCGATGTCGCAAAAATAAATTCATTTTAATTTATTGTCTAAAAGAATTAAAGTTTCTCGAGCGATTGTTGCGAATGGCAATGGTGATTTCTAATAAAAATGGCTTCCTATGCTTTTTAAATGATCATTAAATTTTGCAGTTTTTTAAATAATTGAAGTACTTCGAATTCGAATTATTTTCTGAAATTTTCAATGTATTTTAATTTCGATGCGCTGAATTTTTTGACGTATCACACTTGTCCGTAGCATTTGTAGTTTGGGCTATGAAAAAGGGTGACGGACGGACAGACAGACGGACGGGCTGAACGATTATAATAACTTGCACTTTTTACGTTATAAACGTATAGTGTGGAAGCTAAAATATAAGTGTAGCGTAGGAAGAAACAGCGGGAGAAACAACTTTTTCGCACTTGTATCATTTAATCTCATCCCCCATATCATGCCTAGTTTTTCTTTTTAGTTGATATTGGATTTTATTCTTTGATTTAGATGTCTGTTATTAAATGTTATGTGTAAATTTTAGGACTAACTTTCACCTTTTTATAAGAATAACATAGTGTTTGATTTCGATTTCTAATCGTTTTTTAATGATTTGTGTCACTTTTATGTATAATTTTAATCTATTAGAATAACCTAGTATGGCCTTCGATGCCTTTGCGCCAAAAAAACTGAAACATCCATCCACCCACACTTGTGCTTAAAAGTAACTTTTTCACAAGACCGTGTCGGAATAGAAGGGCTGATGCATAGGGGCGGCTGTATCTTGCTGCAAATGAGGTAGGGTGGCATTTTCGGGTTCGATAATATTATCTTATCAATAAGTAAATTATAATTTTATAGTTTCCCCAATCATATATGCTTATATGACAGAACAATTTGTTGAATGATTTTAACATTCCTTTTATTGGAATGAATCAAGTACTTATAATTTAAGTTAAATAAGATAAATTAGCCAAAATAGGAAGCCAGAAATCTCAACTTTAAAGTTTCATTCCAAGATGCAAATGCAATAGCTAAATATAAACAATGAGAACAATCAATTCCAACAAAACACTTATTTGTTATATAAATGCAGATAGATTCACACACAACACACACCCTATAAAAACACCCGATAATATTATCTTATCAATAAATAAATTCTAATTTATATAATTTCCCCAATCATATATGCTTATATGACAGAACAATTTGTTGAATGATTTTAACATTCCTTTTATTGGAATGAATCAAGTACTTATAATTTAAGTTAAATAAGATAAATTAGCCAAAATAGGAAGCCAGAAATCTCAACTTTAAAGTTTCATTCCAAGATGCAAATGCAATAGCTAAATATAAACAATGAGAACAATCAATTCCAACAAAACACTTATTTGTTATATAAATGCAGATAGATTCACACGCAACACACACCCTATAAAACTATTGCCAGGCTAAAGACTAACCATCATAGAGGCACGAATATCGTCAGAGAGGGCAGCGGAGAGTCTACAGGGAACTGTGATAACTGGTCAGATACGCAGTTGACACCATGTCACATCTTAGAGTGTCCAGCTATCAGTGTCCGGAGAGAAATGAGAGTCCTGCCGCCATTGATAAACCTGTATGACCATAATAGAAAATTGCAGATGCAGTAATCAGAACTAATGGATCCATTTGATTTGGCTATGTCAAAGACACGACAAAAAAATAAGAAGACGTAAAATTTTTTAGTTACTTCTGGAGTAAACAGGTGATAAATAAAAACTCTGCCCCATTCAACAGTATATTCTTTAAAATGAATGTTCTATCATTCTGCTCTCAAGAGTTCCTTCAGAATACCACCCAAATTATTGTACAACTTTGGTATGGGAAAAGAAATTAGAAAGAATAACAAGAATACAGAGGCTTTAGAGACCTCTTGGAAATAATCCGTGATCTAGAAGGAATTGTTTTTGAAACGACTGATGCCTGTTTTGGTAAGGCTCTCTTTTCGATTTTATTATACCAAAATAGATTATTGAGGCTTTAGGTAAGACTTTCAAGGAAAATGTGCTGCCATAACACTTTAGTTGCAGAACTTTTCGTGAAGTTGTGGAGAGAAATAAAGTAGAGTCGTTGAAAACATTTTTGTTTATGTAACAAAGTTGTGGGTTGTTCAACTTTGATGCAAGTTTGGCGGAAGATAACAGACTAAATATACTATTTTATTATAAATGAAAGGTTTAAGAGTAAGGGAAGTTAGGCTAAAAGGTATACGATGAGAAAAAAGTTTGAATTCTTAGAATAATTAACAAAAATACTACTTTTAAGTTTTTAATCTATTGAAATCATGAAGGAATTATATTAATTCATGCCTTGAAGTGATTTTTTTTATCAAGAAAAGATAAGTAAGCATTTAGAAAAAAAATCTGTATTTGTATACCATTTAGAAAATAAGTTTAAATATTTAATTATTATTTCAAGTTGGAATATTTATTTGAAATAAGTCGAAATATTGATTTTAAGATTAGTTTAAAACAACTATGATGAATAAGAATATGTAACTTTTTTTCAGTTATCGACAAAAATAGAATAAATTTTACTTCAGTTTAAAAATGATTACTTTATTAAAGTGTCGGTAAAAAGTTTAATTCTAAACATTGTTAAAACAATAATAAGTAAACAAGAAATTCTGAGAGAAAATAGAGTTGCCTATTTTCTTTTTAAGTTGAAGTCGGTACCGGACTCGATTTTTTTTACTTCTTGAACTTTATAATTCGTAGTTGACAGACAAACGAAAATAATTGTAAAAGATAGTATCTGATGAAATACCTTTTAAATAAATATTTTTTTGGAAATTGATTTGTTAAACTAAGTTAAAACAGAAAAGCGTAAAAAAAATATAAAAGATGATGTTTTTGCTATATTTCTTACAAAAAAGAATTTTTGAAATCTGACGGATAGAACCTAATTTAGAAGGACGGTACAGAAATACCGACAGACGGACATCTCCAGCATGCCAATACCCACTATGTTACAAAAGCAACTTAAAAGAGTAAAAGACATACAAAAAAAAATCTAATCCATATTGTATTGGCATTCAAGGAACTACCTCCTTTTACATCCCATTGCTTTATTTACCAGGGAAATAACATCTCAATTAAATTGAACATTCAATACAACCTAATACACGATTGGAATTTTAATAACCTTGTCGAAGTAACTAGATGAACAACGAACTTAATCATTCATTTTCAACTAAGTTTCCAACATACATTTTGGGAAAATAAAACTATGTAAGTTAACTTCCTAAATTACTTCTGAGCATCGATTGCAGACTTTCATTGTCTTTATTCTGCCCTTTTGATGCGCTTTTCTGTAATTACAATAAGAGTTAGTGTCCTATGCTAACGTTTTTTTTACCTCTTCTTCGCTCATGATGTTCATTACCAAGGTTTCTTCGCCAACTCTATTAAAAAGATCCAATTTTTGGTATTTTTATATCCTCTTTTCTTAGCGAAGCCATGTCTTTTTCGTGTTTTATTTCTTTATCGGTTTTTTTCCGGAGAAATATCCACAGGGGCTCGTTCATTACATTCTTTTCCTTTCTTTCAAGTTCGATCGAGACTCTTTATCTTAGATAAATTGTGTTCTTTTTATATAACAGTTTTCTTTCCCACTGTTCCATTTTTCATTATGCACATTACTTTAACTAGTTAGGTTAGAATTATCATCACACTAGAGCTACACGAAGGCTATTATTTATTTTACCTAGAAAAATAATCAAAATTACATGCATATCAGTAAACTATATTGCCAAAGTAGCATTTTACTTCGTTCCATTGTTGAGAATTGTAGGAACATAAGTTAAATATTATCCAACATGTCATTTTTGAAAACGTTTAGTGATACAGACAACACTATCAAAGGCGTCCTTCAGTTAACGGAAATTTTATTGAAAATTTTACTAGTGCAATATTTCTGGGAATTGACACCATTTTCGTTTCTGACTAATTTATATGCACATGCGTGGTCGCTAAAAATGCAAATAATTTGTCGAATAACAAAAACTTTACGGCAGCAAAATTGCCAGTAAAATTTCATATAGTTGAAAGAAGAATTTTTGAGAGCAAAACTAATAAAACGCTTTAGGTTTCCTTTCACTGCTACAGCTAGACATTCACAAATTGTACCTGGAGAACTTTTTTTTTAAAAATGTTTTCATGAGAATTTAGAAAAATAAATTTCGCAAAACATGTAATAATACTTGATTCTTTTGCGAAAAATAGTTTGTAGTTTGCATCAGACGCCGTAGACACCTTTACATTTGGCAAGACTTACAAGTTTTTTAACTGCTGATAAACTTTTGTGCTAAAAAACAACGTTAAAATACGCAATACATTAAAAATACGTATAACATTAAAATACGCAAGCCGATTTATAAATTTTCAAAAATTGAAATAAAAATCACATTGCTATTTGAACGCCTAAGCTCCTTTTTAAACAAAACTCTGCATCATATCTTGTTTCATTTAATTTAATCAGCCAGTGAATAAGACCATGCCTATACCTCTTCCCCATCCTCATTCCAAACAATGGTAATTCATTCCAATCTTTTCTTTCAAACCAGACCCGATCGAGACTCGTTCTATGTCGACAAATTAAACCGATTCCGCCGGTCGTTTTCCAACAAATACTAATGAATTATATAGGGGTTGGGTTGTAATTATCCCTAATGGACAGAACGCGCCCTAATCGCCCTGTCATCGTGAAATGGTCGAGTTGGAATCGTTCCCGGATGCCCCCTGTGAGTGATGGCAAGAGGGCGGGCGAACCCCATCCCAATCCGATAACCATTTCAAATCAAGTTGGAAAGTAGGTCAAGTGCAGTGACATCGAAGCAGCCATGGTCATTTCTCCAGAGAAGGGAGAGGGGAGACAGACCCTTGCCAGAGTTTTCTGGATTTAACGATAGTTACTCTCGAAACATTGTGGAATATTGTTTGTTGCATGTTCCAGTTTCCAGTATTTGTGTTTTGTGTGTGACATCTCAAAATGGATGGTTCTGCACTCTGGGCGATTAAAGTTTGTTTGCCGGGAATGTTGAGTGTTTTAGAATATTAAACATTCATATAAAAATTATGGTTTACAGTACATGTTTATGGGTAATTAAGTGTTTAAGAAAAAAATATACGATATAATTAATACAATTTCTAAATATATATAATTTAGAATTTTACTGCAGATAAGAATCTAAGTAATTTACTTTAATAAATTATGATGGTGGTTTTAGTTAACTTGCGTTTCTTATATGTTATACTAACTTTGTTACACAATCGGACTATTATATAGACAGGTGGGTCACAATAAAACAGCTAATTTATACTAAATAATCCTAACTAGTTCTAAATCATGCTTATAATAATTAACAATAACTATTCGAATTAAGGTATATGTGCGTAAACAAGACGATTGTGATGACATCGTAGCAGCCATTGTAATCTCCCTAGAGAAGAGATGCTTGCCAAAGTTTTTTTTTTATTTGCAGTTGTCATGTTTCCAAAAAATCCCATTGTGAAAACATGTTTTGTTATACAACTTATAGGTGTTGTTATGCTTGTCGTGTGGCAGTTGAAAACGGAAGGTTCGAGACAATGAACGATTATCCTTCATATGAAGTTTCAAAACATTCCAATGCCGTTTGTAGATCACAACAATGTTTGCGGAAAGCAATCTGATTCCGATGTGATAAACTATACGTCAGCTGTATTTTTATGATGTTTTCTGTAATGTATTCTGTTCTATGTCTTATTTAATTTGATGCTTCCGAATTGGATGGGCATTTGGTAACATAAAGGAGGAATGAGACTTTTAATAGGACTTCCTAAGCGAGGGTTTTTCTTTGTGTTAATCCAAAGGAAAAATATTGTTTTAATTACGCAAGCTGTATTGAATATTTTTAAAAATGGCTCTTTTTATATCATAGATGTAGGTGGCTTAAAGCGCTTATCGTTGAAGTGCATTCTTTAGATTTATGTGGAATAGGTCTCATGAAGAATCGTGAATAACAAGAAAATGACACACTTCTCGTCGAAATGCCTATGACGATAAAATAAAGTTTTCATCTTCAAGAGATGAATTTCATTTTCTATAAGATTCCATTTTAAAAAAAGGTGGAAAAAATAAACTTATTTGGCTCCTACAAAAGATTTTTTTTTCATATGATAGATGTAACTGTTTTAAATGTGTCTCTATAATTCATTTTTTAAAAATTGGTTCGAATATTTTTTGATAGTCAAATATTACTCGAACGACTTAAAAAAAAATTAACCCTTGAGTTATTTAATTCAGCTAAATGTATCATAAAAAGCCGTTTGTAAAAAGTATTGAGTACAACTGGAGAAATTAAATCTTCGCAAATTATTTTTCCCCATATAGTATTGACACAGAGAACCCTCGTTTTGTATGTTGATCGTCATTCTCTTTCCCCATTTTAGTGTTTCTTTTCAATTCGTCATATATCTTGATGCAACATTACATTACACATAACGTTCTTTAACAACTCTGTCCATCAATAATAAAAATAAAGTTCAAATTAAAGAAAAATGCAAACACAATTCAACTTTTTAAACTCTAGTCGGTCAAGGAAGCATGTTATATGGGTCAAGACTTTGTTTTCTGTCTATTTTTTCCTAATAAAATTTCAGAATTTTTTACATTATGTTATACAATGTATACAGAAAAAAATTCAAACTTTTATATCATAAGACTATCAGAAGTCTGACAGGTGGACCAATGTTCAAAATCCAAGAATCAGCATCCTTCAAAACGTGCAGAAAACACCAAATCTCCTTTTCGGATTTTCGCATCGTAAAACTTTTCACTACATTATATTTCATCTTAGGTAATTTAAATTAAAATGTGAAGTAGGTCCCGAGATGAAATCTTAGACATAGAGTTTCAAATTTTTTTTTTTATCTTGGTTGATGGCGGTGAGCCAATTTGAAATTGACGGTGTATAACTATGTATAAAATTAGTAATTGCCCATGAGAAAAATGTACTTTATCAAATGTCTGTAACTGGTAAGCTCAAAATAAGGTTTAAATGACTAGTCATTTATAGTTAGAATATTTTTTTCAGAATGAATTGTTTTTATATCAATTTATTACTTGTCAAAAGTTGAACGTTATCATTAAAGCACTTTCGTTATATTTAATTCTCATGAGTAATGTAACAAACGAAACGTGAATAACACAAAAATGATACACTTCTCGCGACAATTCCTAAGAAGATTGAGTGAAGTTTTCATCTTCAAGCGATGAATCCCATTTACTATAAGACTCCATTTAAAAAAGGAATAAAACAGTCCGCGTAATACGAATCCGTATCATGCGGTGAAAAATTGGCGTGAAATTTTCTCCCTGTCACACTTAATAAATGAAATCCTTATCCTGAATAAGTTATGACGCACATAAAAAATAAACTTATTCGGCTCCTAAAAAAAGCCAATGTAAAAAAGAAACTGTCTTGGAACACGTAAAGAACGTCATCTTCCATTCCGGAATGACAAATCTTTGCTAGAACAATGGCGGGTGAAAAAATTCTTATCCGCCGTCACAGTTAAGAGTTTAAAAAAAAAGTTTTGCATATGAATATTCTTCTTCGAACGACGTGTTCAGTAATTTTGACACTATATGCAATCAGTGGAGCTCTTTCTGCATCCTGGGAGATTTAAATTAGGAGGAAACTAAAAAAAAAGAGAGGCATAAAAAATGGCGGAGATGTCTGAACGAGGGTTGAATCAATTGCTTGATTTTGGGAACTAAGCCAGAAACTCAGCGTTAAACAAAGCATTTTTTCAGTAATTAGCAGAAGTGTTTCGATTTCCGGAAAAATTGTCTTGATGATTCGTTAAAAAATAAAGTTTGTGGCTTTTTATAAACAAGTCGATCAATCATTATTAATTAAAGTTTAATAATACGACATGAAATGCAAAAATGGAATAAAATGAACTGATTTGGATTTTTAAGTATATTTTCGAGATGAAAATAAGAGCATCGGATTACTTTTTTTGAATTGAAAGTAAGTTATTTATTTAAAGTTTCGAATTTAATTCCAAAATATTTTTTAATTTTTGTCGAGGAGTATTGTCAAACACCAAAAGAGTGAATTATGCTTCAAAATTAGTTTTTTCAGAATAACTGTTCTTTATCAAAGTTAAGAAATAAAAATCTACATTACTGCAATATTTTTTTAATATTATATAACTATGCGAATACTAACACTAGTTATTAACTTCAGCAATATTTTTACAATGATATTAAGCATAAAAATAGTTAATGATTTTTATTTAATTTTCATGTTTTCTTAATCATAAACAAGTATATTATTTCAAAGAGCAATCCAACCACAATCACGAAATCAATTTTGATGAAATCTTCTGTCAAAGCGCTAAGTCGAGTTTCCCAACATCGCAAACCAACCGGCAAAGCTCTCTGGGGACTTCATTAACTTCATAATTACTATCACGTAATTTAAACCTGAAGCTTTTGCGGAATTTGAATAGTCAATGTGCAGGGTTCGACAAAGCTGTAAAATACACGCACTCGGGAACATGTTGTGTAAATTTACTACATAAAACTAATGGCAGCCTAGCTGACTCCAGCTTTATGGAGAAATGCTACACAAAATTTATGGAGTAACGTTATACAAATAGTAATTTTTCACCTATTTTGAGGTGTATCTTTTCACAAAAATTAGTGCAACGTTTTCCTATGAAACTTTAGTAACGTTAATTTTTTTTGCTCCATTGCTAAATAAATGTAGTGTAAAGTTATTCCATAAAACTGGAGTAACGTTAAAATTTGTTCACTCCATTACTTCATAAATTTAGTGTTACGTTTTCCTCTAAAACTGTAACGTTGCTATTTTCCCCTGTTACTCCATAAATTTAGTGTAACGTTATTCATTAAAACTAGAGTAACGTCACATTTTTTTTTACAGTAACAGATTATAAAGTTATCACCACACATTATTCCACTTTGATGGAACCGTTTCTTGGGAAACACCAAAAGTGAATCAATTGTTGATTTGAGAAGTTTGTGGATATGCATTTCTAGTAATGAAGATTATCATCTTAGACATCTATCTTATCACCTATAATCCTAGACACCTACCTTATCATTTACAAACATTTTACTCAAAATTTCATAAGTTACAGTTACATCTATTTAAAAGTAGCAGGGGACTTTTGCGCTACTGTTCTGGGCCGCTAATCTTTGAACGAAAGCTTCTATTCATTTGTGGTCCTCAAGCGTTCATTGCCTCTTAAGACCTCACAAACTGTGAATATGATATAATAAAATTTTATTGTATGGTGAGATATGTGAATCATAATAAAAGTTTATCTGTTTTCGTCTTCTATTCGCCTGTTATTGGAAAGCGTAGTTTGCAGTTCGTTTTGGTGGTTAGACGTTAACTTCGCAGATTTCATCGTGGATTCAGGTGTTTTAGAAAACATAAATTTACGTGTTAAGGGAGGAATGCAAGAAGGTGTCGGTCTCTAAAACTAAATTTTTTTTTATCTCTGTGTGAATTCAATGAAAAAATAAATTTCTAAGACAAATTACTCCGGTTGTCTTGACAATATTTTTACAAACATTTTTTGTATAAGTGTAGCTTGCTTAAACGTCCCTAAAATTCATCTGTTCGAACACGTTGTAAAACAATTGCTTGAAAATTAAGAAAAATATTCGAACAAATTTCTAAAAGTTATATTATAATACCTACGTTTAAATCGATTCATCACCGTCTTGTGTCTCACTTCAATATTTCGTTCTCGAACAAAATATGGTTCATTTCCTACCAGATTTGTTTCTGAGACTCTTTTCATATTTGTTTCTGATAAGTAGTTTTATCTTTGGTGATATGGGTCTTCAGTGTTTGTCAGCTTTGATGACTATATTCAGTTCAACCTGGCGCTGGCTTAGGTTAATTTTACATTTTGAATTTATGCTTTTTCTAAAGAGCGAAAGTTTAATAAATACTAGTAACAATATGAGGGAAAGTACAACAAATATACAAATTTCTCAAATTTCTTTATTTTTAAAATATTAAAAAAACTGAACTAGTATAATAAACAGTCGATTACGATAGCTAATAACAAGTTTCTCACAGTCAATGTGCAGATTATATTATAACTAGTAAGATGAGACATTCTAAAAATAGGCAGTGCAATATATGATAACTGTTACACCATCAGTAAAGTATCACCACAAATCCTGTTTTTGAATTTTTTTTCTCATTTTTAAGCTGAAATGCTCAGAAACAATGAACTGTTAGCAGTATAATCCCTTACATTTCAAAAAAGAAGGTGCTACCTTTTGTTCATTAGGTCAGCCGCGAATTCTATGAGAATTGAAACTGCGAACAATACGTCCGATATGTTCGTTTTAACCTTCTTCGTTCCCTGACAGAAATATGATTTTTCCTCTCCAGATTTGTTTCCGGGACTCCGAACAAAACGCTTTCCTTTATGATAATGCATTTCGATCCCTTAGCTGCTCGAGGGGAAAAAAGAACACAAAAAAAAAACGTTCTAAGAGGCTGGAAAACGCTAGGCCTAGAATCGATGCCAGATTTAGAGACTGCTAAGTGCAGAGCCTTGTACGAATCGCGCACGAACTCGCCACCTGCCGCATTTGAGACTTTTGTTTGCGAAAATTTTGCACGATCCAAAGGGGTCCAACTCCAAAAATTACGAATTTAAGGATCATTATGTTTGATTAACACTTATAGCTTTCAGGATCTTTTTGAGTTTAGATTAACATTTATAATTTTCAGGATATATTTGAGTTTTGATTAATACTTATAATTTAGCACTTGGAAGGCCCAGTGGCTTAGTGGTAGTGCTTCGCATTGCCTCGCCACAGGTCCGGGGATCGAATCCCGGATTGGGCGAGGTTGACCCATCATTTCATCCCTTGAGTGGGTCGATAAAATGGGTACCAAACATGCTTGGGAACTAAACACTTGGGTTTCCGCGTGAGGCTGATAACCTTACCGGGACATATGCCCAGCACCCCAGAGCCCTAGGTCATGAAAGCTGAAATGGGCACGGCAGGCCTTAGCCCAGTAATGGGCTGTTGCGCCGATTAGTTTTTTTTTTTAAATTTAGCACTTGGAGTTGTCTTGCTTAGAAACGCATTTTGCTGCATATATCAAGGCTATGTTTTATTGTAGAATATTATTTTATACATAATTATCAAAATATTTCTTTGTGTAGCAAGAAATAAAGATTTACAGCTGATATTTTACAGCAAAAAATTAAAACAAAAACATAAATATAAAAAAATGAGATAATATTCAATTTATTTGGCCTTCTTTAAGGCTGTTGATATGTTGGAAAAATGGAGATAAACCTCTTTGGTTCTGAGGTAAATATTTAATGTTAAAACTTCTCCTCTAAATGATTAAACCGCAACAACGAAAACTCAAGCATTTTCTCTTTCTTGAGAGAATGGCGGAGTTTTCGTTGTTGTGATTCGTCGGGCTTTTTTATTTGTTGTTTTCACGCGACTTTAATGGGAGAATTTTCAAATTCTAAACCATTTGAGTTGGTTGAAATTTTATAATACAATAAAGAAAAATGTAAATGAAATTTGACAGGATTTCATGAAATTGCTTTTTTTAAAATTGTAGTTCAACTATAGATATAGAAGTGATACATATGGAGTATATATTTTAAATTTTTCTTGATATAAATATGGTCTTCAACTTCTGACTAGAAGCTGACATACACATTATGGAGGAATATATTCTTACTAAATATTTATATTTTTTAGGGGCTATTTTTTCAATTTTGCAACAACATTTAACAATTAAAAATATTCAAAACATTTAATTTAGCAAAATCGTTTGAAACAGAAAGTGTCACATAACCGATAAAATGAAGCCAAATTCCAAATGAATTCCAAAGAAAATGAAGCTTCTCGGAAAAATATGCCAAACGTTCCATTTAGTTCTGCATTGTACTTTTAAATGTCAAAATTTGCTGTTTTTGTTTATTTTCTTATCTTTTAAATTCAATAATTACTCCTTATCGTTCGCTAAATTTATTTGTATTTTGAATTATAAACATGTATTAAGACGTTTTATTTATTAATGCACACTTAAATGTAAATTAAAAATTACGTCTGTTGTTTTAATTAAAAAATAAAACACTATGTGTAACTGTCCAAACAAATAATATAAAAAATCCAAAAATCCTATTGTGATGTGTATTATGACGTCTCGTTACAAAATAATTTATATTACAAAAATGAATTTTCCGTCAATTTTATTTTAAATAAAGTTTCTTTATTATTGAGTGACAATTGTGATTTAAAAGAATAAAAACATGTCATTGTAATGCTATTTAAAAGGGTATTAAATTTTGCATTTTCAACGATTACTAGTTTTGATGTGCTGATTTTGTTTTGACGTATCACACTTGTATGTAGCATTTGTATTTTTGTCTGTGAAAGTGAGGTGACGGACAGACGGATGTATCCTTTACAAAAGCTTTCACTTTTTACGCAATAAAAGTAGTGTGGAAGCTACATACTAGTATTTTATACGAGATATAAATTTGCTATCAAATTAAATGTAAGAAATGCTTTTTAGTTTACTGAATCCATGAACGAAGAACATAAAATTTAAAGATAACTTTCTTTCAATAGAATTAAAAGTATAATAAAATAATAATATAGATAAAGTAAATAAATACTCTTAAATTTTTAAAATCAATCAAAATTATGAAAAATAATTCTTTTAAAGCAAAATAATTCTCCATCTCATAGTGATTGCATTTTTAAAATCACAAAACTAATTAATTCACATTTTGGTGATAATAAAAAAAGTACAATTAAAATTTATAACCTTAAGCTCTTAAAATTAAACATATACGCATAACACATAAAAATCGGTCAACGATAAATCTCTTATTTAAATCACCACCAAATACCCTTACAAATAACTAACGCAATTTAAAAAAGATTGAAGAATGCAAATACTCACCATTTTTTTTGACAAAGTAGTAACTACAATTTTGACCAAAATGAGTTTTATATGAAGATCTTGCTTCAATAACGGTTCAATTACATTTAAATAATTTCTTGATAGAAGTTTCAAGGATTTTCAGAGTCCTAAAAGAACATATGTTGAAGGGTGAATACTCTGAGAACTAACCATTTGAAGCGAAAAATCTTGAAAAAAAATATTGATGAAAGTTTTGAAACTTTGGATTTGAGTTACACTTACATACTACATTAGAAATATAGCACCAGTCCAGATCATTGATTAGCTTACCTAAGTTCTTTCTTAGCCACAGACGTGATACACCCATCTTGACCTTTAACTAAATCTTAAGTTTAATGAACAAAAAAAAAACTGAAATCTAAAAACAAACTGATTTCTTGATTTTTCAATATAATATGGCTGCAGATGAAGCTAAAATGACATAGACACTGCGTTGTACTGCCTATTGACTTCAATACAAGTTTTTGTTCATGTCCACCGACGTGACTGCAGTCATTGGGGACAAGCATTTAATACTCAGTAAAATAAATACAAATTAAAAAATAAACATAAAAATTGCATTATTATGTTCCCAAACTGCTTTTTTCTTCAATTCTCTAATTTAAAAAGTGAATTCATATCTTATAAGTTAGATATAAACTGCCAAACTCCACGGACGTGACGCTGGGACACACCACGGACATGACATTATCACGCTCTGTGGACTAAAAAAAACTATAATAAAATAGGAGGAAATCTTGTATAATTCTTTTTGTCCTATACTCTATAAACTGTATTCTCATTTTTCCCTAAGTTACTTTGCTATTAAAAGCCATATATTACTTTTAAAACTGGCAGGGACAAGAATGGTTCGTTTTCAGAGTATTAACCCTGAAGCGTGGCTTTGAAGTTTTCTCTAGTGGTTAAAGTAATTAAAAGTTCTTACATGTTTATACAATAGTAATCCTTCATACATATTCAGTTAAAAATATCTTTAAATCAAAATAAATAAAACGTAAAACATAGTATCACATGATGCGTGAACAAACTTAAATAGAAAAGACATGATCTATAAAGAATTACATGTGTATGTTTATTTCCCCTTAAAATCTTTATTTTAAAACTTTTAAATAAGAAGTTAATAAAATTGTGTTAAAGCTATGTCAAACTAAAATAAGACCTGCTAAGTAGATTACCATTAGCACCTGAGACGGTGCTTTCCTCAACCGAGGGTTTTTCGCACAAAACAAAATCTATTTAAGCTTTCATCGTTTATAAAGAGCGCAATGGTGGATCAATGGAACAGGTCTCGAACATAATAAGGCTTTGCTAATGGGATTCTTTAATGTGTATAATTAGCAGAAAGTTGCGGCGATTTAGAGGAGAAGAATTTAAAGGCGCTGATTTGGAACTTTCTTGGTGATGAGAGTTTTGGAATTGGATATAGTTAAGCGTTAATTCAACATTTGTTGTTTTATATTAACCATGGTTTAAGTGTACTGTAAAGATTTTTCTCAGATATTTAGACAGTAAAATATTTCTGTAAAAATGAACCATATTTGTCGCATATTCACAGAGCATTCTGATGAATTTAATTGCAGTTGGTACTGCAAGTACAATTCAACAGAAATTTGTACTTTTGTAGTTTCTTAACCACGCCTTTTTAGACGTCATGACCTTGGTCGTTGTTCATCTTCTCTACTAAGCGGGAAATTTAAACTTGATGGTGGTGTAGTCACATGTGCTTGAAAATTACTGCACATGTGTAGGCTTTACGTCTGATTGCACGTGTGATGGACTTGGACAGTTTTTTTTTTACAGTGTAGGGTAAGCAGCATTATATCGTCCGAGATGGCTCAACAACGTTAATGCGTTTTGCGTTAGAAATTAACTAGTTAATGAGAATGCATGCCTTTAGAATACAAAAGTTATTTATACATAGATAATATTCAATGGGCCAGTTTCAGTCTTGAGTGGAAACAGAAATGCCGAATAAAAATTAATTCTTTCTCGAGGAATCTTTTACGATTGGGGAATAAATGTTTTGTGGAAACAGAGCAACAATCAGAGCACCGATCGAAGGAAAAGGAGGAATTAAAGCTGGAAGGATAAACGTTACCTGAATAACAAGTCAATTATAGTTAAAGGAAAACATTGTTACAAAATAATTAAAATAGGCTCATCGTTAGTACGCTTCTGGGGAGTTAGGGCTTCGTTTGAAGAGATTGGGTCGATATTCTCCAGCATCTAATAATGAACTTCTGGAAAATAAAGTTAAAATACCACGATAATCCAAATAAACTTGACATTTAACTTGATAAAGCAAATTTTACCAACGTTAATTTAAATATAGACATCTACTTCATTAATTACAACTAATACACGGAACAACTTATTATGTTACCTATAATTAAAACGTATCGGATTTGACTTTTAATTAATACATTCGGGACAAGGAAGGGTCTTATCTCTAAGCTTAGGGCCTGATTCTAATCTCGTGTCGAATTGAAAACTCTTATCAATAAATTTTTGTCGGCAATTCCCCTTTCTCGAAAGTGAGAGGAACAAGAAAGAGTCGAAGTTTGCTTTACTTCCGTCAGAGAAGATTAACCAATCAGAATGAAGTCATGGTTATGATCTTTCGACGATCTTTTTAGTTTTCGTTACTATATAGGTACCGAGAATAATCCATCAAATAAACGAACTATTAAAAACTCCAAACGTCGACTATTTGAGACGAGAATAGCAAATGTCGAACATTCGAGCTGCCGACAAAGTTTTCCATTCGACATAGATGAGAATTAGGCCCTTAAACCATTCTGTTTAATTTATTAAGACCCCAATGGAAGCCTTTCTAGCCTAAATCGATTTGGATGTTTCAAATAATCGATATCGGTCTCCTGAAAAGGCCTTTCCGCCAAGACAGACGACCCTCTTCTGAAGTTATCTCCTCAATCTTTTGCTAAAATCGATGCTGTATTTTAGTCTGATGTTTCTATTTTCTTTTATAAGATAGGCATGTTTAGTGCTTTCTGTGATGCGTTTATTTTATACTTGCGGTGTAGATACAAAAATGTTTTTGTTGTATGTGACACAAAAGTATCGGTAGATTTATTCGTAATATTTTTTTTGTAATTACTATAGTTTTACGACTTTTACTAATGTATAATTACTTATATTGCTATAATGTATTCACTTTTTAATTATGAAAAAATTAATGTGTGATCTTCATCACATTACAATTATGCTTAAAAATATAAAACACGGTGAAGTATGTCAACATCTGTACAAATAAAGATCCTATTTGTTGATTATTTTCAATTTCGATCGTCTTTTCTCCAGGCGGGTACCTTAGCAATCTTGAAATCTAAATATGTTTTTAACCTTTTCAGTTCCAAGAGCAATTTGGCATCATCATTTTAGAAATATTTTTCTGATCGTCTATAGCCATTTATGATATCAAAAGCACATCATTCGATTCTTCAAACTTTTTCTATTAGAAAATATTTTTTATTAATCCCAATAGGTCAGCCCTAATATTTTTAAAATTATGATCAGAAAAATGATGATGCCAAATGGCTTCACTGGGACTGAAAGGGTTAATCGATGCGTCGAACAGTTTACAGTGTTAATATCACGAGTACTTTAACTTGATCGAGTTCATATATATAACTATCAATATCTCTAAACTAATTAAATTTTTTATAAAATTTAAGTTATCGTAGAATAAATTTACTATTCAGTTTTCATCTATATAAGCTAATATCAATATTAAAACATACTAGCAACTAGTAACTTGAACAAAATCTTAAAACAAAGTTATAATAAAAAGACTAACACAACATAACCATGATTCCTTTAGGATGTACAAAGAGAAGGTACAACATTAAGAATGTACAAACATTTCTTAGCGAAAACTATTCGCTCTACCTTTTCTGCATTTTTTCCTATTTTTAATTTGCGAACATCTTCATTTAGAACGGAACGCAAACATTTCCCGCGCAATTCAAACAATTCATCCTTCAGGGGTCTTGCAAATATTACATCTAAATTCCTTAAAGTGGAAAGGATCGCCTTCTCAAATTTTGAGTAGTTACTCTTTTTCTCTAGAAAACAAGCGAGACATAAAATTAAATGTGAGGCAAAGTTGTCGGAGCTTTCTATCTTGTCAGCAGTGAAGGATTTCTTTATTTTGCGCCTCACATTTCTCGATTCGGATGCTGCAACGAATCGCATTGATTTCTGTTTCAGTGATTGGTGCAAAGAATGCGATGATTTGTGTTCTTTCAAAAGAGTATTTCTTGACTTTACCATGATATTTCATTTGATCGTTTTCAACTTTTCTTTTGGCCTTATTAAGACTGCTATAAATTTTTTTTCAGATGAATGATGATATTAAATGCTGAAATCCTTTAATCCGTAGCCTTTTGAAATCAGTTAGTCTTCGTTGGTTGGTTTTCCTGTAGCAAAATATAGAATGTAAATTTCTCAAAGGAATCTGAAAGTTATTTTAATTTTTTAACGAAAGTGTTTTTAATTTTATTTTTTTGTAAAATTGAGCTATAAGTGAAAAGAAGTATGAAAAAAGGAAGAATAAAGAAGCTATATAGAGAAGATATAGATATAAGATAAAGGAATAGTCGATTAAGATATCTACGTAAAAAGAAGAAAGAAATAACGTGTCAAATTTTTATGATAAGAAAAGTATTCTGAAAATGACTGACGAGTAAATGAATGACGATTAAGCATTACAGATTTTTTTCCGCATCTGAACTATCATGAAATGATGCCTAGTTTAGGTTCAGGCATCCCAGTTATTTGGAGAGATTAGTAAGCTAACCTTCACAACTTGATGGATTATAACACCTTTAGAATTTAATGGAAGTGCTCGTATCTACTGTATAATCATCCATTATGAAACAGACCTACCATTAGCTCCTGGAGAATTTCCAGACTTTCAGAAATTTAAATTGCATACACGAATAAATAATAAAAAAATTCTATCTACGAAAGAATAAAATAAACTAGCACTAACATCACTTTGATTTTGAGAATTTCCCTGCTCAATTTGAAACGAGCAGATAAAATATGAACAGTTTGTTTGTGCATTTCTCATCGCTAGCTGGCAACAGTCCCAGAGCTAGATCTTCAGAGAAGGGTGAAAATTGACCATAGAAAAAGAAAATGTGCTAAGAAGATACGAGAAGAATGAGAGCGAGAAAAAAACAGAAAGAAATACGGTTAAAGTTACGAAAAGATTCGGTGATCAGAAAACAAAAAGTTGTGTAACATATATTAATTTCGCATCAAAGTCCACTTAAGTCAAGAGAAAAATAGAAATAAGCAGTTTATTTTTTTATGTTTTAGTATTAGTTCTCCAGCTGCTGAAAGGTTGAAAACAAACGTTGAAGATTTTTCACCGTTAACAATCACAAAGAAGATATCAGTCGTTATTTGTATTCAAGTGTTTGTGTGTTGCTAACAAAAAAAAATATCGTGATAGAAATAAAAACCCTAAGAGCCCAGGAAAAGGGAGAAAGTCATCTAAATTTTTATTTGTGCATGAAATAAATAATTAATCAAAGTGGCTATTTATTTTATTGCAAAAAAATTGTTCAATTAGCAATTTTTTTCTTATTTTTCGCTGCATACTTTTTCAGTTATAGAAAAAAATTCTGTAGGGATATTTTTGTTTTCTTTTACCAAAGCATATTGATAGATATGGGTTTTTATATAGCTTAATATTAAAGCTATGCTGGTATTTTGTAAAAACTACTGTTAATTGAAATTGCTTAACCACAATCCTAAATCATCTAAAAATAATTCGTCGGAGGTAAAATTTACTTTCATTAAAATCGTTTAATGCCAAATTAGTTATCTTAATTACACTTCCTACAACAAACAATCAATATTTGTTATACTTTTCTAATATTAATCTGTAATTAGAAGAAAAAGAATTGAAAAGTACAAGATTGCTGTTTTATGCGAAAATATACATGTCCTGTTTAAGTCATATTTATTATATTTTACAGAAATTTGACTTGGCATCATTTATATCGACTTTTGAGAAAAGTGTAATGCAATATGAGCTGTTTAAGACACGTCTATACCAAAGAAAAAAAGTTGATACAAACATAGAAATATTTCAATTTATGCACAAGTAGCTTTTGTACCATACAAAATTGAGTCAGCAGCGTAGGATTTACTAAAGAAATTTTGAATTGGTTTATGGTTCATTTATGGCAACCAGAAAATAAATTAAATCTTATCTGTGCCATTATCTGTAAAAGAGACAAATCTATGTAACGAATACTTTGCTCTCTATTTTTAAATGATACAGGCATTTTTGTAGTTTATTAGTTTAAATTGACTCACAATCTTCTTTGTTTCATTAAAAAAGTGTCAAATTAGTATAATTCACTTACAGAAAATTTCGTTTAAATAGCCGATTCGTCACTCCCTCTCACTGTCCCTCTCTGCTTTTACTTTTTTTAACATCATAAAAAAGGAAGTCTTAAACAAATAATCTATTAGGATGTTAATCATTTTGTGAAGTTTCCGAAAATGCATATAATGGTCTTCTACCATTACTAGGTTTTTTTCTTGTACTTTTACGAATATGTAATGCTCCTGAGTTATATAGAATCCCTTTTTCACCATTGATTTAAAGTTAAATTAAAATCTTACTAAACGACTATGGAATAGAACAAAAATTGGCATGTGATTCAAAGAGAGTCGCTGCTTCTAAATCACTCATCAGTTGTTTTCTTCCAATATTGATAAGATTTGTATACTGTCTTTCATGTCAAAATTTGCATGCGTATTTTTTTTACCACCGTCACTCCCTCACACCAATTATAGATAATTATGTGGATTTTTTTTTTACTAATCTCCAATTGGGGACATTTAGGTATAGATGAATATACAGCCACTAAATCTTAAAATATTCATCAGCCTCAATTTTTTTTTATGTCGTTTACTCTAGGAAATTAAATTCTTAACTATTCACAAAACGGAATAAAAAAGGTTAATTTACAGTTCTGTGCCTTTGTAGTTTTTTGTATTAAGAATTAAGAATTTGTGAAAAGGTAATTGTCTTTGACATACATATTTTTTTTAAAATAAAGTATTTATTCATGGAACGTGTTAGATATACATTGAAAATAATTGGCTTAGAGTACTTAACAGCACATTCATATTAAATATAAACAAAGACATAAAAAAAAAGTAACTAAAATTTACTTTGAACTCTTCATTCAGTTTGTAATAAAACATATTTCACGTACTATTAAAGTTAGTTTTTAAATATTCCTAATCTACTTAAGTTATTAACTTTTTTTTAAAAAAAGTTTGATTTAAATAGAGCTTATCTAGCTGCAAATGGAAGGAAAGATAATAATAATTGAATAAAAAACACTTTTCTATTCAAAAGAAGAAAATTAAAAAAAACAAAACAATCATTTTTGTTTTTTGTTGTTAAAAATGAACTTTTATTTCTTAAAAAAATATTTTTTTAACGCATGTGATTAATAATTAGAATATGAGAATAGCGGAATCGACAGAATATCTTGAATTGAAATAAAGTACTTCACGACAATTTTTCATTTCTTTTTGCACATTAAAATTTCGCATATGTTTTTGAGTTGTAAATCTAATTTATATTACAAACTAATAACTCGAAAAATTTAAATATTTTTTTTGTACATTTGAGAAGCTTTTGCTGGGTCAACCATTAAATAGCCAATGGATAGAATATGTTCATGAATCATAATCTTAGAAGTACTGATTACTCGAGTACTGATTAGATTGACTATAAATGTTACATTTATTAGTTAAATTTTATAAAAAGGAAGTGGACATCAATCAATGCACAGCAAAAATACAAATAAACCTTGACCTCCAGCTGTATTATCTGAATACAACAGCAACACAAATCCTAACTATTTGAGCAAAAGGGATTATTTTTTTTCTTCACAACTTGGAGCTTTATCACTCATGGGGAAAATGTCTTTGGGAAAGTAAAATTATAAGAGAACGGTACTCTTTTGACGTCAGTATCTCTTATCCACAAAACTGGTTTGCAAACCTTTAGTGCGTTTGAAATTGTTTAAAATTTCAGTTGTAAAAATAATGTATGATCTAATTATGTGTATGACTAAAGATCCATGATCAATAGAGCCGGAATTTAGTTTTGACCTATTAAGTAAGTTCGAGCAAAGTTTAATTATTAACGTAAACGTATTTTTTAGCCTAAAGCTATTATTATAATAAATATATAAATTATAATAAATATATTGAAAAATTTAATTAGTTTCACTATTCTACTTAACAGAAAAGCTAAGCTTAGAATACTTAGTACCACTAAATTGAACATCTCTAACAAAAGCCTTACAGAAGAACCTACAGAAGAGTTTAAGTCAGCCAATACCGTAGAAAACCTGTTTTCTTTTGTCGTCAGCTTTAGAGTCCAATGCCCGAATTGTTCAAAACAAAAGCTACTACACTGTTAAAAATTTCATACTAGGTTTCATAAAAAATGGTTCCTAGTATCTGCAACAACTGTGTGTGGGGAAATATTTCAGCAAATTTATTGAATTCGGTTAACCATTTTTTTAAGTTTCGGAAACCAACACCTGGAAAATGGTTAAACCAAATTCCAAAAATATAGTGAAACTTTTCACCACATAACTGTTGTAGCTGCTAGGAACCATTTTTTTTCGTTGAAACTAAGTACGAAATTTGTACGCAGCAATTACAAAATAAAGTTTTTGGACTCCGAAAGATGTACCTTCCATATTCAGAGTCGATTATTATTGAAATTTAAAGTGATGTTAATTATGCAGCTAAACATTATGTATCCTAATTAAATCATTTAATTTTGATTATATAGTGATGTAAAAATATAAAAGTGCCTATGCATTACAATATTAAATCTGGAATCCAGATATTTACACATTTCAAACAATCGCAACTTAAATGGATATGAAAAAAGAAATCAAAATAAGGTTTTCGCAAAACCAAAATTTAAAAATTACATTATTGTAATTTTAATACTAAAAACACAATATACTTTTTAACATAAAAAAAATTCCAGCCCCTACCCTAAAATGAAAACCAAAATAAAAGGTAATACAGTTCTTCTATTTGTCAGAAAACATTGCCCGGTCTCTTGCCATTCATTAGAAAGGACCTTCTGGAAACAAAGACTTTGGGAAGAAAGATCTTCTATTGTGGTCATTATTTCTAGGGTAATCCTTTTGGGGGAGCACCGCCCCAATCACTGATGTGATCCGTAAACGAATAGCTAAAAGCCAAAAAGGGTTCAAGTCCATAGAAAAATTTCCGCCCACGCTTCTTTTTTCACTATCATTTTGAAAAGAAGAAGAGTAGGGGGAAATTCTCCAATGGACTTGAGTTCTTTTTTACATTTAGCTATTCAAATAATTCAACAAATCCTGTGACCGATGCTTGTTAGGAATGCCAGGGCTGAATGATTTATAGGAAAGGTATTGATTTTAAATTATGTTTGGATAGAAGGTTTGTTTATATAATTAAGAAGATGGTGATTTTTGAAGATTGTTTAGGAATTTATTTTGTATGACAGGGTGTGGTCATAATTGCACATTTGGGGAATGTAAGAGTATGAATGATTACTGAATGCTAGATGTGATTGCTGGGTGGTATTACTGTATTAATTAATGTTCTAGAGCAGAATATGAGTTGTATTATATTTACGGCGATATTGAACATATTGTCAGAGCAAGAGTCTAATGAGATTATGGATTGTTATCTATGCTTTAAAAAGAAAGAATGAAAAATAAGTTCATCAAATGATAAAAAAAGGTATCACAACATTGGTTAGGTTTGAGGAGTATATGAGAGAAAAACACAGGCATTTAAAAGTCCTATCCGAAATTGTTTTTCAAAAAAATATAAAACCTTGTGGTAATGTTCGACTCAATTATTTAGTGGTTCGATTTTTTGGCATAGTAAAATTGTTATAAAACAAGGACTTTTGTTATCAAAGACGCTGAACAATTAATTTTATAAGATAACTAAAAAACCACATTACTTCGGTTTTGCAGTTACTGACTATACGGTCATTAAAAATGATGTTCCTTTCAAAGCTTAAAAATAAATCATCGATTAAACATCTATGTAACACCCAAAAAAGAAAAGCGTCTTTCTTCCTTCAGATACATGAAACACTCAAATCTTATCCAGATAACAAATTCCGTGCATAGCAAGCGATCAATTTGCCAACAATCCACCTTTCTCAAAAGTTCTAGACAGGACATTTTTCGGAACTTTTCAAAAGAAGACTTTTGCAAAGGGGTACGATAAATCGATTTGCAGTGGCACACCATTCAGTGTCTGAAGAGCCAGAATAAAAGAATTCTACTTTTGGAATTATTCGGCTTTCTTCTGCGAATTTCTTTTGCTTTTTTTCGTTTCAAACTTTGCCCGTTCAGAGCGGGTTTAACTAGTAAACTAAAACGAATAAAAAGAAGCTTGAATAAAAAAAAATTCTAGCCTGTTTATTTAGATTCGTTTGGATTGAAGGCGCATTTTGTTCGAAACTAAACTTTCTCTTTTATGTCTTTAGAAACGTTTTGTAACTATTTGCACATTTTTCTGTTATAAAATATTTAAGAATTTAGTATAGGATAAATGGGCTCTTTTTTATACTCAAATGAAGTTTGATGTATCCTTACGACTCAAAATAACAAAGCAATGCAGGTTATAGCTTCAGGATTTCCTAAAGCACTAGGTTATGAACACAGACGCCTCATAGGAAAAAAATAATGAATATTAATTTAAGAAGTAATTAATGAATATTAATAAATATGGCAGAATTTGCAATTCAAAAGATACGTAAAAGGAAGATTTCGAGCCGTCAGGATAGTGTCTTTTTTTCTAGAAGTTTGAAGCCCTATCATCAGGGTTGAAAAAAAAACATGTTTAAAAAAACATGTTTTTTTTGTTTTAAACATGTTTTTTTTTGTTTAAAACATGTTTTTTTTTAAACAGTTTTTTTTAAACAGTTTAAGTTTTTTATTGAAACAAGGTTGTATGAGTTTGTTTATATAAAAATTTAGGTTCCTTGTCTTCGTTTTGTGGTCTTCTATATGTACTTCCATCCCCAATAATTTTAGGCATATGCCTTGCATCTTCCTTCATAGAATCATAGAATACAAGAAATCCTTCGATTATCTGGCGATTCAGTGTCTTCCTTTGATTAAATCAGATGAGCTCATAGAAGAATTTATAAACTAATAATGTAATAGTTTATGTTTGTTATTATTTTAATTAACTAAAATTAAGTACCACATTGATAATTAGCATAAATCAGGGTTTTTTTTAAAAAATTGTTTTAAACATGTTTTTTATTACTATGTTTTAAACATGTTTAAAACAATTGTTTTAAACAAAATGTTTTAAACATAACAACCCTGCCTATCATTAAAACATCCTGAGTTAAAACTGTTGTAAAAAATTAAAAGATATAATAATTTGTTTAAGGTGTGCATATACACTAGAAATAACAAAAAATATTTTAAAAAATCAGTATTTTTTATTTTAAATCTATTTGAACCTCCAAATCTTTTTATTTTAAATAAAAAAAGTTTGAATTAATTCTCCACTTCAGGAAAAAGAAACAATGGGTTTTAACCACTTCTCATGCACTGAATTTTTTAAAAATCTATTTTCATCTTTAAACTCAATTTCCAAAAAATTATATTTTATGCACTTTAATTTGTTCAAATAATGATAACTTACACAAGTTTAAATTGGTATTTTGTTAAAAGAATTTTTTAAAAATTTAACTAGGTATTTAGTTGTGAGATGGTGTGAACCTCAAATAAAAGATTTGGTTCATAAACTATTTGTTTTAATGATGGCTAAAGTTTAATTTTTGCAAAAATATAGAAATTTTTTAGATTTCCCTTCATAACAAATTACATTTAAAAACCGAACCAAGATATAAAAATAATTTGAGGTTTACAATATTGAAAATGATTGGACGGTCAATTTACATGGTAACTTTATGCGTCCAAGGGAATTAAATATTGAGTTATGAGTGTTCAAACACATGCTAGTAAATGCTAATTTACTAGCATGTGTACTAGCTACTAATTTGCATTTGAATTTTTAAAAATATTTTTACACAAACCTTCATAAATTTATAAGTTTATTCAAATGTAAAAGCATTGGCTTAGTAAGAAAAAAAACACAGCAAAAGTTTTCAGGTGAGTACATAACCTTAATGTTTACATAAAGATTATTCATATAAAATTAATCGATCAAGGTAAAATCAGAGGTCTATATTATAAATATTACTTGCCTTTTAGATTCAGCAACCAAACGGTTTATTTATGAAACCTTAATTATCAATTTCTCATCGGTAGCTAAACAAGTTTAAAAGCAAGAAATAATTGCGATTGTAATAAGTTTTAAATTCATGCTTATTAACCGTATATTCGTCATTATAGGCACTATATTAAAAAAATATGACCTGTCAACTTCACAGCTTTATAGTTACAATTAATGAAATTTTAATGTGTAATACAATATATTAATATACTTTTATTTTGGGAAATTCATCCAGAGCAAAACCATAATCTCTACATAATTTTTCGACTTTCACAAGCATCCGTTATCATTTCTAACCATTTAATTAACTTCGAAAATCTTAATTGAATCTAATTATATATATTTTTTTAACTAAGTAGCTATCATTTTAAAGGCTCAAATGTATTGTCGACTGCAACCAACTTTCTTTCAACAGTTTGTCAAACAAAGAAGAAACCTATAATTCGTACATATTCATAAATGGTTATTCTTTCTTTCAACATCCATTTTATCAATACAACTTTTAAACATCGTCTAAAATATATTTGTCAGTTTAACAAAATATTATCTGACAGCCTTGATGTTCTAGTGTATTTTTAATTTAAGCAACCATCTATCAAAAGTTAACTAAGCGAACATGCCTTTTTTTATATTTATAAAACCCTCCCTAAGACCATAATCTTTTCCCCTCTACATTCATTTTTCTGAATAAGTATCCGCTATCATCCATACCTATTTAATTAAGTTTCCGAGTTTTTGACCCGTTGATTTGATCCTGTTTTCGCAGGAAGGCTAATTCATTTACTCGCGAATAAAAGTGCGATTAAGCGGGAAAGAAATGGACGGTGTTTGCAAAGCTCTCGTTGGTGGCTAGCTTGTAAGATCACAAGAAAAGAGATAATTGAATTACCCATTCTTCAATGTCTTTGAGATTTTGGTAAGTTTCCAGACATGTTTAGCAGGGGATTTGAGATTATTACAGTTTGAAATCTTAATTTATTCATTTTGGAGTTGAGGTAGTTTTGGAACATATCATAGTTTTTTAAATAAGTCTTTTCATGTGAAATTTGTTATTTAATTTAATAAACCTGGAAAATTATTTATGTTATCTTGCAAGCGAAAGAATAATATTTGTAAATAACTATTCGTTATATTTAGAAAATTGGATTTGTATCAAAAGCCCTTTCGAAATTAAAGGGATTTGGGTCCGTGTTTTTTTTATGATTTCTTAACTTTGAAATATAAATTTTACTCATCACATTAAATCGTTAGAAAATGTGCAGATTCATACTTCGCATTGATAAATTTATTACCAGAATATATTTCAAAATCTAATAAAGTTTTAAATAGGCATCTGTGCTTTCAGCTTCTTGATGTAAAATTATTATCTAAAATTAACATATATGCCAGTATATTACTACGCAGACTGCGTTATTTGCCTTTATTTAATCTCCAATGTATGGCCTGCTTCATGACGTCTGATCTTTTTAGTTTCTAGAAAAATAATTTATTTAAAAATTCAGTTTTATGCAAGGATTATAAATTTGAGGATTCCTAATCATCTATTAGAAATTCAAAACTCGTGCTTAATAAATTTCTTTAAAGGCAAGGATAGATATTATTTTTTTAAAAAAAATATCGAGTTTGTTCGTTAAGGAGGTTTTACGTTTAGCTATTTGCATTAAACATTACATTATTAATATACAATTCCGTATAACACTCGATCAATTGTATTTGGCATCATTATTCAATACTCATCAAATTAGTTATAGCACTTAAATACTCCCATAAAATCTTTTATAGCTATTCAGAAATAATAATATTAACAAGATTCGTTTAACCTGCAAGTTAAAATTTAACATTTGGCATTTCCTAACTCTCATGTCAAAGTTCAAAACTCTATGCTTAAATGAATATTTACATTTTAAACCATACGGATATTGTCTTGTTTTACAGAAAATTTAATTATCGACGTTAGCTGATAGCATGTGGTTAACGAAAAGATACATGATTTGATTAAAGCATCTACGATTTCTGCTAAGTATAATGCCGCCTGTGTATAACACGATAATTGTTGGCATCATTCAAACTATTCAAATTAATTAACATTAAATCCCCCAAAAATGTATAGCTATTCGTAAAATATACAAGTGTAACCTGAAGTTAAAATTTACATTTGCATTTTACTCTCATGTCAAAGTAAAACTCACAAATGAATATTTACATTTTAAAATCATATTGGTTTACAGAACATTTTATTATCGACAGCTGAAGCATTTTAACAAAAGATACATGATGTAAAGCACCGTGCGCTAAGAAATGCCGCCTGTGCCTTGTTAACTCCATTAATGATACATTTATATTCTCGGCATACTGTGCAATAGATATATATTTATCTTTGTCGCCTAAACTGTTTGGGTTTTGGTTTTGGCTGAATTGACTTCACACTAGAGCTTCAAGAGGGTTTTTTGTGATGGATTGCACCCAACGCAACCTTATAGTGGACAATATACTTAGCGTGAGGAATTCTGAACTCGACAGATTCTACCCATTAACGACGATTGGAAAAAAAAATTCCCACGGGAAAATTTGCTTTTTGGCTTAATTTTATCTAAATAAACAAAATATAACACAAATGAAGACCATAGCCTTGAACTATGTAGGATAAATTTAGCTACACGAAAAGCAAATTTTATAAACTAAATGTTTTTTATGCAGAAATAAAGCTGTTAATGATATTTAGAAAGTCGTCGTTAATGTTTTAACGTGCACCAGTCCCTAAAATACGGCACAGTTTACTGGCGGGATTTTTTTTGTTGAGCATGAACTATTTATAAAATGAGAGTACTGAGACGAGGGTATAACCTTTTAAGGTATCGTCCGTGACATGATACCGGCTCTGTTACTTGTTAAATTTAATAAAAGTATTATTTAACTTTACATAGTTAAGAAGTTTTAAGGTGGTGAGTGGAACTAGCGGAATTTTCTCAAAAACTTAGGAAATATTGTGTAGAAATCTTCAGTTTCATTACTTTCATGGGTTGATAGTGCGTTTAAAAGCGTATAAGGTAAAGTCAAGCAAGTAAAGTTATCATTTGGAACAAATCTTTGATTTTGTAATAAAAAAACCCCACAAAAATATTTTAGTTTAATTTTTAATTATTTAGAAAAATGGGTTTCCAATTAATTTAAACTTACCGTCGCAGAAAACTAAAACTAATTAGTTTTCTTAAAATAAATAAAAATTGTGGGACATTTGACCACCCTAAAAAATTTCAAAGACTTTATTTAAATGTAACAAAATGTATCTGAAGTCTCTATAACAAAAATTTAAAGTAACGTCATTAGTCTCAAAGCAAGCAAACTTCTTCAAAATGAAAAAAATTCATTTCATGTAGTTTTTCTTGCTGCTGATTAGTTTTGAAAGTTATATGGTAATTAGTCGTCCCAAATTCTTTTTTAACGCAACTCATTGAGAAATATATGCTGCATATTAATTTGTTTAATTATAATAATTTTGATAATTAGTTGGGATTTTCATGCTCAAATAATCTATGTATTTAAAAAATTTTTTTGAACATTTGGTTGTAACACAATTTTTGGGATATAAAAGCTTTAATCACCTTCATACAAAAGTTTTCCTTGTGTTTGTTCATTATTCGTTTTCTGTTTTATGATATAAAAAAAAATAATTTTGTACTCGCTGTAATTAGCATAAATATATTAATTTAATAATTCAATATTGAAACTTTGAATTAAACTAATTAAAAAGTGTTAGATAGCTTATTAGACAGCTCATGTATGTTTCTTTTGCTTTGGTTATTTCATAGATTAATAAAAATCAATTTTTTATGGTTTTATTCTTAAATGTTTTTGCTGTCATTAAGTAGGTTAACAAATCCAATAGTTTTCTTATTCCAATCACAAATTCAGACTTTGTTAATTAATTTAGAGTTTTTAAATCAATTAAAAAAAGATTTTACTTAAGTTTGAACGTTTTATTGCAAAAACAAAAATTTAAAAGTATTACTTTCGAATTGCTATCAAATTGGAAATGCGTCACTTGTTTCTTTTTTTAAATCTTATGTTTTTGACTTTGATGTAAAATAATTGCTTCATTGCAACATTTAACTAACAATCAAAATATATACAAACTTTACCAAACTATAAAGAATTTATCATGTTGTGTCACAAAAAGTAGGAAAACGTGCAGTGATGAATTAATGGTTTTCAATAATAAAAGCGATACATTTCCTTGGATATTCGTTTACTATTACTTTCAAATAACTAGTTGTGAAATGTCTATACCATTAATATTTGACTGTGTGTCTGTCTGAAATCTATCTCCGTCTGAACCTTAAAATGCAGAGATATGGGGAAGTTGTCAAAATATACGCAAAATGGAAAAAGTAAATTATCGCACTTCTTAAAAAGTTTTTGAGTCATTTGTTTAAAAGTTCTGAAGTTTTAAAAGCGATTTAATAGATTTAACATAAAACCAAACATTTTAAAAATAATTATTGGTCTTGCGAAAAATCAAAATGAAGTTAAGGGTGGGTTAACATGGGTTTAATTGGTAAGATTTTAATTTAAATATTATTGATTATTTATTTGATTTATTTATTTAACTACTCTGTCATACAGAAAAAACCCATTTACACAACACATTTCCTTATTAATTTAAAATATTTATTTGATTTTTTATGCTCCATCAGGTTTACTCAATTCGATTTAATTTCGTTTTTTAATGTAAATAAATAGAAGAATATTTATGCAACTATCAGAAAGTTTGAACTTCATAAAATTTTTCCAATCGCATTAGACAGCGTATGTCTGTTTCCTTCTCTGCCTTTTGTCATATATGATAAAGGGCACTTCCAACGACAACTTCGATAAAATAAAAAATGGCAATTTTTGTAATTTTTACAAATTAAGTTAAAAAATATATTCCAAGCTTTCAAATTATGGTTTAAGAAAGCAGGACGATAAAGGACATGTATTCACATTTCCCTAAAAAGAAGATCGATGCCTAGTGGACAAAAGAGATTGGTTGACTCTGCCAATTCAGCCAGCATTGCAACGAGTTGGAAATCGTCCTCGATACGTGTTTAAAAAACCTTTCACATGTGAATAAATGTATATAATGTATTATTTAACACCTTACAAGTATTCTAGACGATAAAAAATATTAAATTTATTGCATTACACACTTTTAATTTAATATAAATTTTTTGAAACTTTTTGTCCTTCTCCGTCACGGTCATTCCGTCACGTCAAATGACAGTTAATAACTAAAACCCTGTTACAGGTAGGTTGCTCTAATTTATAATTTTACATAGCTTATATATCATATTGATATGCATTAGTTTAAAAACTCAATGTATTGTTAATTCACAGAATTTTCCATTTTTAAGTACCAAGATGCAGTCGTGGTTGCAAAAATGTCATTCCGTCACACAAAAAGAAGTTAGTCGAAAATGAAATAATAAATTTTCAATTTTTTTTAAAACTTTTTTATTATCTTTTAATCATTAACAGTAATATATAAACTGAAAAACCAATTTTCTTTTAAAAATAGCTTCGTGGTAATTGTTTTACTTCAATTCTACTATTCAAAATGTCATTCCGTCACGTATGGAATTGCCCTAAACAGATTTTATGTATAAGGAAGTTCGGGAATCAATCGTGAAATATTTTGTAGAGTATCGAGTAAGATTTGCTACAATGTCACATGTCAGAAATGTAAATAACTATTGGGGACAGAAATGGAATTAACACCTGGATTGACATCCAGTTTTAAAACCAAATTAATGTTGACATCGTACGGGCGAGGTGTGCAATATCCATATGCGTTGTGGGGAGACATCGATTGGCACAAAATAAAACTTTACAAAATATATAAGTAACTAATTTTAAAAGGTAAACCCGTGCAACGCCGGGTAAATAAAGCTAGTGAAGAAATGAAAGTATTGCCATTTTGGTTGAAAATCCGAAACGGATATTTTGGGTTTTCTACATGCTTTGAAAGGTGCTGATTCTAAAAAAAAGTGGGTTTTGAACAGTGATCCATCAGCCAAACTTAAGATATTTCTGAAAATCGAAAAAAACTACAGTCTTTAAATTGGGTACACAAGTTCACAGTATCTGTCGAACGCATATTAAGATTTTCAAGCAAATAGTACCTGTGCAAAGGGTAGTTTCCGTAAAAAATTTTAGCTCTCAAAATTATTGAAATTACCTTATTGGGAATACAATTTCCTTTAAATGTATATTGATTTATAACAATTGTAACTCAAGTGCATACAATACATATATTCAATTTTTCATATTGTATATACAAAATGTGGACCAACTTATCAGTAATACACATATTTAAAACAATCTAAATATATAGTTACAGTTTTTAATCTTCATTTGTATTTTAACAAAAATGTATAATAATTTAATAGTGCTCAGTTATAACATTATAATGGAGATTTTATTAAATTATGTAAAGTTTGCAATGAAACAATATCTTCCAATATTTTTAATAATTAAAATCTAACAAAATATAGATTATGAAACGTTCTCTGTATTAGTTATTGTTTAATGACAAAGAAATGAAATAAAGACAAGTTACTATTCATTTTCAGCTACTTATTTTTATTCTAGGCAGAGTAATATGAAAGTTTTTTTTTGTTACTCATATCTTCATGTATTTATGAAGAATGATTTATTGTATTTTATTTGTGTACACTATAAAATGAATTATGTAAATCTTTTGAATGAAAGGAAATTGTGCTTGGTTACTAACTCATTATTAGTTTATTTTTTGTGAATTGTAATATATATTACTTAGTATATGTCTGGTTAAAAATAGTTTTAGATGTAAGGAACAATAGGGAATCAAAATTACACCGTTTTCCTTTATTTTCATTGGGTTTTATGAATGATTGATAATATAGTGTATTACAATCTTTCGAAAATACAAAAAAATGGTACGCCCACCTTAGAAATCATTGTATAACGGGAAGACACGCAAAGGAAAGGTTTAATACTGTTCGTATTTACCTTTTCTACATGAAAAGAAAACAGTTTTGTTGCTTATTCAATACTTCTTAAGTTACTTAGGAATATTTCATCAATAAAAGAAGAGAGTAAGGAAAATGCAAAAACAAAATTTGTACGTAGTTGTTTGTACAGTGATAGATTCATTAATGTAATTATTATTTGCAATTCGCTCTTTTGACAATTATAACGGAAACTAGAGATTTTTATTTAGTTTTGTGAAGTAATTAAAAAAATAAATCTTAAACATAAGCGTATATTTGCCGAATTGTTTAAAGTAAAAATAGGAATATTAAAATAAATCAGGGTACAAAATGATGACTTGTTAAATAACGTTTTAAAAACCCCCAAAAATATGATCCATCTGATAAAATTTTCTTATAATTCATGAAAAGAGTCTTGTATTTAAATAGGGTGGATAATTATTATTTTTGGATAATACCAGAAAAATGATTTGACATTTATATAAAACAATTTAATAATATTTCTTAATATCGGCATACTTTAATATCCCAAAAGAGCTCAGATTCATTATAACCTGATAGTCAAAATTTGTAGCTAGAGCCGTTTAGATGGTGCCACAAAAAATGGCTCTCAGTTCTGGGGAATATGCCGAGTTTGCAAAAGGCTTAACCTCTAAAAAAAAGCAGCCTAGTTTGAAAAAAATCTTAATAATTATTTGTTATAAGCCTGCCATCTACTCGGAAAAGGTAAGACTTGCATCACTTTAATCATAAATTTGTAAATTGAAAATAATGTTTGGATTTACTTTGAAAGTTCATTAAATCCATGATATTAATGATGTCGGGAACGTTCAAACGAAATAAATCCATTATGGAAGCATTTAAACTGCAGCAAAAATGACATAATGAGCGTGATGAACAGATCTTTAACTGCAAAAGCAAATAACCTAAAATGAACAAAAGAAAACCATTCTAAAAAACAATGTCTGCCGTTAAGAAGACATTTTCTAGATAGTACATTTGATATTTAGTTTCCCCAAAGTTTTTCCAAAACTAATGCTTTATCATTCCGGCGAATATTTTATGAAAGTTAACGAAAATTGATATATGGAGTATTTTGAGGTTCTTAACATTTTTAGTTAAAGAAATTGCGTGTTGCCATTGAATATTTTAAAGGTGGGATTCATTTCATTATATAGACGATCCCTTATTCACATTTTAATACTGGAAATCAGTTCTACACTTTTTGCCTTGAAAAATGGCATCTCTCTCGAAAACTTTTGTTTTTTTCCGCTTTACAACTGTGCTATGAAATCTGCTTTACTTGTAATTTTATTTAAAACTAAAAAAAATAATAATGAAAAATAATTTTTGAAGTAAAGAAGAAAAGCGTCGTTAAAAAATCATTATTTTTACTTTTATTTTGCGAAAAGTTATCTTGTTTATTATGAAGTTGTCTAAAAAAATCATACTCACATAAAATAACCCAGTCATAACAATGTATACTAATACCATTTCTATTTTTTGGATTCTCTATTAAATAAAGTGCAATCGATTGAACTTTGTATAACTATCTTACGAAAGTATAAATCAGTGTACGCCCACCTTGAAAATCCTTGTGTAACGACAACACGATGCGTTTTATACGAAACTCCTTTTTTTGATACAAACAAGAGCAAATTCTTATTCCTTTATTACTTTGGAGCGGGAACCACGGCAGGTGTTTTTGACGCCATATTTTATCACGCGGCTCTATCTTCTGCGAATCCTAAGAACGTTTTCTTAGAACACCCTTGAAATATTTTCGACCGTAAGAAACATCCCAAGTTTTTATTTACCATTCGTTATCTTAAAGCAGATATTTTTTTTATATAAAGAATATATCTATATTTTAAAACTTTCGTTAACACACAACAAATTATTCAGCTAAACTGTTCCAAAATATTCTTTTTTTATTTTCTTACTTAACTATTTATCCCATTTCTTGTCGCGAAATCCAGTTATCTGCAGTTGACTTCCCGCACACAGAAAAATAGTTTAAGACAGATGACTCTCAGAGCGAAGCGGAATATTTTCAAAAAGTTTGGGGAAAAGACGATACAGATTCTTAGAGTGAATTTGGCACATATCCCGGGAATAGATTGGATGGGTTTTGTTCGAAAAGAACCAAACGCCAAATCCTTTATATTAGGAATAGTCATCTTAATCCTGTTGGGGAGCTGGATGGCTCAGTTGGTGTGATTGCAGCCCATTACGCTAACAGTTTGCGCACTGTACCGGGTGCGGGTTCGATTCCCGCCATCGTCCTGGACGTATATTTTCTCTCTGTGTCAGTAAAGATTCTCTCTGTCTTACTTGACGAAGGTTTATAAGCAGGTCTCTTATCAAGCACACAAGCCGGAAAATACATGTGAAGAGTACAATTGAAAAACCACTTAATTTCGTTAAAAACTTTCCTCTCAGGCCTCTTTGGCGATGAAAGCGAGTCATCGCCTAAACTGGTGTGAGGAAATCGGTTACTCACTTTGTTTTTCTCTCGCGGCAACCCTGATTTACGCCAGAGAGCAGCGGACACGAGTCAAACGTTTGTACCGCGAAAGAAGAACCGAAAGGAAAACCGGTTTTCTGTCGCCAATGTCCGCCAAGCAGATACAATTACGGCACTACTCCTAAAAAATAAAGCGGTTCTTCCCCTGTACTCTTCATGTATCAACCTTCGTTCGGGACCTATTGGTTTGGAAAACCGCTATAAATACGCTATCGCTATACTTTAATATTTCTGAGACGTAATGTAGGGTGATTATGATCGTAACCATGGGAAACCGAAGCTGTAGGCTGGAAATGTGTACTGTATACAACATTTTGATAATTTTAGGCAAAGTGTTGTACTTGGAATGCAAAGCAGTATTAGTTTGTAAACGCTTTACAACTCATTAAAAAATAGATACTTTTAATTTTCAATCAGTTTTTGTTCTTTGAAATGATTGGGAGAAACACTTCATAACGATAATCCACTTACAATATTTCTAAATGCAAAAAACAAGCATCATTGCCCTAATATGGTTACCACTGCTTATTGTTACTAGGCATTATGTGTTGTAAACTGTATTACATAAATAGTAATTTCACTTTTATCCATTGTGTGGAGCTCGTATTGAACAATATTGTGTTAAATAACATATGTAACGTAGTGAACTATTTTGTCTCAACCAACTCAAATCTCAATCTATTATGTTGTATCCAGTGCGTCGAATAAAACAGGATATGAAATTGAAAGCTAATATTTTCTCAAATCGGCATCTGAACAGTGAAATGATTCCAATAGCTCAATTTTCCTTGAAATTTTGTTTTTTGGTTCCTTTCAGATATAAAACTGGCCAACTTAATATCAGAGACTGAAAATTTCCTAGACGCAGTTAATTTAAATAATCTGGATTCACACTTTCCTTTTCAAAAAGCTGTTTTGTGGCCTTTTTGTATGTCTTTTGCGATTGCTAGGGGTACTTAAGAACTCTGGAAACAGTTTCGTCTTAGGAAGCTGCATTAATTGGGTTGACGCTATTTCTCTAACAATGCTGGTCTTCGTGATAATAAATGTCATCACTAAATTTTCCAGGAAGCTTTGTTAAGGGAATTAAGTTAGAATGTGTTAATCCGAAGACTAGAGTAGTAGAGTACTTCTACATTGTTTGTTATAAGAATCATTTGTTTTACCTTGAATATAATCGTGCAAATTATTTTAAGGTTTCAATTAAAACCATTTATTAAAAAATTGGTACTGTAAAATGTTTAGTTTGTATTAATTGTATTAAGTGAGTTCTAATGGATAGTTTCTTCGACTTTGCTCATTTGAGTTCCAGTTGATGTTTCACGTAACTAATATTTCGTAGCCTTTTGACGTACTTCAATTATCTTACTTTCCATAGCACAGTTTTACATAATTGTAAAATTTGTAAAAATGTCTAATTATGTATACTGATACATTGTAGAGATAACTTCTTCATATTTTTTATGCTGACTCCTTTCACTTTCACTACCTACAAAAATAATATTTCTAAAAACACCCCATATTTTTTTAACAAATAAACATTGTATATTAAAAATAAAATTTCCTTAAGAAAATTAATTTCCTGAAATCGTAATTGAACACAATAAAACCTTAGTTATAAAAAAGAAATGCTCTTATCATCAATTCGCGAAAATGAATTCATTATACTGTTAAGAATATTAATGATCGACTAACTATAATGACTATTAGTAAGCAATAATTATTTGAAGCCAGTGATTGTTTGAATAACCTTTTGCATACCAAATTGTTTACTAATCAAATGGTTTCATAAGAAATAATTGTTTTTATAATTGAAAAAGAAAGAATAGCAATTAACTCGATTAATAATTTCTACACCCAGTATTAGGTTAAAGACATACAGTAAATGCATTTTAATACAATTAATTACATATGTATTTTTTTAATACCGACAACTTTTTGGTTGGCTTTTACAAAAACTTTAAAATAAGAAAAATTATAAATAAAGAAAAAATTCAATAAATAATTAAAAAAAATTACTGCATACTACAATTTTCAAACTATACTATTTTTCTACTATTTTTTTTTATCTGATAATTAAATATACAACACACTAAGCAGGTATTATTTAAATTAGCTGTTTGTGCTCCAATCATATAATTATTTTAATCAATTAATGTTAAATTGGGTTTTACTTTGAAAAGTAAGTAGTTTATCTGAACGAAGTCCCATTTTAGCCACATACAAGTAAAAAAAGAACACAATCTTATAGGGTTGAAACTTGTTACATTTATAAAATTACTTACAACAGTAATGCAAATCATTTCTTCAATTAAAGACAAAATCACTAAATGGACTCATGTTTGAATAACTAGTTAACTTACTCAATTACTCATTCAAAAACTACTCTTCATTTCCGAATTGTTTGGATGGAGAAAGCATTATAATGCTAATATTCGTAAACGAGAATTATTTCAAATTCTCGGAGAGAAATCAGATTAATTCTTCCGACTAAAACTAAAGGTTAATGACGTTGCGACGTCTTCAAGGATAAAATCTTTTCGTGTATAGTTGAATATTTAATTTGATTGGTTTCCCTAATTAGTTTAAATCTCGAGGTCCGTGTTAAAGGGAAATTTATTCCGAAGTGAGAGAAACTTCAATAAATGTTTAACGTTACCTATAGTTTTTGATACATTTTTTGAATTGTTACAAAGTATCTTTACAAAGTTGGTCAGATTAAATCAAAGTCTGTCACAATAATTACATAAATAAAGATATAAGCTTAAGAAAAAATTTAATGTAATGATTAAACAGAACGAATTTAATTTTTATTTTTGTGATATAATGCGATATTGTTGTTCATTTCCTTGCTGGAATCTTGCCTTAATTCTATTTGTTTAAATTGTATAATACTAATATAACTGAACATTAACTTTTTAATTATGACAAACTTCTTTTCAAAAAATAACTTGCTTTATTAACTCAAAATTTTTCAATTTGTATTTTCAAATTATGATAATTGTTCACAGAACATACTTAGATTAATTTAAATCATTCAGTGAATAAATTTTTTAAAATTAAAACATTGATTTATTTGAAGAGAAATCAAATGAAACGGTATTTAAAAATGATTTATTTTTAAGATTTTAAAAGTGATATATTGTTTTAATATTGTTGTAAGTTTATACGAAATGTTTGCTTTTCTGTAAGAGTGAGGAACATTACATATTTATTCTTCAAAACATAATTAAATTTGTCTAATGATAAGGAATATTTATTGAATTTTCAAAACAAAAAAAAATCACCGAAACTAGCCAAATTAAGAGTGTATATGTTTGTAAGATAGAATAAAATGCTGTGTATATTTTTGTAATGTTGATCACAAATGTTGTGTAGAAGCGTTCAAGTGACAGGTTCTATTATAAACCAACTTGTTGTTTTAGAAATTCTTTACGAAAATCACTACTTCATTTCACAATCCGTGTCACGTTATCCCTTTTAGGAAAGCAACAGTGTATTTATTTGCTGAATCCTTCAAACTAAGGCACGTAGACTTCATAACAAAAAAAGAATTTATCGAAATAAAAAACGAAACTATTGGAGGAAATAATTGAACTGCTGCTTCGCGAAATCTCTCAGCGAAAGTAGAACGAATATAACGGCCATTTTTATGATACTCTTCTTTTATGTCTCCTATGAATCGTCCATTTTAGTAAAGAATATAGAATGTTCTACGCAAGAAGGGTTTTTTTCTCTATTCGTTGAATGAATTGATTTCATTTTACTTCAGCAAACGCATGGAAATCAATTTAACTGTGACGAAAAGCCGATAATGCGGTGTTCGATTTTTCCTGTAGGAGTGCTATCGATTCTTTTTGTTAGAAAATTCAACAAAATCAGAGCTCTGAATCAACGATAACGTTCCTAGGTTTCATAAGAAATCTTTTTATTAAAATATTAATTTGTAGATATATTGCTGTGATAAGTTAAAAATCGTTTGAGCAGAAACTGCTATGATTTTCCCATTAGTATCATAAATAACTTTAAAAAATATTTTTAAAAAAGTTATTAGACATTTCCATTGAAGTTTTATAGAACTGATATTATAAATTAACCCTCACACATTAACTAAAAAGGTATTTTATGGAGCTAAATAAAACAAGATTTTGTTTGATAAATTTATTTCATTTTATATTATAAGCCAGCGGAACATAATAACTAATATAACTGTACAATTACAAAAAATTATTTTTTTCGGCCATTTTAAGTTACTATTTATGCACTTACATAAATGTGTATACAATTTAAGAAACTAATGTTCTGTCGACACAAATGTATTCATTGTTTGAGATTTTAAGTACAATTGAATTAAGTATAGATAAATAACTACACACCTAAGGCTATTCTAATAACTTAATCGTTTTGACTTGACAACAAGAAGTTTGTTGATATTTTTAGTAGGAAAACCTTTCAAAATTTTTAATTTTCTAAGTACATTGGAACACTTGGAACTGTTTAGATTAGGCTTTATTTCTTGTATTTTAGTCCGAACTCTTCTAGTACATGGTCTTGAAGTTATAGTAAAGAGATATCTGAACCCTAAAATATGCAAATTTAACATAAGTTTCAATTACTGAACTCTCAAACTTGTACCTAAATAAGTAATTAATATGTTAATTTTGTAACTACTGTTGTTTTGAGTTGAAATGGAATTAGTTTGAGCACGGGTGTTACGCATACAGACTTTTCCTTATTGCCTCCAAGTATACTAAGAAAACTTTGTGTTTCATAATAAGTATTACTATTTATTGTGACAGAGCGTGCTTAGCGAGGTCTTTTAGAAACTAATAGGAAAATTGGGTGTTTAAAAGGGTTTGAAGGTAAGTGAATAGGCCCTGTTTTAAGCTTCCACACTACCTTGATAGCGTAAAAAGTGAAAAGTGAAAGCTTTTATAGCGGTTATGTCACGAAAAAACAGGCTGCACGAAAAAACACGTCCGTCCGTCTGTTCCTCACCAAGTTTCACTTCCTAATCTACAAATTCTACAAAAAAGTGTGATGCTTCAAACATTCTGAAATTAGAAGTCATTAAAAATCTCAGAAAATAATAGAATTCAAAGCACTTCAATTATTAAAAAAAACCTGAAAAATTTATTACTCGTTTGAAAAGCACAAGAAGTTCATTTTAATGTAATTAAATACCCATTGCCACTCACAAAAATTGCACGAGATTCTTTATTTATATTAAAGAAAAAAATTAAATTGCATTTATTTTTTATGGTACGAATAAGTTTGGAAAGACGTCATAATATGCGCCACAATGAGATTCTTTGATTGTCCGTATAATTTGTTTAGAAAGAGGCATATGCCACTCTACTTTTTTACTTTTAAAAGCATACGTAATTTCACCTGTACATGTAACCATTTATTAATTAATAGTAACATCTAAATCTTAATTATTCATTTGGTGAGTTTTTTCCTAGTCTTTTGGTTTTTTAAGTGGTATTTAAAAATCCATAATTTGAGTTATGTTTTGAAAGTGATAGATAGTTTCAATGATGTGTGTTGATATGAAATATTTTACTTATTTTTAAGTGTGAGCAATCATACATATTTATTCTTCGAAGTACAATTAAATATAATTATGTTGACAAATAATTATTGAATTTTCGATTAAAAATAGTTGACTTTAAAAACTTTAATATAGAACTAAATACTGTTGTTTTAAATGAATTTTGTGTGGAAACAGATTTAAGTGATGTTTTTGTTACAAATCTACTTGTTTATTTTTATAGATGAAGTTTGGACATTCGTACTAATGCACTGAAAAATTAGGTGTAAAGTAACTGGTTGGAAGTATCCTAATTTTTTGCCTTTTCTTTAAGGAGAGCCGTTACACCAGGAAATAGTAGAAAGCTTACAACAAATAGGATTAAGCTTGAATATAATGCAATTGGAAAACAAAGATTGTATCATCAACTGCTTTCAGTTCACTTGAAATAAGTTTTACCGTATTTTAAGATTGTTAAATCGTATAATTTGATTACAATTATTTGTAAACATTGACTTAAGTAATAAACATTCATTACTTTTAAATACAAAAAAAATGGTAATTGTTATATTTATTTGCTATACGAATTTATTTATTTACCATGTAAATTTTGTTTGTAAGTAAGGGATAGGTAAATCATAACTTTTAATGTATATAGAAATATGCATTTTTAATTTGAAACGTAGACATACTTTGCGTCAATATTTTTTAGTTTTTCACTTGGCCAAATTTAAGTTCATTTATTTATCTCATTTACTTACCAGGGTTGCAATGATTCAAGGTCTTATCTTAAGGATCTTAACAAAATGTAAATTAAAGTGTATTTACACGCGTTTGATTTCAAAGTACGAGTAATAGTAAAAAAACCTTAAAATACACTAAAACAGTTTTAATAAATTTTCAATTTATCCACAATACTAGTGTAAAATTTCTTTATTTTCAACAGACCAAAAAAATTAAAAATGTAAATCGATTTCAAAAACAAATATTCTTTATCATACTCAACCACTAATACTCATTTCAATTTAAATAATATTTCAAGCAGAAAAATATTTCAACACCATTTGACGACAAAACTGTGATACTCGAGATGCCGACTGAAATTCAATTACCATATCAACGCTTATGCATCCACTCTAACCTGAATATTCTTCCCAAGAACCAACATAAGAAAAAATGAAAATTTTATGGGATAAGAAAATAAATCTATGTATATGGAGATGAAGGCTTATGATAGAATATTCGATAAATTCGAAAGCATAAAAACCTAGACCCAAGATTAATAGCGATATGCATATGCGATAACGTAAATTACTCTGGAGGGGGAGCCGAAAACAAAAATATTTCTTGGGTTAAGAAAAAGTATTTTATCGATTTTCTACTTAAGCATATATTTGTCAGGGGCGTAATTAAACGAAGGCTGCTTTATCTGAAAACTTGTTATCCGATGGACCGTAAATTTTTTATCATGAATGTGGTTATCAGAATTTGATGATTAATTTTGGCAATAAGATGTCGTTGTAGATAAAAGGGTGTGTAGTTATAAATTTTAGTTGGAAATTAGCTGTACTGGACAGACGTAGCTGTGGCTTTATGTAGTTAAATAGAAAAGAAACGAGAAAGTCCAAGTTTCTAATTTGTCTGATTTGCATATCACTATGCTGCTACCGCTATTTCTATTTGATATATTTTAGTCTGTTTCGTTCGTCCGTTTTCATATCCTTTGTCATCAAATTTAAAAAACTTGTCTTAAATGAAGAGCTTCGTGTAAGAACGTGCCAAAAACATAACAGGGAAAAAAAGAAAAGGAGCTTTAGAGTTTTTAGTTTGCATTGAGATGCGTTAAAACTGTACTAGCAAAATGTAAAAAACAAAGTTAACTTAAAGTTTAAGAGAAAGGAAACTTGTTATATTTAAATGAGAGAATAACGTATTTTTTGACACCAAAATCATAATTTTTTCAACACTGTCACTTGTTTGTCACAACAATGTCAGCCTACAAAGCTCTTCAATTGTAAAATAACGCAAATAAAATTCTATATCAAACATCTGATACATATGTGCAACAAAAATAGTATGCGTGGTAAAATTTCAAAACAATTGCCGGAGAACTTTAGGATATATAAGATTCTGAACAAACGAACACATTTGAATGTTTAATACATACAAGTATATATGTCAAAAATATACTAAATCCCGAGTTATTGACCATAAGAGGATGATCATCTCAATTTCTGTAGCCATTGGCCCTAGGTTCTAATACTAGTGATTGTCCATGCCGAGTGGCTAGTTCGACAATGAACCCAAAATAACTGCCCAAGCAAGCTTGGTACTTTTTGTACCGGATGTATGGTGGGCTGATTGAATGTGGTATATATTAATAAAAAATTGTGATATGACTTTCATTATAATGCATTGTGTTTTACTCAGTTTTACAAATTGTGTATAAATAATTCAAAAATTGTGTTGCGACCAAAGAATCATGCGTGGTTGGCACAAAAATTGTGTTGAAAGCGATAGATATATAAGCGATATATAGAACAATATAGTTTACAGTTTATTGCCAATCGCATATGGATATAATAACCGTCATCTCTCGCGATCGTCGATTGTGTTGGAACAACACAATTTTTTCGTATGCCATCAACATAATTTTTGTATTGAAACAACGTTGCTATTTTTAGACTAAACTTGTGCTGTTTGAACACAAGTTTTTATGAGTGTAAATAGATTAACTAAAACAACTATATACTTCCGATAATTAAATTTCTGTACAATCCTTCAATTTCCAGCACATTTTCATAAATGATGCTGGATTCAACCACAACTCTAACATAAGTATTTTTTTTATAAAGGCTCATCACAATAAGGTATTATCATTCAAACAAATAAGAAAGCAAGTCCTCATTTGACCTTAATTACCACACATCGCCCCCTTCCCCTTGAACACAATCTGCAGATTCATTAACCCACTTTTATCGATAATGAAGGCTTTTGAGGAGATCCTTTGAAGTCAGGACCATTGGCTCGCGCTCTTCCTATTCAAGGGGATTCCTTAATACTTGAATCTGTTATAAAAGACCGGATCTTTATGCTTCTTGAAATTATTTTTAAAAAAAATCTTAATGGCTGTCTCGTCGCGTTTCTGATTTTAAAACTGGTTATCTTTATTTGTTGGGTGCTTTTACGCCGAGCATCATAACTGACGCCAAGCGCTTTTATACTCTTTCCCTCTCATTTTATAAGAAAAAAAATAGAAGATAAGTATTAAAATGGTTTTCTATACAAGAAACTTTTTTAAAGTGTGGTATGATCTCTCATGCAAATTTCTCTTTATTTTTGCATTTTCAGTATTCAAAATTATTTTTTTATGTAAGAAACGCCTATAAAAACTACTTTTCATTAAAAATAAAATAAAAACACGTGAATAATTTGTACAAATTTAAGCTTTTCAACAAATTTATAACTGTATTCAAATTCCTACTCCTCTTCGAATTTTCAATTATTGGTAATCAAACATTTGTTAGATGTTCTTTGTGATTATCTTAATAGAAGTGTGCATTTTAATTTTAATTAACATATACTACTTATTTTTAAAACAATTAACTGAAAAATCGCCGAAATTTTCACAAAAAAACCTTCCAAATTTTCAAATTTGAAAGCTTGCTACAAAATATCAAAGGCAAAAGACAAAACGTATGCGCAATTTTATAACAAATATAATTTTAACAAATAAGAGATAAGTTGAGTGCCATAGTTAAAAAGCCTAAGCATTTTGAACTAACTGAAAATACGAAAATTTCGTCCGGAGATAATTGCTTCCAAAGTTCCATTTTAATATTACGGGAATACCGATTTATTGAATCAAATTTTTCATAATTCCTTTCGTAATATGAATTTTCAAACCTGTTTTTTTATGAATTGTAGATCGATGATCATATATATGCATACAATAAAACGAAAAATTGCAATTTTGCCAATTTAGAGGTATCAAACCCCCTTAATATTAAAAATTGGCTTAAAAAATCCTTAATTTTTGTTTAGTTATGGGAATAAAAGTTAAAACGAAGTAGGCTGTATTTTGTATTCTAGTAAAATTATAAGTTAAGCATTTTTTAATAATACATATTTAAAAACAAATAAAAAAAATAATTTTAGCAACTGTCAAACCGTACAAAGTTGTCGAAACTTAAACAAAAATACCTTTTATTTATTCTCTTCAATATAAAAATACAATATCAAAATGGTTAAAGGAATATATAGCACTAAAGTTGTAAATCGTTCAATTTTTATTTAGATATTGATGACAGATCAGGATCTTGGCGAGAAACCCCCCGCTAACTAGTTATTCCACGATAGGGACCATCCCTAGAGCCTTGATGATATCCATCTAATGATGGTAAATTAAAGTGCGGTTTTATTTCTTATTTGCTGCTATGGATCGTTAGTGTTTCTATCGTGCATTCATTCATTTATGTACAGTGGAGGAAGGACCCAATGGCGTCTGATGAGTTAATATCTTTATTTTGATGATTGAGAAAGAAGGAGATAAGATGAGTAATGAATGAGATTTTTTTAAAAAAGTTTAACAATAGCAATTTTTTTCATGTTAGGGAAAAATAAAGTTTAGTTTAGTTTGATGTGATTTGGAAAATGTATGCATTAATTTGAAATCTTTAATTGCATTAAGTGCCAGTTGTCGATTGAGAACAGGAAAAAAAGATAATTTGCTCGTTAAGAAATGAAATCATTGTAAAACGAAAAGTATAATTGGGCATTTTTTTTACAAAAAAAAGATATTATTAGTAAAAAATTAGTAGAATTAAAAAAAAACGCCTAAAATTTAAATTTATGAAGAGGTTTCGAAGTTGAATAATTTTTAACAATAAAAATTTAAATTTATGGAGAGGTTTTGAAGTTGAATAATTTGTAACAATTTAAATTTAAATTTATGAAGAGGTTTTGAAGTTGAATAATTTGTAACAATATAAAATTAAATTTATGGAGAGGTTTTGAAGTTAAATAATTTGTAACAATATATTAACTGCAACTAATAAACCAATATGTGAATTTAGCGAAGCTAACTGTTTAGACATTTTAATAACCCATAACACATTAATATAAACTAGAGGACTTTTGCACCTAAACTGATTTGTCAGATAGCTCTGTGGCATTTCTGCACAATATTTGCTCCCATTTTTCTTAAACCCTTGACTGTCTAGATGAAGAAAAATTTATCGAACCGAAACTTTTCAACCATGAACAATTTCTCAACATAATAGCTACATTAATAATTTTAGTGGCTATAAAAATTGTAAGACTATCTGAAAGATAAGTAAATTGGCAGAAACGTTTAACTTGTTTTCACTGAATTAATTTTAATTAAAATTGTAAACTGAAAATTTAAGTTCTTAATTTACATTTCTGAAGTAGGTGGCTGTAAACGGCTAATCCATGCTTTAAATTTTAAAATATCATAAAACAATTAAATTCATAAATATTAAAAAAATAAGTGTGTGGCTGGAAAATTTTACAGTCAGGTGACAGGTTTATAAGCCTGGATCCCGCTGAGGATTAACTATAAGATACGAGGGGGAAAAACAATAAACACAATAAACTAAGTACCAAAATCAAGCTTTTGCCCAATTCAATTAGCAATTGTAAAAAAATACGAAAACAATGTACAAAATGGTTATAAATATTTTTTAATTTACGTTCAAAGAATATTATTTGCATAAAAATTTATAAACAACAAATAAAGTTCCTCTTAACATAAAATTACATTTTAGTGCATACATTTAGCTTTAAAAGTACTTAATAAACTTTTTCATTTTAATGAAAATTTGTTTGGGTATTAGATTGAACCGATAAAGGTATTAAAGAATTTTAAATGTAACTTTCAACAAACAGCATACAAGTTTACAAATTCCGTTTTTTAATTTCAATTAGCAAGACGAAAGACTTTAATTAAAATAATTTAAAACATAGTTTTACTTTAAAATTATAAAAGTTCTGATTAAAGAATAACTTAAGCGTAACTCAGCACATTTTAGCACAATTCAATGCAACCACTTTCTTAACTATCTCCTTTAAATTCGTCGCTGAAGCTCAAGCCCTGGTTTATTCAAGATTTGTTACATGGCTTGCCTTAAACCTCTAATGATGCTCCTTTCCCTAATTTATTCGTGCTGAGATTTTTACGTCCATTTAAAACGGACGTAAAAATTCATAAGTTGCGAAAAGCGCTTGTATTTGCAAGTACAAAACTCCCGCAAAAGTTTCGCCAAGAAAGGTGGCACGAAGGAAGAAAAAAAAGTTATCGTCATGTTGATGGCTGGGTTTTCAATCTTCCTCTTGATTAGTGCAACTAACTTAGCGAGAATTCGAACCCATAACCATTTATTACCTACAGCTCTTGTGAATGTTATGAGGTGAAAAAGAAAAATTAAAAACTTAAACCTGCGAGTAAAAATTCTTCTACAGTTGAGAAGTTCAAGACATGTACTTTTTGAAGATTAATTATTCACTGTATCTGTACTTTAGATTTAAATTGATCGTGGTTTCATGCGGTATTAAAACTCTATATATTTGGCTCGTATATTTTCTTTTTTTTGTAATAAAGTCTCACAGTATAGCATATATACAATAAGGTAATATGGCTAACTGAATGTTATAATTCTTTGTATTTTATTTAATTAATAAGTGTACGTTATGGGCAAAAATTTGTAAAGAGATGAAACATGTATCCAGATGTGTTTAGTGCCAGTCACCCTTCAGTTTTAGAAGCCTTGATTGTGTGTGTGTGTGTGTAATATTATAGCCTAAAAACAAACAAGTTTACTCATTTTGAACGACTTCAACAACTGAATAAAAAATAACTGAAACATAACTGAGCACAATTTGTCACAATACAATGGAACAAGCTTTTCATTTAAATTCGTCTCTGAAGCTCGAGACCTGGTTTATTCAAGATTTGTTAAATCGAATTTGTTATATTATGCTTAATGTCTGAAATATTTTCCACGCTTCAACCTATTGAGGCAAATCACTATGGATGCCAAAATTTATTTGATTTCGGTCATTCGTCAGAAAAATTAATTTAGATAACATATTTAACATATAACATACAAACAACAGATCTTCCTAAACTGAGTTATCTTTTATTTCGTACTTTCTGTCACTGCTCATGCAAGCGTCTCTTTTAATTAGCTTTTGCTCATTACCAAATAATTCATCAGCAAAGAGCTTGTTAAAGAGTGATGAATCGTTTTGAAAAATTTGCAGTTAGCGATGCTTCGGAGCATACATATTTTATTTGAAGTGCTGCCGTAGAAAAATAACTTGGCAACCTATTTTGTGCGTTACGGCTTGTAAAATTGTGTAAGTGACGCGTTATGGATGTGTTAATTATGTTCTGTCAGTTGAAGCTTCAGAAGTTTGTTACATGTCAATGTTATTTGAAAAAGTAATGGACAAATGTCCTGCAATTTTGTATTAAACATATAGTGACTTTAATTGCTTAAGGCATTTTTGTGTGTAAATTATTGATCTTTCTTCATGATCATTTATTTAATGCATATTGTTAAAGTTATTTTTGATTACATTTTTATCTTTAAAATAGTACTTACATAATATCATTAGCTTGGAAATTATATTAGTCTCCAAACCTTAAATTTACCTAAAATGTGTTTAGAAATCATTCATTAAAATAGAGATATGAAAAAGTTAAAAAAATTCTAAATTGTTTAATGAAAAAAATTTATATAGTATATAAATAAAATTTCTTTAACAAAACAACTTAAATTATTTGCTGACCTCTACCCTGCTGAAGATTGAATTGCTAGTTATCGTATATAATTTAGTATTTGAAAGTAAACAAATAAAAGCATTTATTAAAAGTAATGTTTTATTTTTAAAAAAAATTTGGTAATGGAGTCACTTTGAACTTTAAATACCGTTTAATAATTTATGTAATTCAGTAAAGTAGCAATAAAGCAACAGACAAAACTAAATTGTTTCTTTTCATCGTGAATTTTAACCTTTAGTAACATTTGCACTACCGTCAAAGCGGGTATCTTTGGCCATGGAGGGTAACTTTAACCGCGCGTCGGAAAAAGATTTGTTCTAAAATTTCTCTGCTCAAAATCATCAGACTTTAAATTAGTTAGCATTTTTAGAAAGGTGGCAACATTGGCTTTAATTTATAATAATTTTTTTTTCTATTTTAGTTTTGGCAACACTAAAAAAGTGCGTTTTATTTCTGCAAGCGTTGAAGAACAAAAAACTACTTCAGTAAACTATCATTTAGAATTTTTCGAAAATTATTGAAAATTGAGCAAGTAAATACTCTATGCGATTCTTTAATCTATTAGGAATAATATCCCACCATTTATTTTATTCTATGTTGAATATTTCGAAAGCTGTATTTAATTGTTGGTCACCCGGAAACTTTTGACCACGAATGCGGCTAACTTTGGCCATAACTACAATGATTTCCTTATGCTATATTACACTTTAAAAAAATGAACGAAAAGCGAGATTCTTTTTAACTTAATTTTAAATAATACATTTTAATCTTATTCTTTTGGATATTCTATATTATTATGTCTTTTTAAAACTGTTTTTAAGCATAATATAGAACGACATTTAAAATCGCTAATGCTAGAAATGTAAACTTTTTAGAATTCCAAAGTACTAATATGTTATTTTATTTTCATTATAATATCGTTTGCGTTTTGATTATGAAAATAATTATCATTAAATCTGGTTTTCAAAATTACATTAGTTGATTTTCTTATTATAACTGTAAATTAATTTTTAAAAATGTCAGCTAAAAGTGTTCTAAAGTATTGCGGCTAAATCATTGGGCGATGCAGCATAAACTGAAACAAATAAGAATTTCTCTTTTATTTATCCTAAAATAACCTAATAAACTTTAAAAACTAATAATTCGAATGTTAAGTAATTTTATTATTGCAATTTAAATCTATTAGACAGCCCAAAAAGCAGAAAATGGTACGTTTGGTGAGTATTTCGTGCTTGTGGCCAAAGTTACCCTCCTGGACTCGAATCGTATCCTAATTTTTAAAACTAGTACCATTTTTTTTAAACTTATAAAATGTAACAAAAATGCCTGCAAATTATTCCTAAAAGTACTATACTTAAAATGCATAGTGATTTTAAAGTGTTTAAATCGGTTTTGTAGTTTAATTTTTCTTCTTTTGTAAAAAAAACAATGATTTTGGCCAAAGTTACCCGCACCTGACGGTAGTTCAAAAAATACAACTGCAAATAAAGAGGCTTATTATGCTAATCATGTGTATTTTATCTGAACTGTAAAATGTATACATACTAACTCGAATAAACGATATGTAGACACTTTAAAAAAAATCTTCTTTTATAGAGAAATAACAAAAAAGTTCCCATGGTTATATATATCGTTTTTTATATTTATAATTTTGTATGCGAAGTTCACTTACAACTGGTTTTATGTGTCAAGTTGAATAATTCAGTCATAAACAACTATCGTGTACTTTTTTTATTTGATCATGAATGTATTTAGGAATATCTACTAAATAAATTTGCTTACATAGAAATCTATGTAAAAATGGTCATTTCTGTAGTTCATGTACTTTTTGAAGGTTATTTATTCATTTTTAGTTGATATTTTATATCTACACATGTTGTTAAGCAGACAAATATTTATGATCTACAAATATTTAAAAGTTTAGTTTGAAAACTTTTCTAAAACTAGATTTAAAGATAACGTAAAATTCCGTACTTCGTGAAGAAGAAATCAAGAGAAGCATAAGAAAACTACTTTTAAACTTAAAACGCATTTATTGGAAAAATACTGAAAACTTCTTAAAATTTTACAGCAATACAAACTTTTTGAGGGTTTGAACCGGAATAAATATTTTTAGGGATTTATTTCAGTTGTCTGTGTATGCGTTTTATTGAAAAATAAATTTCACAGTTAAAACAGGAACATATCTAGTAGTAAGTATATTTCACCATTTAAACAGTTTTACCAATTAATATAAAACTAGGGGTGTGTAACACCACACGACTTTCAATTATCACTTAATAAATCTATACATTAAAGGAATTTATATTCCTTATATTATATACCCTTCCCTTATTATAAACTGTAGACGTCCGACAGGTACCGGGAACTCGTGTACCAAATTTCAAGTTTGTATTACTTTTCATTTTTCCGCGGTACCTTTAAAAACAAAATTGTTCTATGGCAGCTACCATTTGCGCATGCTCTATTTTCTCGAAAACCTTATTGTGACGTCCGATAGATACTAGAAACTCGTGTAGCAAATTTAAAGTTCGTAGCTCTTTTAGTTCTATCTATAGAGTGATTACAGGCAGGTGACAGCAATTCATAGGTCCTGATATGCACCGATGGTTAACAGATTGCAAGCACACAGACAGACCAATTTTCAAAAACCCGTTCTGTAGCATCAAGACCCTCCAAAGCATGTTGAAAAATAACTGTTTCGGGTTTTCGTCTATAACGCACTTTTATTGGCTTACATCTAATATTAGGTAATTGAACTTCATAAATATTGAACTTTTATTCATATTTTCATATCACTATCATTCGACTATTACATATTTAAGCATACAATTATACAAGGAGACAACTCACATTTTTTAGAAATAGTTTTAAAGTAGATTTATCAATTAAAATGAATAAATGTTTCATATTACGAAAAATAATACTTTGTTTTTTTAAGTTAGCTTTCTTTTATCTATATATATAAAAGGAAAAGTCCTGACTCACGTATCAACGCCCAGCCAAAACTACTGGAGGTCCGGAGACCAAATTTTAAGAGCTTATATATTTTAAATATTGTAGACGTCATTTAAGAAGCGATTTTTTGAAATTCGAACCCATACGGGTGTAAGAGGGGAAAACGTGTGCCGATTTCTCCATAGGATTAGCATTCGGAATTATTATAAACTTTTAATTTGTATTTAGTTGTATAGTTTTAAGTTATATGAAATATAAAGTGGAATGTTTACCACATTTAGGCATTTTCGTTTCTCGGCAGCATAACGCAATCACCAAATCGAAAATGGCCATTTATCATAGCTGTTTCGAAGTTCCCTTTTTTGATCCTTGATCCTGGGCCAGGTTTTCCCTGTTTATGAAGCTGGCAATTTTAATGGAGACCAATGGGAAAACCCTCAAACTCTTGATAAGGCCTTTATGCAATCGGACATAATCTTTTTTTAAAATTCATGCTGGTATCAGAATAGAAGGAGATTATACTATACTGACGGGGTGCTGATCAGTGTAGAGGGGACCGATTGACATAACATAAAAATTTACATTAAAAAAAAAGAAATCACCGTTATTAAGGGTACACCCGTGCAAAGCCGGGTTTATAAAGCTAGTTTATATTTAATTTGTTAAGTTAAGATACAATAAGAATTAAGTAACTATATAAGTTAAAGAATAAAAAATGTTTTAGTCTTTGCAAATATTATTGTTGTGAAATTCTTGACAGCTTGAAAATTCTTATTTGTGGTGAAATAAAGGAAATATTGTTTCAAATTTTGTGGCATAGTTTTCTGTCTATTGTCAAGTTTAACTTATATATATTTATAGAACACGGAATGGAAAATCGTCTCCTCAGGGTTTATATTTTTATGAAATGGAAATGGGAAAACTTTAACAAAAAAATCTATGTGCCCTCGGCAAGCCATTAATATGTTATTTTTCAATGCTACAAGTGAATTTTTGCATTTAAAGTTTCTCAATGCTAAGGTCAAGTTTTAGTTGTACTATTTGAATATATGTTTTAGATATTCTCCCTTCTCATGTAATAATTTTAGCATATGTAACTAATAACACAAATGTTATTATTTAAAATACTATTTATAAAAGCATTTATATTTTAAGTTGTGTTAAAAGTAATACAAACCATCATAACCGCTATAGTCAAAACATGTAAGTCAAAATATGTACATTATTAATTTTGCCATTTCGAAATAAAAAATCAAAGTGCCGCCACTTCATAAAAGTGTTCGCTTTAGTTTATTGAACATGCTTCATACTATGGGAATAAACAAATCTTAAAAAAATGACGATAAGACTGTGGTTTTGTGTTATCTTTCTAAACCTATTTGAACTTTCTTATTGCTCAATTCGAAGCTGTATAAGTAATATATGACATGCATATACACATTTCGATATCTATATTTCAAGATGGTCCATCAAATTGAATGGCCAATATCTTTTTACGGTCATTTATTTTGCTTCGAACGAAACTAGCACTCTATTTCATAGCATAATCGACTTCATGGCCGTATCTTTTTCCATGGCTCTATAAAGGAGGTTTTTGAGATAAAATTGTCTTTATGAACATTTTACGTTTTACATTCCTCATTATAGTGTTATTTTGGATAGGAGATGTCGCATATTCGTTGATTCTTGTGATTTTTTCAAACATTTTAATATTTTTCTCTGTTTTATTGAAATTAATTAAATACAATTAAAGATAAAAATATTTGGAAAATGAAATCGGGATTTTACTTGTGTTTTTTTTTAAATATAACACAATTTTTAAATAAATTATTTTAATTTGAATTATTATGCAGATTTAAGTTACTCATTTAAAATAAAATAAGATTTTTAAAAAAAAAATTTAGATAATTTTTTGTGTAAATAATAAATTGTGTCGATATCCATTGTTTATACATTTGTATAAACTTTAATTTTTTTATACCTTATTGATAAATTTTGTCATTTCAATCACAGATAAAATAATAGTTGCACTTGGACTAACTTCGTATTAAAATATTTAAATATGTCATTAAAACTTTTTAATTTGTGATGCAAAATGCATAAGAATACATCCTACTTTAACTTGTAAGTTGAATTCATTAGCCTCAATAATTTGTTATTTCCCACACCACTTGGCACTTTAACAAAATAAAAGCACACATTTAAATGCTCGACGGTTTCTGTACTCAGCATAAGAAGAAGAGCTAATGTGCCACCATTCCCATTACGGGAAATAACGGGCAGTTTGTGAACAAAAGGGTAACGCCACATTAGCCCAAACGCATTGTTCGATTAAAGACGGACGCCAAGTCGATTCGCTATGTAATTTGGCGAGGAGAAAAATATATTCTATTGAAGGAAAAAAAAGACTAGGAGAAGGAAAAAGAAATATAGGAGGAAAAAATTATTCTGAACTGAACAAAAGGGATCGAGTGTCAACCCGAGTGCGCGCCAAAGAGATAGACGGATGAATCCTGGCAGATCCCCAAGAGCTCCTATACAGCTAAAGTGCTGCAGTTTCCTCTAGTTAGGGAGGGGGATACTATGGCTTCCAACTGGACCCATCGCCAAATCGACAAAAATGTCGCGCCAAGTTGTGAAAAATTTTAAAGCTAAAATTCTATGGGTATAAAATGTTAAGATTCTCTGTTATTTTAAAATAATAGCCTATCAAAACGCAGTTTGCTTAAATGTATTATATTTTCAGAAACAGTATCAATGTGTATCACTGCTTAGTTCCGATATAATTATAGTGTATGATAATCGTAGAATTTAACTTTTTAAAGAATTAAAGATACATTAGAGAGCGAAGATTTCAAAATGTCAAAAAAAAATGCATACATTTTTTGTTTTTTTCAACAGACTCGTAATGCGTTAGAACGACAAGCGAAATTTAAAAGAAAAGTCTTCATCATAGTCATGATTTAAAATAAAAAAGTAGCGAAATTTTAAAAAAAAGTCGTCATCAAAAATCATAGTCGAAAATTTTATTTCGTATTTCAATTTTTATTATCAGAATTGTAAAATCAGAAGTTAAGATTTAAAATAAAATCTATTACATCGCCTTTATTATTTTCCAAAAATCCCGACCTCCAAACTTGCTGGATTCTCGCCAACACCAGGACCACCAGATTCAAAACAAAAGTCATCCATCTCAAAAGACGATCCTGGCAATTAGACCAAGGAAAGAAAACCAAAAAAAGGGGGAGACCCTGGTTAGAAACCCCTTCCTTACACCCCCTCTTATCTTTTAGTCCCCAGAGTTACTGCCCAGCCTAGAAAATACTTTTGTTAGTGAGTAGCCGTTTTTCTTGTTAGAAACCCTGATGGCTTCCAGAGAGGCGCTGGATTGTGAAATTGCCGTTTCAAGTGCGTTTGCACTCAAGATTTGTTGCTGAGTTTTATTTTTTGATTGTAGTCCCTTGCCGTTTAACGAAGTGTGTAACTTAGAAATAAAAGACGTTAGGAAATTTTGTGGTTGTTTGGTTGTTTTAAAAGTTTGTATCTGTGTTAGGTAGAAGGAGTGTAAGTGAATGTAGGAGCCTGAGTATAAGCTTAACTGCGTTTTATTTTGTTAGTGGAGTAAGCTTTTGGAACAACCTTGTTGGGTTTCCTCGACTATTGTTGGTCGTTAATTTTTGCATTTGTATTACACTTTCCCTAATTTAAAACTGTTTCATTGATAATTTAAATTTTGTAGGGGGGCCTATTTTTTTCTTTACTACACATAGTTCTTTATGTAATAAAATTACTATAAACACTAGAGGTTATTTTATAATAGAATAAAATAAAATGATATCGATCGCTAAATGCAAAAATGGGTCAGTTTTCAATTTTCTTGTGTTATTGTATTCGGGAAATATAACGACGCACGTAAGTCGTTTTACGGAAAATGTCTATACCTTTATCATTGGATAGGATAACGAAAAGTTTCAATAAACTAAACTCTATTTTCCCCTAGAGAACATATCCTTTTATCCTTCAATAAAGATTGACGACAAGCTACACTAATCTATTTTTTTCTCATAAAAATCAAATAGAGACTGTACACAGTAAACCATTATGGGGATTCAACCAGAATGTATCAGTGTTTACTCTCGAAGAACCTGAAAGCAACGACAATATCGACTTACAGATGTGGTGGTCTACCTTGTACAAGAAGAAAGTTTTAAGTTTGAGATATAATGTTTCGAAACAATAAGATTTTTTGTGGCCGAACATTCCCCATTTTTTAATCTAAAAGATTTTATCCATTCAGTGAAATGTAAATAAATACATTATTAATACACAAACCTTTAACAAAGAAATCCCTGTTGATTTCAACTCTTAATACTTTAAAACAAGGCTTATTGACAGTTAAAATCTCGAATGACCAAGGAAGAACATTAAAAAAAAATCATATCCACTTCAGTATTCTGATTTTTTTTACTAGGGTTTTTAGTTTCCAAACCATTTATTTAATAGAAAGGAATCTGGAAAAGGCGTAACTCCGATTTATGTCCAATACAATATCGAACATCCTATACAGATTGTTTCATTGTGCCTATTTGCTAAAAAAAAATTGCTAGAACTTTTTAAAGGACAAATTGGGGAGTCCTAACAGTTTAATTGTGAGATCCGTGATCATAGATGGGATAAGTCATAAATCTTTTTTAAACGTTTTTTAAAACATTTTTGTTTTATTAGAATAAGGAATAACGATTTTTTTACTAAAGAAAGCTACCATGAATCAAAGTAGTACCATTGTTCATTTGTACGAAAATACCGTGGTAAATAAATCTTAATAATACCATTTGAATTTTATATTAACATAGCGAACCAACCTTATAATTATTAGAACACATGATGCAAAATATCATGTTTTGTGAAAAAGACACAAGCTTTTTACATTTTCGAAGAATTCTCGTAAACACATATTTAATTTTTATTTTGTTATATATTTCGTTTGGATTTCTAAATACCAAATTTTTGGAAATAAATGACGGCTTTGTACTCCACAATACTTTATGCATTGGATCGGATCATGTATTTCAACATCTTGTGCACGTATCGTTTCCCATGTCTAGACAAAGATATCCCTTTTCAGTTCTTGTAAAGGAAAAAAAAGGAAAACAGACGATGGTATCGAAAGTCTGAGAGGATATTTTTAAAAAAAATATTTATTCTGGTTTATGAGGTTTTGAATTACATTAGTAGGGTTTTGTATGTGATGTAAATGTTCAGAAAATAAGTGTAAATATAAAAGAGGTAAGGAACTGCAAAACACAAATGCATTGATTTATTCTAAGCGATTGTTTTTCAAAATTTTAAGATATATAGATTTCGGATTCCCCCCTCCCTGACACCTCCCCCCCCTCCTCCGACGTTTGGTTAAATGTTAATTTGCACGATCTTTTAATTTTTAACTTTGTAAATATCATTGCTACGATATTTTGAAATACCTTATAAGAAGTAATATTTTTAGCTTTTGTGCGCACTTCTCCCAAATTTTAAATACCCTATAACACATTACGCTGTTATTATTAGTGCAAATTATAAATTTTTATTTCAGCAATATTTTGTGAATTCTGGCTACGTAGCAAAATCTAACACCTAACAATAATACATTTTAACTACGTATTATTCTATTTTTCTTATTCGTTAAAGTTTTTTAGTAAATTTTAAAATAGCACTATTTTAGAAAATTGGTTTAAAAATTACACCTTCAATAAGTGTAAATTTGGAGCAAAAAATATTAATTTTTTAATAGTAAATCTTTACAAACTTTTTGATTTCGTTAAAAAGCTTGCTAATCTGTTACCACCATTACTTTCCTCAAAAAATATTTATCTAATGGGAGCCATATTGGAAATCTTTGGTTTAACGTTACTCCGTAAACACGGTGAAAACTGGCAAAAAATGCTGCCTCTGTGATTACGGAGTTAAGTTCCACCAAGATTTACATTTCATACAAGTATTTATTATGAAAACAAACTTTAAATATTTTCTTTTTTTTTAGATCTATTCGATGATTTTACTGATGAAATTCGTCCAATTGGTAAGTATCTGAAATCGAAGATAGTTTTATGTTTACTTAATTGGTATATTTAGTGTATAGCATGCTTTGTCTTAATTGTGAAAATATAAAATATGAAGGGTGTAGTTGAAAAACTTCCATTCTCCAAAGTATAATTAAGATTTATTGGTGACTCCGTCCAATTGAATTTACGATTATCAAAAGATTACGATTACGATTATCTAATCATCTGGCCGGGTCTAGTTTATTAGTTAAGCGTTGGAGAATGTTAGTTTTGCAACTAAAACCTTCGTATGCATTTGTAAGGGAGGGCTGTAACCTACAATAGTCACAATATTCCTTTCTAAAAAAACACAGAAAACTGCTGGGCAATTATGAATAATTTGACTAACCTCATATAGATATAAACTTACAGATTGCATTTAAATAAATCAGAATTACATCTGGTTTTAAACGTAAAACTTAGTTGAATTTACAAAAAATTATTCATTTAGGAAAATGTTGGTTTTAGCAGAAAGCATTGTAATAATAACGGCAAAATAACTTAATTACTCATAAGTAAATGTCACGTGACTGAATACATGTGTTCCGATTTATTGAAATACCAAATATTATTGTGAATTTTGGAGAATGCGAGTTTTGGTACCAGACCTAATTTTTAAAATTAATTGATATAGTCAGTTTTTCTCTATAACCTTAATTCTACCTTATACTCTGAAAAGTAAAGAACCAGAATCCACCTGGAACTAAGTTTCGAAAATAAAGTGAAGAACGTGACTTTTGTGGTTAGAGCCCTCAAATGAATTAAATATAAATCCTTTCAAATAAAGTTTCGGAAATGTAATTCGGTGTATATATATTTCCAAACTGCTGAGTGTATGAATATATTTTGTTACATAGAAAAATTATAAATGTCCTATAGCTTATTATTAATTTCTATAACTTAAAACATAAAATCTTGCTTTGGTTAAACTCTATTTTATCTCTTTTAAACAAATTGAAAATGCATCGTAAGTTACAGTGAATAAATTAAAATTAATTTCCAGTTCAAATTTACTTAAGAAATTCATGCATATTATATTCATTTAATACAATCTCCTAGATATTTTAATTCATTTGAAATTTATCTAATAAACTCGAATTAATACTTCTAATTTAGTAGAAATGTAAATAAACTCAAAGTTTCTAATGACATCTTATAAACTACTTTGTTTTAAGTTTATATCAATCCTTTTTAAGTGTATTTTTTTAAGTTAATTAAAACAAATTGCTCCCGCTTTACGATTTCAAAATTTCACTTAATTTCTTTGAATTTAATGTTTCAATAAATGTTTTAGCATGCGATGACGTTATATATATTTTTGTTTTCTATTTATTTTTTTATAGTTATGTGCTTGTCAATTTCTGAATTTCAGAATTTAGATTTAATATAGCTGATTGTATTTTAAGTGCATTGGTTCCCTGCCACGAGAGTTTATTTTCTATAAGTTTATTAAATGTCAAGTTTATGTAGAAGTATTATTCTACATTAAAGTAATCAAATGAAAAGTGCTTTATAATAAAATATAGGCATTACAGTTAAGTTCGAAGACGTGAATATGCTTTTAATTAAAAAAAATACTTCGGAAAGTATCTTTAATATAAACAGCTTGAATTCGTATTTAATACGATATGCCTTTTATTATTTGCATTGATGATTTTTTTGAAAAAAGTTTTGTGCAAAGGTGCAAGCAAACATATTAAAAAGCCTGGTTAGAATTAAAGTAGCACAATAGCTACACATTTGTTTTAGGTGACAAACCTAGTACTTTTAAACTGTGGTCTTCAGTTTAACTTTATATTTGTGTAAACTTAATTATTATGAATATTTCCATCCGTTGATAGGTATTTTTCTTTGATGGTCTTTTATATTTGTTTTCATTTTTACACAAAGGCATCTTTATTACATTTAACTAAAATTTATTAACATAAAATAAAAATAATTCAAAATATTAACTGTAATGAGTTTATTACGTACAGATTTACTTTAATTATTAAATGTTATCATGCATTTTGTTAAATAATTACATTTTCACATAAATTAAAAGAGCTTTCCCGTTATGTGTTAGACTATCGCTTTGTTAATGACTCGAATATTATTTTATGCGCAACCGTTTGAAGAGACTTACTATAACATGTTCCTTATATATCCACTTACAATATTCTTCTAGCATATTCACATTAATTGTGGAGCTTTAACAGAAATTATAAGATCTCCGTGTTGAAACTTGTATTATAAAGTTTCGTATTTATGGGCATAAAATAATTTGTTTCCATAAGCTAAGTGCAAATGCTTTTAATTAAAAAGGTATTTTGTATGAAATGTTGTTTTATATGTTAAGATAATGTTTAAAAATAGACCGTTGAACAAGTTAATTACTATTCAAATAAGCATATCACATGGCCAAATCCATCGAAAAAAATCATAAAAAAAGTTTTCCACTATAACAGATAAAACAGTCGCCCTCCGTACCTCATTAATACAGATCATATTGATTACGCATTAATCCCTTAATGCCATAAGATTAATTGTTTATCCAATAAAATATATCCTATGTAATCCTAATGTTAATCCTATAAAGTGCGACTGTTTGAAAGCAGTCACATTTCATAGGATCAACATTTGTAAAGTATAATAGCAGGACAAACCTATTGTTAATCACTATATTTGTCAATAAAATTAAAGCTGTCGCATTTAAACGGTTGCCTACTTCTAAACAGCGAATTACTCCTGAATTAAAAAGAATATTACCATGCATTAAGTGACTGACCTTACTCCTGAGAGAGAGAGAGAGAGAGAGAGAGAGAGAGAGAGAGAGAGAGAAAGAGAGAGAGATAGAGAGAATAGCAACATACCAAATTTTTCACAAACTGATTTAAATATTGTATGAGTTATGTATTTAATTTTAAAATTCATTTTTAATAATCTATAATAATAAAAGAAAGAGTCTGTCTGTGTGTCTGTGGATCGTAAAAGACCTACTTATACTGCCCTCAGAAATTCGAAATAGATAATAGAAGATAGATTCCCTTTAATACCAACGTGTGCACCTGAGGCTTAGTTTTTTCATATTTGTTCCATTTTTAGAGAAAATTCTAATTTTCTGAAAAAAAGACACCACTTTCGCTCAAATCCTATCATTTTTTCCCCTTTCGTGTTGCCATTCGACAGGAGAAATTAAAATGAACATAAAAATTATTTAAAATTGAAATTGCTTTTATTTTCTTGCCATTACCTTCAGAAACTAAATTAATGATTTTAAAAATAATTGAACGTGCCAATGAGCTAAATGTTTTTTTTAAACCCAGAATGGAAGTTTTGACGTGAAATAACATTGATATACAATTATGGTTAATTCTGAATTTATCAGGAAAATTGCAATGACAGTAAGTTCATATTGAGGAAGATTTTCGTGATATGAGGATGTGAATTTTATGGTGAGGTATTTTTATTTTGGAATTTTAAAGCAATATAAGTAACGGGATTTTATTCTTTATAATGAATGCGAACAACGACAAAGCTTATTATCCTATAGCACATTAAATGGCACATATACTTGGATCGATTTGATATTCTTTTAGTCCGTGCGAAGAACGGGTATTTATTTGCTAGTGCTTATATATAAGCTTTAAACGCCTTTTATATAATTTATTAAATGCATACATTTCAAACAAGTCAATTTCTCGTCAAACAACTTGTAAATAGTTAGATTATTTCAAGCCCAACTGCTTCGAAAGATAAATATTAAAAGCGTCAGATAACCGCATAAGATATTTCCCCAGCATATTTCCACCCAAGTTTCAGAAGATTTCACCCAAATGACAAGATCTCAGCCTTTAGACGAGACGGAAACTTCCATTAAGTAACGTCGCCCTGCCCATGAGTAGTTAGATTCTGGATCACCCAAAGACTCGCATCTCGCTTTACTTTTAAACTAATTATGTCTTTGTTCAATTAATCATTGAGGCCTGGATGATAAGGCAGTGGCTTTAGCTGCTCCTGTCATCTTTGGAGATAGTTTCATAAGTCGTGTTAAAAGTTGAAATATGTCTTTTGAAAAGTTTTTGCTGTTTTGAAATGGAGTTAATGGTTTCAGAGCAGGGGGTTCCAACTCTCAGGGACTTTGAGGGTCAGATTGAAAGTTTATAAATTTTACTCAGGTTAATATTTATATTACAGTTCTGACTCGTTTATAGCGAGCCTTTATTTAACGAGAATACGGATTTACCGAGGGAAACAGTAATATTTAGTTGGTTCACAATGGTCTAAAGAAAGGAAGTCGTTTTTTCAACCGGCAAACCTCGGATTTAGCGAGAAATATTTTTATGCCTAGCGAAATTTGAGTAACTACCCAACAGCTAAGGAAGGGTAAAAAATCTGGTTCAACTGGTGGAGCTTGATGTATTGGCGCGAAGGAGGGTGGGGGTTGAGTGGGGAGAGAGTGACAGTCAAAACAACGAGCTATAATTTGTGACGAAACGTAAGTTTTAGATCGACCAATATGGAAATTGTAAGGGAAAATGATAAAGGTTTAGAAAGTAAAAATTTCAAAATATAGTAATTTAGTTCATGCACTCTACAAAGTGTTATTAAAAACAACTTGTTTATTACGAGCACTCGCATTTAAAGAGTAAATATTTGCGGTTCCTTCATGCTCGTTAAAAACGAGTCCGACTGCTGTAAATACCCATCAAAAAGACTCCTGCTTCAGAATGGCTAATTGAAAAGTGAGTAAAAATGACGCAGTTTAAGTATTAGAGCTAAAAGTCTTAAAAAGTCTAAAAAAGTAAGTCTATAAAAGAGCTATAAAAAACATTAAACTTATTTAAATCTTAACCTTCCGAACGGCTTCGAGATGGGCAAAAATATGTGGCTGTTTTCTCTACAAACATTTTAGCATTAATTTTTTTGATATCCTATGTTTGTTTAGATAGTCAGAACTAGGTTTATTTTTGAAGAATTGATCTCAAAATCATTTCCAAATAAAAAATTTAAAATATCAAATGATGGAATTATTTATGAAAATGTGATGGAATTATTTATCAAAATATGATGGAATTATTTATCAAAATTTACGTGTTTTCTTTAAAGAAAGAAAATAGCCTGGTTTAATATCTAGAAGGTTTTAAACCTCTGATTAAATATAAAGCGCAGAATTTTTTTTTAACGAATAATAATCTGGCACTTAATTTTTTCTCTATGTTAAATTAGAATTTATCTTTTTACAACTTACGTGAAAAGTATCACACACACACACACACACACAAACATACCAATTATAAACATAAACATACTCATACATAATAACTTTCTAGAATTTTTGTTTTGAGATAAGCATATGCTCGGTTTTTAAATGCCTAAATTTTTCAAAATTTTTCAACTGTGAACTCAGGTGATGATAAATCAAGAAATGGCCAGGAAATGTTTACTGTAAGCAAAATTTTAAAACTGTGTATGTGTATATAAAAATTTATAAAATTGAATGAATGCCACACAAATCCTTTTCATCATCATAAAGATTCCCTTACAACTTAGCATTTTTTAAGGATATTTTTGTATAATAGAGCAATCGTAACTAAACTTTAACTTTACCATTATTTGTTACTAAACAATATTTTCAGTTTAAAGTCAAAATTTTATTTTGATTTTTTTTAAAGAGACAACTGAATACTTCACATAATTGGCTTTGAACACCGTACATGTTGAAAAATAAATTTTTATGTGTTTTTTACTATTTATAAAGAGCGAAAATAATAATTGTATAAAACCTAATACATTTAACTAAATTCAGTAATTTATACCAAAACTGGTAAAGTAAGCATTTTAAAAAATGTGCATTTGTGACATTGTTGTGGGGTTTATGCATGATGTCTTAAACATAATAACCATATTTTTAAAAACTGAATAAATAGAGGCTAATCTTGGGTAAAAAGTTATATTTAGGGGATTATTAATCATAAAAGTCACCATTTTTATAATGAAAGTGTAAATTATTACTTGATGTAATATACTAGGTAGAGCTTTAAAAATTTCCCTTTAAGAAATAGTTGTTGATAGTAGTTTGTAATAAGTTTAGGTTTTTTTATTTGCTTTATTTTTCAATATTATAGTTGTTTAAAAAGTTTTATGATAATTAATGTAAGTTTTTCTATACATTATCGTTTTTCTTTTTACTCCTTAGCTTTTTACTTAAGAACTAATGCTAAAAAAGCCATATAAAAAACTTTCTAACTTGGCATTTATTTTTAACTTTAGAAATAATATGTTAAAATTCATTAAAACATAATAAATATTTTATAAAAAGCATGTCTTTGTCATGGGTCTGTTAAATTTTGTCATGGCATGTTTAATTTTTTCTAAATAATTTGTAGACAAATTTACTTAATTTAAAAAATACATTTAAAAGAATTATAGCATAAGAAAGTTTTTAAAAAAACGATTTTTTATGTTAAGTATGAGCTCAATTCGCTTCATACCTTTTTATACCTACGCTTTCCGTTAAATATATATTACTCAAATTTATCCGTATACCGTCCTGTTTTATTGATTCGGCAACCCTATTTAATAACGAATGATGGATGACACTTATAAAAAAATATCTTCCTGATATATAAATATCATATATATGATAAATTTTCAGTTTCCCAACCAGCTTGTTTATTTATTTTGGTAGCACATTTCACAATGTATCACTCGGCTTTTCGAAAACTATTCGTATTTTTGACATTTGTGTAAGCACATCTTTCATTTTAAACACATAACTTTATCCACTTTATTGGCGATATTTTTTTGTTGCGAAAACTGTCTTGGCAGGGTACGTTTAACTTGAGATTTAATACTTTATTATAGTTATTTTTCCTTTTCTTTATTGCTACTCTCGCTAAAGGCTGTTGTCCTACAGGTGGGTTAATATTTATTTTTCGATGTTTTTTAATAAATAGTTGTCAAACTTAATGTGATTATTTTTTGTCTTCCGAAGTGTTAATTAGATTTTCCTAAAATTAAAGATTTTAATATATCTATAGGCTTTCTAAAATATTGACTATTAAAAATCCGATTTTGTTTTAATTTCTATAAAAACCCAATGATTTAAAGTAAACCATTCTAACTATTTGACGATTAGGATGTACAATTAATGTATTTATTTTTTGTAAAGTATATTATAAATAAACGAATGTACAATGTTAAAAATGTAGAGCTTGGTTTTACCAAAAAAGGGTTACTATTATCTTCAACGGCTGTGAGGTGAAACGTTTCAAAATATTTTTGGAATGCAATTGAACCATTTTTCAAGTTATGGTTTCTAAAACTTATTGTTTATCCTATTACAAAAAATACAATGAAACATTTCACCGCACAACCATTGCAGCTACTAAGAACCATTTTTTTTATGCAACCTAGCACATTTTTTTTAAAAAGTGTATTGTAACACAGTTTTCCCTAAAATTTACTGTCAAAAGCAAACTTATTTGTGATTTTGTTAGAAAAGCGGCAAAAAAGGAGGAAATATTTAATTAATAATGAATACGTTAATCGAATGTGTTAGTTGGTATTAATAGTCTTACATTGAAAAGTAATAGTTTTTTTCTATTAAAATGAAGAATTGTGATATTATTACCTGTTTTGATAGTTTTGAAATCATGTACTATATGTTGGAAAACAAATGAAGATATTAAAAAAGTAATTGAGACTAACTTGAGAAAAAAAATTATCACGTATAAAGTGGGCATTTTAACGTTCTATATATAACCAATTAAATTACTCAAATAAATAAAAATACTAAATCCTTTTTTATTTAAAGTATATTTTCTTAGAAACTACATAAAATTACTGAAATTATAACTTTTCTATGTTATTTTTATGTTTCATAAGGGCTCTAGAAGCTAAACAAGCTAATAACATATGCCATTACATTAGATATCGTCTTTTATCGTCTTTTTTATGTAGATTAATGCAGTTCATTTTAAATAAAAAATAATACTATACATTTAACAAATAACTAGCAATATAAATTTTTTAAAAATAATAAAATAAATTTAACTTTTTACAAATGAAAAGTCTCATTTTAAAAAATATTGCAGTTGTTTCTAAGACATCTTGTATAAACCCCACAACAATGCCACAAATTTAACTATTTTTATTAATAATATTTTAGACATCTTTATTGAAAAGTAAAACGATAAAAACATTTAAAACCTTTCCTTTAGTAGAATTTTTTTTGCCACAAAATGCTTGCTATGTGCATTTGAATAATATATTTTCTAAAACTAAAGTTGTGGAGATTGATGTTTATGATCTTTAAAAACCTTTTTAATGCATAAATTTGGAATTTAACCGTTCGTATCTTTTAAATACCGAATATTTTAAAACGTATTTCATAGATTTTCTATAACCATTTATATAGCCAAATAATTTTTGTAATATTTGTATTTTTTTATTTGCATCTATCTTTTACTGTTTGCATACAAGATAAATTAATCTACATTCTGTTGCCATCAATTTCAATGGATGGTTTTTTTGTTAAATATTTGGAATAAAATGCTCTATTGAAATTTTTGAATTTTTCTGTTACACGTTAAGTCTGAGGGATTTTTATGCTTACCAAACTTTTCAACCGTTTCTTTTCTCAGCTTTTCTATTTACATAGAAAAAAATTAATTGATTTTACAATATTAGGTTCTTTTCATTTGCATCTGTCTTTTACTGTGTTCGTACAAAATAAATTAATCTAATTTTTTGCCATCAATTTCAATAGATGGATATTTGTTTAATATCTTTAATAAAAAACATTTTTGACAATTTTGAATGTATTCTTTTAAATTTTATGTTAGTTCGGGTGAATTTTTATGCCTACCAAACTTTTCCTATCGTCAACTAGGGATATTTTAGGTTTTTAGGGTATCTTTGGTATGAGATTGTCTCACCGATAACTCGCTAAATGCACTTTTTTTCAATTGTAATTTACTTGCCTAAGGAAAAGCATGTGATAACTCTGTTCCGTTCTGAATGTGATTTACCTTACTTGTAAACCCATTAAATTGCTCATACTGCTAAATCATTGTTAAATAGAAATCCAAGAATCTATCGCCAAAGTTTTCACAAATATTTTTAGTTGTAAAACCCTGAAAAATTAAATATTTACTTTAATGATTACTCGATAAACAGACCAACATATCATATTTTAATTAATTTTAGTTTTAAATTAAAATAGATGAAATCCATGTGAAAAATTAGGTTCATTACAACAGTTTTTCTCTCCATTAGAAAGATAGATAGCTTTACGATGCTATGATCCTCCGTTAGATTACGGTTTGCGGCCGTCAATAACAGTGTTTCTAATGAATTATATTTAACTAACGGCGGCTAACTGCAATGTTTACAGAAATAAAGTAATTAACTCGAAGTTATGAAGTAAAAAAATCTAAAGCTACAGCTATTTTTAGAAGTGCACATATATGTGGCCCGAGGTCTAATGCAAATTTAAGACCCCAACGAAGTCCAACTTGTTATTCTGCCAGGTAATGAAAGATTATAATAAATCACTCGTGCAATATTTAAGTTGTTTCATGAAAATTCTTATTGGGTGTAATTGTCAATGGACGGTTCGGACGGGGCGGATTATGGTTCGTTTGTGTTTTCGAAGACAATGCTTGACGTAAGGCTGACGTCACTGTCGGCGTGTGTGTTCTAGTTTAGACGGATTAGCTTTCGGGTGGTTTGTTTCTGGGGTGTAAGACAACATTTGAAGTAGCTGTGACAAGACCATTGAAAAATTAAATGAATTTTGTGAACTATCTTAGTTACATTTGGAGTATTCTCTTATTTATATTAAGAATACAAGTGAACCAAGTCCACTCTTTGTCATTTTCGAGTTAGCTGCTCAATGGACAATTCCCACATTTTATTTTTATTTTTTTATTCGACGTAAATAGGTGAGACAAAATACGTGCCGAAAAATTTTTGCTCTCCGATGCGTAGTTATTTTTTTATTTGAGTTAAAAGTTAGGCTTTTAGAAAGCGCGCGAAAATCAGTACGTTCCGCGGGGAATCGACTGTGACGTACATGTACATAACACGTGACCAAAACTCCTCAGTTGCATATAGCCGATAGGCGGGATATTTCACAAATCGTTTCGCAAAACTTTCGATTTTCGTTTTATTTAATCCAGTAAGTTTGAATTTATTATTTAATAATGGCATATTGCTAACTGCTTAGTTCCCGAGTGTCGTAATACGACTACAACTGCTCCAGAAAAGATATATTTTCACTTACCAACAGAATCGGTACAGCGAAAACGATGGATTTCAACCATGCGACGTGATCCAAAAAAGAACCAGTATTTAATAGGATTATGGACTGACTTAATTATTCTTTAAAAGTATAAATTTACATGTAACACATGGCAAAAAAAAAGGCAGGGCCATAAAGGCACATTAATTAGATAACGTTTTTTTAAAAGTAGTCTATCTACGGATAACATGTCAAATGCAGCAACTTGGGATAGCTCAAAACATTGTTAATAATGTTTACTTACAGACTTCCACGTTAATAGTATTGCTATTTTTGGAAAGATCAGTATTTTTTCAAATTGTTTCCTTTCATTCCGATGGTTAAAAGTTGCGAAAACAAAATATATCACGCTTTTTACAAGTTCAGACGAAACCATTCAATTTTCGGAAAATTCAGAACGACGACTTTTTGCTTTCTACAGTAGTACCTTTATTCATATTATTTTAATGTATGACCCTAGTTAAAAGAGTAATACTAAAATCGTACGAATAAATTATGATATTTAATCTGACAAGGAAAGTTGTGTTTTGTAAAAACGATAATTTGGTTATGAATGACCTGTGCAATTAGAACATCTTTCAACAGCACAAAATACTATTAAAACTTTATAAATAATAACACAATTCGAAAGATAAAACAAGGAAGAAATAACTTTTAACTTTTACTCCACGTATTTCGGCATTTATGAAGATATTCCGGGCAATTTTGTTTTCTCTAAAAAAACATCAGTATTCATGGGGCAGTATTGTAGGGTGCATTGAAAGCCTAAATACTCGTTTGGGGAACGGACAAATTGTTTTTCTCTAAAAAAACATCAGTTCTAGCCATTTGTAATGAGCGTTCAAAAAATTAGAAATTAAATAATTCATGAAAATTAAAAAAAAATCCAAGTAAACTATCCAGGACAACTTTAAAACGTTGAGTTTCCTGGGCGAAATAAAAAAATAGTGGAAAAAAAACAACATTTGTACCGAGAAAGGGGATTTGAACCCGGGACCTGTGGATTAAGAATCGCTTATGCTACCACTATGCTACGACGTCCGTGAAGGACTAAGCTCAAACTGCTAATAAGGCTCAGTCCTGCGCAGTTACTATACTCGTACGAGTAATGCGTGTACGGTGCCCATGCACGTTGACATTCCGTACTTTTTTACTGTAGCTCACATTTTAAAATCCATACACAGTTATCGAACAAATAGTTTTAAAAACAAACTATAAAAGTTTGGTGGAGTTATTCTCAAAATTGAAAGAGGAGTAGGGTTTTAAAAAATTCAAAATTTTGACTTAAAAAAATGAAAAACTACTTGTAAATATTTGTTTTTATCGCTGGAAAATGTTTATTTAGGGTAAACATTATATAAAAACACTATAATTTACAAGTTTATGTTATTATTACTAAAAATAATGTTTTGGGTATCGTATCCCGTTAAAATATATTTTTTAAATTATTTTTAAAAAAATAACTTATGATTAAAGGAATATTAAAAGAAAACAAACAATAGAAAATTAATGCAAAAGATAAGAAAGTTATAAAGCAAAAAATGAACCGTAAAAAAGCATGGGAGAATCGAAAAATCGCAATGACTGAAATAGTAAACAAACGCTACTTAGTGTACATGTACGTCACAATCGCTCAGCCAATAGCAGAACGATTCAAACAAGAACTAAAAATTGACGAATTTTAACATTGAATATTTAATGACACAATTTTTTTTGTACATTTTAACCTAGACATTTGAAATCAGCGTTGTTTATTTTATCGAAAAATGTATTTTTAGTAGTTTTTAAAAAATATGGGAATTGTCCATTGGATGCACTAACTATGTAGAACTTTAGTGCAATAATAAAAACAAAAGTCCTAGTTCAGGTAATATCCGATAGGCAATTTAAAAAAAAAATTTGTGAGGTTGTTGAGGTTTTGTTATAAAGCTTTCACTTTAAACCTCTGTAGCATAAAGAAGCTTTTTATGGACTTGATTCACTTGTATTCTGAGTCCTATATTTTAGTGTGTGTGTGAGTCTGGCTGTTTGAAGCTTGTTATGATATCCGCGCGTGTGTTTTCTTCCCTTCACTGCCGGCCTGAAACTGCACGCGACCCCAGCAGAAGCGGAGCGGCTGAAGCGTCTGTACCCGGAGAACGAGCGCTTCATCGCCAACATCCCGTCGCGGTACTACGAGGTCATATACCCGGTGCAAGTGAGGCAGCACCAGAAGATGGGAGTGCTTACCAGGGAGACGGACGCCAATAAGGTACGCACGAAACAGCTGTATATATACGAAGAGTAGAGGGGGAAAACCCCTTCTTCGGCAGGGAATCTGTCCGTATTGAAATCATCTGCTTGGTGAATAGTGGCGATCGGAAACCGGTTTTTCCCTTGGTTCTTCTCACGCGGTTCAAGCGTCAGACTATTTGTCTGGCATTAATTTTGATCATAGATATAGTAAACCCGTGCGCCGCGTGATAAGAACCAATACAAAACAGGTTTCTTCACACCATTTTAGGTGATGACTCGCTATCTTGGCCAAGCAGACCTGATGCAGACAGACTACTATGTAAAAAGAAGGGGTACTTCCCCTGTACTCTTCATATACCGATCACTACTCGTCTCGCTATGGCCCTCACGTTCGAGTATGGACGTTTATGGGATGGGTTGCAGGGATAAGGTTTGGGGTAGGTCAAAAGAAAGATACAGGAAAGTAAACCTTCAAACTAATTTTTCTCCTTTTCCCGTCGAGTATAGACGTTTATGTGATTTGTTATAGGAATAAGGGTGGGTTAAAAGAAAAACACAGGAGTGCATTCCTTAAAATATTTTCTCCTTTTTCTTTAGTTCTTTACCTTCACCTTAGTCCTTTGTGGTGAGGAACGGCGCGTAAATATTATTTAAAATTTTGGGTCAGATTTTATGAGCTTGTGAACAGTTCTGGTTTTCATTTGATATTATATTTCCTTCTATTAAAGTCTATTAAAGGAACCTGCAGCATTTAAAGAAACTTGGAAGAGCAACTACCAACTTAAGGGACAACTCTACTGTAATCATATGATCGATGTTAAAGAATCAATGCAACAAGGTTTTTTCCCCCATGATATTGGTAGTTGCAGATAGTATCGTTGGAAATACAGTAAAGAGACGTATTTCTTAAACAGATAATTTTTACAGTTATACATATTACGTTGCTCTTAACATGACGCATTATTTTCGTTATCAATGTGTAGAAAAATCAATCACTATGTTGGTTGTATAAGTATTTCCATTCATTAGCACACGTCTACGTCGATGCGGCTATATTTAAATACATATACATTCCGTTATAAGTTGTATACACGTTAGGTACTACAACGCCCTCTAATCATTATAATAAACTTGCAAAATAATTCCCCAATACCATACCATATCAACATTACGTATTTCCTAAGTTCATTTGTCATTGATATAAGCTTTTGTGTATTTCCGAATTAATACAAAACATCCAAATTGAAACTACTCTTACCATGTATCTCTTTCTAGTCAAATCTCAAACCTTGATAATAACTAATGAAAACTATAGAATATGGTGTTAGCCACACATATTCAGAAGTAATAAGTAAATATAATGACAAAGGATACATATTCGAAAATGGGAGCCATCGCATAAGAAAACTTCTAAATATGACAGAACGAGTCTTAAATTCCGAACTTCTACGATTATCTTCCTTAAAATTATATGGTAGCTTTTTTTTTGCTTTAAACTCACAAATGAAAAAAAAAGTATGCAGTAAAAAAAACATTTTTGAAACTATTTAAGTAATGTATTTTTCTGAAGTTATTTATTTTAAGTTTATATAAATAAAAATGAAAGCGTTTGCTTAGTCAAAATTACAGCTTTTTGAAAATTGTAACTATGTTTAATTTCATTCAATAGCATTATTAAAGAGTCCCTTAGCACTATTTTATATTATTTTAGTAGTTGTTCTACTCAAATTAATTCCCGACAAATGTTCAATCAATTTCATTCAATTGAGATTCAATGCAAGTACAAAATTTGTGATATTTAGAAGCATTCTTATGCCGCTAATTGCATCTTTTTTTATCATTCAATACATTAAAACTAAATTGATAGAATGTATGAATTGTTGATAATTTTCTCCTAAGTTTTGCTTTTAAGTCTAAATTTTCAGGGAAGGAGATCTAGTTACCTGGACGAAGATAACAACGTTACCACAACGGTATAGTTTTGCATGGTATTCAAAACAACTTTGTAGTGTTTAAATAGGATTTCATTTTTGCCTCAAAACCTATGCCTGATGGAAAATAACGAACTATTTTCATGTACTTCTACATAAATAGTTATAATATTTTATACAGAATTTTAGAAAAAAAATTAAAGGAGATTTTTTTGTAATAAGTTGTTTTTAAATAGTACACTTTTAAAACAAAAGAGTGAAATTCACTCCTATAAGAGAAGTGCATTTTCGGCACGGAAAGGAGTGGAAATTAACTCAGACTGAGTTAAAACCGCTCGTTTGTTTTAAGAGTGTATAAGGAAAAATCAAAGTAATGTTGTTTTTTAAATTGCAATACTTTTGCATATTAACAGCTTTTAGTACCTTTATTTACATGGTAAATGCATATTTTTTTTTAAAAAATCAAAATTTCCTTGACGTTTATTCGTTATTCATAAAAAAGTTCAATAACTTGTGAGAATTTCAATATGGTTTGTATGTATAATAGTGAGTATTTATTTAAGGGAAAACGCTTCTTAATAGTAATTAAAATCCTAGTTTTAAATTTAATTATAACAAAAACATCAATATTTAAAAAAGCTAACATTTTGAAATGAATCCATTTTTTTAACAATTCACGTATATCAATAACCAACAAAAGCTTATTTGAAACATTTTGTCATAGAAAGGAAACATCAGAAACTATTTTACGTTACTCTACACATTGTAGGGCAATTTTATAACTACTGATATTTTTACTAATATTACTTTCATATCTTGCTCAAAGAATCTTCGATTGCAATATACAGTTAAACCAAATATTAAACATACTCTTATGCTTTTCAATATACCATTTTGTAAATAAATTCAGTTGACTACAAACAAATGAAAATTCTCTTGCTTGATGCAGAAACAGAGTTGTCCTATATTTTCCCTTCACTTTGTGATATGTGCATGAAATATTCTGAAACTTCAGAAGTACAATGGAATACATTTATCTTGTGTATGAAATATGCATGTTTAGTCTGAAAAGGGATTCCAGAATTCTAAGAAACTTAAAATAATGACACTAGAGAAACATATGTAAACTTCGCCGTACGTTATTTCGTTTTATCAATTTATTCTTTTGTTGCGTTTCATTATTTTAAACTTAAAATAATTAATTATTTAAACTTGTTTTTTGCGTTTCTGAATGTTTTTAATTATTTAAACATTTTTTTTGCATTTCTGAAACTCAAGAGTTTATGAATGATTTTTTAAAGAGCATTATTTAATTTATTTTTGTTCATAATTGTCAATAAACACAGTTAATTTTACAATCAATACAACGATCTATAATATGTGCTGGGTGAGCTGCTCCATGTGCTAATGGATCTCAGCTCAAAGAGAAGGACCAATTTTGTCTCCCACAAAATGGAACAGTCATGTATCAAGTTACGTTATATATTTAGAACTTTATCGTTAAATAATGGCTATATTCTAAAAGAGTGTTAAAAGGAGCCATGCACCATCTCCAAAGTTGGTGAAGTGGCTAAATAATTGTCTCCTGGTAACCCTGCATGGCTCACGTTTTCTTAATATTGAGCAGTCCATCCAGTATACATTACATAGAGCGTTGAATCAAATGTGCTGGTACGTCAAGTTTTTACAAACAATATTCTTAAACCTCTTGTACAAAATTGATATTTATAGAAATTTACGAGATTGTGTTTTCCCAAAATCTATAAATTTGGTGTAACGTTACACCTTAAATTAGGAGTAAACTAACAAGTGTTGTCTTATTTGTTGTAAAGATACTCCTATTCCGTGGTGTGATGTTACTCCATAAAGCTGGAGTCAGCATAAACCTTAGTACAGTTTTATGCAGTAACGTTTCTTCAAATGTTTACCCTGTATGAATAACTTGCAAGTGTTATAAAAACCAATATTTTTTAATATTTTTTAATCTTTAAAATCTTTTCTTGAATTTGATGGAGATTTTTTTTTTTAAATTTCAGACTGGGAAGCATTATTACTCCACATCTTTACTGGTGAAAGCCTTCAATTACAAATTCAAGCTCGATCTTGAATTGAACACGTAAGAATTAAAATTCGTGATTTAAGTGTTGATATTATAAGGTTACGCGAACCAATCTAAACTTTGAATAAAATGTTTAAAAAAAGGCAAATACGTTTTATAATTGTTGACATTACATTAGGTAAAGCAATATCTTTGTTGAAATAGTAATAGAAGTAGCAATAGCATTGTTGAAATAGCACTTTTTAAACTTTGAATACATTTAATAGATACCGTTAAAATCCAATTTCACTTCCAACTCAATATTCCGATGGTTACAAATGTAAAAAGTTATCTAGTGAATGTTTGTTTCCCTCACTAATACATTTTTAAAATGTATATTAATCCAACAACGCAAATACGTTTAATAGTTCAAATTTTTAAGAAACTCTCTTTTAACTAATACTTTAAATTAAATTAAAATAAAATATATTTAATAAAATTTTGCATGTCTAAAATCCCTAATCAATTGCCGTTAAATACAACTTAATACTTTTGACCTAGTAACATATCCCTCAGTCATAATCACGAAAACGTGCACTCCAAAAAAACAATATAACATATAAACCTAAAAAACCTATAATATCATTAAACATTTCTGGCAGCAAAGTTGACGGAAAATATCCATAATAGTAAGGAAAAAAATATGTTGGCAGAAAATATGTTGAAGTAAAATTTTTCAGTAGCCCTGTCCTGCCCTACATCAAATACTCGTGCATAAGAGATATTTCCTGAAGGGCACATTAAAAATAAAAACCTATGACAGAGAATCTGTTTTTACAGATAAAATTTGTATCAGTGGTTACATATTTTATCTGCTTAAAGAGAAAATGTGTCTTCACAAATCGAGATGTAATTTAACAGTAAATTTCTATAGTTTTAGAAAACAGAAATTTTCTTTAAAAATTTACAGAAAAATCACAGAAATATTGCTTGTAACAGAATTTTTGTACAATGTGTGTTGAAAATATTAAATTATTTATAAATAAATAAACTAAAATTGCACGTTTATAGTTGCATTTTGTAAAGAAGTTTAAAATAGTTTAAGATATGAATAATTTGACATTGCGATTTTCAATTGATAAATACTTATTTCATTATATGAAAATATATAAGAGAAAAAGCTTTAAAAAATTAAATTGTGGTGTTTAAACATAAACTTTAACTAATTATTTAAATACCATTTACTAATAAGGCATGAGTATATCATACTTTATATAAATAGTTATATGATAATAAGTTTTTTTTTTATCTACTACTTTCAATGAATTATTTAAATATACATGTTTTTGTTTTAATGTATCGGCGTTTATAGATTATTTAAAATAAACGGATAATTAATTATTTAAAATTATGCTTTTACCCTTGCACTGTTTATTTTTAATATGCCGTAACCACTATTTAAACTGAGACTAGATGTTTTATTGATAATTTTTTACAGACATCTGTTGGCACCAAATCTAATTCAGAAACATTTCCTTCCGGAAGGTATACAAAGACTTTCAACACAAGTAAGTGCGAATGTATATTTTTTTTGCTAAAATAATTAAATAAATAATGAACAATTATTTGAGAAGTTACATGGTCCTGAAACAAAATCGTTTATAATACAAACAATTTCTGCGTTTTAATGCAAAAGTGGTTAGTAATTGTCAGATATTGTTTGTTTTGATTTTTTTTTCTCAATATGCAAAACAAAAAAATATATATTATTACCTTTAGTAGAGATAGGGTATTAAAATTACAATTATGTTGATATTGAAATTTCATTGACTCCTATTCAAGTTTCTAGACGAATTTTTTTCCAAAAAACAAACTTTTATTAAAATATTTTTTAAGTAAAAAACTTCGTTCTTAAAACATTTATAATGTATTTAAAGCTATTAGTAATAATTTTAAGGTCACTTTTTATGTTAAAGCATTACATTTATACTAATAGCCCGCTAAAAATCTCGTCAGGTAATAAAATTAAAACTTTCTTTGAAAAACTGATAAAACACTAAGCTCACTATCAGAACTTAATTAGATTTTTTTAAAAATGGTTTTACTTCAGATAATAAATTGACTACTTCTTCAGTCCAATAAAAAAACAATTTCCTAAAGGATTTAATCTAATACCTTTAGTTTTTATTTATTTTACAATTTACTTTAGTGTGTCCTTGTGTCCTAACATTTCCTTAATTGAAGTTTTATATTATTTTATACGTATTCTAGTTTATTTTTCATTTACCTTTAAAGACTTTCTTAGTGTGATTACTAAGAAAAAAATTCAATTGAAAACTTATATTCTCTAGAAATAAATTCTAAATGGAATTATTATTTAGGTAAATGAATTAATTTGGGCAGCAAAACAAGTGTTTTTCTGCCCAAATGATATGAAAAACTAAAATAACATAAAAAATGAAATCAATTTATTATGATGCTTACTTTTTCTGTTTACGCACGGTTTTTACTGGTCATTATACTTTTCAAATGTTTGGTGCAAGATTGCAGCTGAATCCTGGAACTTTCTAGCTGCCACCACTATTTAGAAAGTTGATTCACCTTTTTTTTCATTGTATTAAAGTTATAGTTTTACTACAAAATTGTCGAATTCACGCTCCAAATAGTGGTAGCAGATAGAAAGTTCCAGGATTTCGGTGCAATCCTGCATCAAACTTATAAACAGTGTAGACGCGCTGTTCGTGACACCTTAACTACATAGGGTAATTGACTGTATGGTTAATGACGCTGCCTATTTCCAGGAAATCGAACAATGCTACTATCACGGAACAATCAAGGAGTATCCAGGAGGAATAGCGGCTCTGCGCACCTGTAATGGTATTAGGTAAGTGCCCCTGATTACTCAGCACATGAACTAATTTTCAGGAAAATGTGCAGATTTAGGTTCTACATAATCTTACAAGAAAGCTTCCTTCGACACTTCTTTCCACGAAACATTTAGCCACAAATAATACACAGAAAAGATCTAGATAGAAATTTTCCTTTCGAGATTTTTGGAAGTAGCCTTTTTCTACTAAGGTGAATATTGACACCTATAGAACTACCAGCAGGGGTTGATATTTACCAGAGGTAGGTTTGTGCTTCTAGGGTTAAGCTGGTCAGTTACATTGCTGACTATTTGATTTTTCACAAACCAAACTTTATTAAAATTGAATTTGCTCCTCAAAGTATCTTCGACATAAAAATATGTATAAAAAAATCACGTACTTAATGAGTTCTTTCAAACACATTTTACAAGCAAAAATATCCTAGGAGTTAATATTTATTCCGGTTTGCAAACTTATTAAGGACGTTACTTTGAAGAAAAGTTAATGTAAACGAAAAATTACTTCTGTTAGATTCAATACGTTAAGAGATTAGGTGCCTTGGTTTGGTACGCCTCTTCACTTGTATCTCTATGTTTGCGGTTAGACTCGAGCCTGACACGAAACCTTTTCTCTATTTAAAAAAAATAGTAATATCTAACTGGAAAAACCGTATTTGAACTTAAATTTTGTAGTATATAATATTCAAAGTTTTTGAATTTTTAAAGGTTTTTTAACCACATAAAACCGAAAATCAAAAGGTATTTTCTTTGCAGAGTAGCTCATTTTTGAATTTACCATGTAACATTAGCAACTGTCTTATAGAAATTTTGTCTATTTACAGAAGAGACTGACTGCGTAAGAGGACCTATTTATTATTTTTCTTTACTTGGCACTGCCTAACTGACATTTGACTTTCAAATAAAAAAAATACAAATTGAATTTTAATTTTCAACCAAAGCACAAAAGAATAAACTTTTAGTTATTTTATCTTTATCAGAGGGCGCGCATTAAGAGAAGAATAATATTTGTTACACATTTCACGACGTATTTTGACTCATAGGGCAAGTATGTAAAGTAGAATTGTTTCAGATGCTTTCGATATGAGTCATTTGTTTTACCTTGTGCATAAGTTCTAGAAACATAGTGGTGGCAGGTAATTTGCTTTTTAGTACAATATTTGCTTATAGCACATGTATTGGTAGGGGAGACCAGGGCTATAGTTTTCCATGTTTTTTTTTTTTATTTTTTGATTGTATATTTTTTTACTTTTATTTAGTTTAAAGAAAACAAGCTGTCATGTTCTCTACCTCACATGCTTTTCTACAAATTAGTATTACTACTTTTCCAAAAAGTAAATATACTTTTTGTCAGCAAGTGGTTAAATGCAAGCAAGTTAAGCTGAAAAACCTGCCCCGTATTTTTTTCCCAGACTTTCCCCTGGAAAACCTGGTTTTGACTTTAATAGTATCTTGCCTAGTAGAATTTTAAGTAATTTTTAAAACGAATGCACATTAAGAGAGAGGAGCCACTTTTTAGTATAAGGAATGATAAAACTGTAAGTTTAATAAAAGTACGTTTGATTTAGGTTTGAATGTAAGCATGTAAATTTACTCAACCTTAAAAATCACCAAAACAGCTCTAACGACAATAATACAACACCAACTTAACAAAGATTTCTGTGGGTGACATAAAACGGGTTGATTCATAAACCAAGAAGCCCTTTGGCGCCTCCTAACGGCTAATTTTTAATATAAGGCCTGGTGGAAAACTTACCCCAAGGGAAAACTACTCCCCTACTTCAAATATATCAAAATGTGCCTTTGTGTCAGTATATACATAAATTCCTATCGTTGAAAATCAGAGTTTGATAAATCATAATTATGACAAATTAATAAAGTTTGTTTAATCTATTTTTAAGCGGCGTAATTCATGTGGGAAACGAAACGTTTGTCATTCACCCATTCTACGGCGGGGATTTGTCGGTGAGTTTTATTTATTTACATTTTTTATATAATAATTTTTTTAAGAATGTATAATATTTTTTCATTAACAATAATTATTTTCTTTCATTTTAATAGCGGAAGCATCCTCATGTGCTTTTTAGATTTTTCCCTGAAAACAAAGGAAAACATACCTGTGGTAAGCTTAAATCTAAATACAATTGATTTATCTTGGAAGTTTGTATCTGTATCTGTTTCGACACGTGAAAACTGATTATTAAATTCATTAATTTTTTAAGGGTTTCTTGCTATTATTTTACATTCTAATTATTGTCTTTTATCTATATATTTTTTTAGTTTTACAAAACTGTTTTTAACTTTTCTAAGATCTTTAAATAGTATTGGTATAGTATTTGAATTTCTAAGTTTTATAGTATAAATCACTGCATCCCTTTGTTATTGAAACATTTATATAATTTTTACCAGTGTAATTAATTAAAATAATTTATTTGTGAAATTTATAGGTAACACGGGTATGCACGAATGGGGATTTAAGCAGTTTAGAATAAGACCACCCACAAGAATTAAGGCAAGTAATTTTTGATGCGCTTAAAATCATTAACGTTGTTTTTATGATATTTGATCGATTAATATCGATTAATATTTGATCGTATTATTTTAAGAGCTGCGTGCTTCCAGAATCTCTAATTTGGTAATATATGTACTGTGAATAATGTAACTTGATCATTACTGCATTCTTATAGTGTGGGGATATTTCGTTAGGAAAATAGTAATCTATTAATTTTAACAAACTTTTCACTTTAAAAATAATTAATATATTATTCTATTTTAGAGGGATGTCCGACAAGTCTATAAATTCATAGAACTAGCTCTAGTTTTAGATCAAGCCATGGTAAGTATTTGTTGATGTTGCTTGATTGAGTATAATAGGTTTAGTGTAAAGCATAGCTTAATTTTTTTTGGTAAATAGAAAATTATTTTTAAAAAGTAAAATATTTACATTCAATGACTCAGAAATCATTTTGTAAAAATAGGTAAAAGTACTTGCACAACTATAAAAAAATCTTATATTCAACATTAACTTCTAAATCAAGTAAAAGACAATTTATTATTACCAAACACCTTCCTTTCGCTATAGATAAAATAATTATGTATAATGCAGATTCTTTCATATTATAAAACATTCTAAAGCAAATTTCCTATAATGATTTAATCAATTTGTTTCACCTTTTTGGTCTCATACAATTTATTTTTGTCGAATTAAAAGCGCAAATATCTTACTTGCTTATGCAATTAATGGTGTTTCATAAACATTGTCACTGATTTGAAACAATTTGTTCAGGTTGTTTATTCGTAAAGTTAAAATGGTTTTAAAATAAAAACTAAGTGTCAATATGTTTAAAGGTGACTGGTATCCTGGAGAACAATCGAGTAATGGAACGATGGAACTTTGGTATAAGGCCGAAGGGCCGCGTATACAAATAAATTACATGGGACACTGTGTCCCATATAGACGAAAGGCGATTTGACCTTACCAGTAAAATGTCAGCTATAAGTAGATTTTTTGGTTTTAATCCATTGTTCCATTCTTTTTTTTTCTCCATACATACTTGGATTTTTTTTTAAACAAAAACAGTCATCGAATTCATTATCATTCCGCAACCTAGTACATTTGAAATACAACACATTGTTAACAACCCTGTACTTAAGAATAACCATTTAGGCAAGCAAATATTTATTTTAGTTCGAGAACAGAAATGCTACGAAGGCAGAAGTAGTCAGCGACGCCATTCAGATTCTTAATCTAGTTGACTTGGTAAGTGTTTTACTTTATCCCTTTGACGATGGTTGTAGATTACAGAAGCTTTTAACCAAGCATAAACATGAACTATTTATAAGCATATAAGTTTTTTTTAAACTTCCATTTGTTTTACTTGAAAAACAACAGTGGACCATTAATCTGTTGGTCTCTTTGTTTATTGAAGTAAAAGAAATGCATTTACATTCCATTGTTTGAATTTTAAATAGTTGTTCCGAATTATAACATAAGAGTTACAAATATTTTTTTCTGCTATACCATGAAACATCAACTCTTTAAGGATTGTTTCTCGGCTGTTATTGAAGAGAAAATTTCGAGAGCTATGGTTTCAAAAAAAAAGTGTAAAATGAATTTCTGGTATCAAAATTTTCATAATGAGTTGTCTACATACTAAAATGAGCACGAACTTTAAAAATTCAAGGAGCAACAACAATTTTCTTTCAGAACAGATTGTTAAGCACCGTCAAAATACGCCAAATATAAATTTTCATTAACCTAATATTTACTAAGATATTAAAGCATTAATTTTAAACTGCGTTCTTAGCTTGTCAGTTATCCAAGCAAGGTTTCTACTATTTGAAATGACGGAGGAAGTATTGAAAATTGCGATTTTTGTTTTTAATTTGTCACACACGCTCCTCGCTTTTAATTAGCAAAAAATGATGATTGCTCTCATCTATAAAAGCTGTAACTTAAAACTTAATTTTTTACAATAACTCTCCAAATAACTGATGATAAAATACAAAATTTGGTATATAGGTTTAGTTTGTTTTCAAAAACCTTAAATTGTCGAGGTCCATGGCCATCTGATTATATGATTGAAACATACAAAGCAAAGTTCTAGGTATTCTTTGGAATGGGCATGTTTCAAAACTTAAGTGGCAACAGGAATGCTGAATAAAAATAAAGTATTTCTCGATCCCCTACTGGTAATTTAATGTCACGTGGAAATTGAGTTCCAATCGGAGCACTGATCGAAGGAAAAACGGAAATGAAAGCTAGAAGAAATTTTATCATCAGAAATTAGCCAATTGTCTCAAAATACAGCTGTAGTGCTACGCTCTTCAATCCAACCATAAACATAATAGTTTCTATTTTTAACTTGCTGTAGCAACTCTTAATTTTATTTCGACTTTCGAAGAAATTCGGAGTTAGAATCACGCAAACGGACGGCGTTGACTAACTAGAACTCATAAGATTATATAAAATAGAAAATTGTGGTGCAATATATATTTCTATAAAATAGTAAATAATATACGATTTAAAAAAAATGGTGCAAAAATGTTTACAGTTATTATGAAATTACTGTATTTTTACATTAAAATTCTTCCTTTAAAAAGAGTTAGATAATAAATTAAACGATTGATATATTTACACAAATTATTTTTTTAAAGTCAGGCATTCATAGTTCTAGTTGCAGTAATTTAAAATTGCAGACAAATATTTGACAGTTCTCTATTCACCTTTGATTTTATTGCAAAACTTTAAGCAAACGTTCCAATTCAACATTTACCTTTTCTTCTATTTCAATTGATTCAGAAGTAGACAGGGGAGATAAAAAGGAGCAGACATACTGTTTATCGATGTTGTGTTGAAAAGGTATAGTTTATTTTAGAAATTCAATCAAGTTTGAGTCGGCAATTGAGTTTTATTTTATTGGGAGGAAAATTTTTAAGAGTACTTGATATTTTATTTTTTCTACTTACAATCTGTTAAAATAAAAATCAAAAAGATAAATGAACGTAGTGAAAATTCTATTACTTATATCTAGGATTCGTTTAGTTTGACCATTTTATCATTAGTGTTTTTATAGTATTTTATTATGACTATTTGACTTTATAAAATAAACTTGCAGTGTTTCAATATATTTCTTGTAATGTTAATAGTACAATTCATATGTGATTTAAAATTTTGCAGAATTTTGTTTAAAATTATATTCCAAGTTTGTGTGTTATGTCTATTTTCTGTACATATTACACAATTTATGACGAATATACATGCACATGCGCGGTCCCTAAAAACTCCGCAAAATATTCATCGAATAACAGAAATAATTCGGCAGAAAAATTAGCAGTAAAATTTCCGATAATTAAAGGAAGAAATTTTGAGAGCGCATGATCAAGGAATTACACATTTTTATCACATTCGAAAAAAATAAAGTTTTTTTCTTTGCACAATGTAGAACTCTACCAATGTTACTTACATTTCAGCGATTAACCTACTATAAATCCTCTTAATATGTTTTTTGTGTCATCAATTCCAACATTTTCTAAAGACTACTCAAAACAGAAGATTCGGTTTCTAAAGCGATCCAACCAGACTTGCTGGATTCAACGTCAAAACAAGGCCTTATTGATCTCTCTTCTGCTTCTCAAAATTCAAGTTACAGGTTTCTTCAGTGTTCGCTAACCAGACTTAATGTATTAGGCTAAGCGTATAGTGAAGCGGATTTCCGACTCCCAAAATCAACTCAGATTAGAAATAGGAATGACGAAACCGTTCTTAGTTAATGTGTTCATAGTGAGCACCTTCGCAGACGCTTGCCTTCCACAGTGCATTTCTATTTCACCATTACTGTTTCCGATCGAAGTCAACTCCAACACTATATTCTTACCTATCATGTACTCATGTACAGTAACATATATGTACAGTAACAATACATGTACTAAACTTATGCATTATTCATAACATATACAGTACAGGTAAAAATATACATGTACATATAAAAATTTTTCTTCCTCAGTACTTCAAGAGCGTCAACACGCGTGTGTCTGTGGTGTACGTGGAGACGTGGGCACACGGTGACCAGATCGACGTCATAGCAGATGTGCGACAGACCCTGCTCAATCTTCTTGACTACACATCCAGGAAGCTATACAAGGTGGCCAAAGATGCCACGCATCTCATTACGTGAGTTAACACTTTACTTTTATAAGAATCTTCTTCATAGCCACTTACCAGTTTTGAAAGTACAACGTAACTTTTTTTGCTTTCCTTATGGCGCAAGTTTTTTGTTAAATTTTATTTGATGATGCACGGTTTTAGAGTCCTTTTCAATACAAAGTTAAATGTGTCTGAAACCTTAAATGGACCTAAAATTATTGTTATATTTTATTGAATTGAGTATTCAGACAGATAAACATGACGTAAAACTGCAATTCGTTCAAAATCAGATATTTAATTATAGCATAGTTTAAAGCTTGTCTTCTATTGTAAATTGCAAGAAATTAAATGATAAAAAACTAATTAATTAAGAAAAATTAAGTGAAATTCAGGATTGGGAGTTTGAAACCATTAAAAAGTCTTCCTTTTAGCCTTATAAACGCATTTTAGAAGACAAATTCATTTTATGTTTAGTTAAACTTACACCTCATTTTTTAAAATTATTTAATTATGTTTGACAATCAGTAGTAAATGGCCAAAAAGATATTTTTAGACGTGTTTTCGCACGTTATTTATTTGTATCTTTAAAACAGTACGACTTTGGCACTACCCCTCATAGATACCCTAGTTAGATATTGCAAATAATTCTTCCAAAAATATCTCAATTAATAGCGGCAAGCATTTCCGAGGCAGCGAAGTTGGAATGGCAGTTCCGGACAGCATATGCACTGCTAAAGCTGTCGGAATAAGTGAGGTAAGAAGCCATAAGTGTTTAACATGTTATTGACATTGCTTTTAATATATAAAAGAAATCCATTTCCATTTATGCAAGTCATTAAAATCACAAATACAACAGAAAGAACACCATCACAGTGGGTTGAATAATTAATTTTGATTTGAAAAATGTGTTAATTAAATTGTAAAGTATCACATTTCGTTAATTGAAAAAATGATCTTTTGTGTTTTATTTTTGATGTTAATTAAGATTTTATCGTTGAAGCTCTTGATTTTAATTAGGCGATATAAGTTCAGATTTAAAAATTCATTTTGATTCATTTTTTTTAATTGATCAATTAATCAATTATATAAAAAAAATTGTTTCCTATGGAAAAACTATTGTCAAAAATAATATACTACTAGATAACATGCGAGTTTATAGATAAACACGCATCAATTCACATACATTTGCTGAAAGTTATTGCATTAAAAATTTGAAAGTAGTTACATCTGCACTAATTGTAACCGAATTTATAGCTATTAATATTTCATAACACTTCCTAGCATTACACAATAGCTTATTATTTCCTTCTGATTCCTAGCCGATGTCATTTTGGCATAAATATATGCATAAATTGTTGTATAATATCTAAGTAAAATACAATGCTTTTACGTTAATTTAAAAGTGTCTCAACATCCACTTTTTTTAAGCACCAGTGTTCCAAATTTGGAATGGCCTAGTAGAAAACTATAACTTTGTATTGAGATAGTAATGTTAATACTTATACAATGTGGTGTGTTTGTTATGTACAGGACACGAACATCTACGAGCCCCAGTTGGTTGCCAGCACCATCACCCACATGCTGGGCCACAACCTGGGAATGGGGCACGACCACGCGGAGGGGGCAGGGGGAGGAGGGGGAGGAGGCCCGGGTGAGTAGCCAACGTCCAAATGAACATTCCCTTTTTTAATTAAATAATTATATGACTGTAACTGTAATTGTCACCCCCCTAGTATAACGGTTATAGCTCTGGACTTCAGAGCTGGAGGTCTGGGTTTGATTTCCGGGTAATACATGGTTGTAAATTGTACCTATCTCTAGTCTTGTAATTGGGTGAAAACCTGTTAGACTGTGTACCAAAATAAATATATAAATAATATATAATAATATCATAATATATAATAATAATAAGAAAAGACAGCACTAATCTAACAAATTGCCACCCACTTACGGCATAGAGATTATTCCAACCAAATTACTGAATTACAAAGACCGAATGAAAACATATTAATATGAATTTGTGTATTGATCTGCTTTTTAAATTAGACATACACAAACCAGACAATGGTTTTATAGAACGTTTTAATATTATTTTTATTTTCTTGTCTTGAATCTTTTATCTTGACTCTAATTTTGAATGATATTATTCCCGAACTAACCACCACAAATATCCCTTTCTGTACATAGTACTAGAACAAAAATATATCGTTGTAATATGGGTGCTAAATAAGTTACTATGTATCAGTTTTCTAATTGTATTTTTTTGTGTGTAGAAGATTGCAAATGCCAAGACTGGTGGAGCTGCATAATGTCTCAAAATATTCTGTAAGTGTTTTTTAAATTTGTTTGAAATCTTCTCTATGAGACATTAAGAAGTGTGTAGTTGCAAAACTCGAATTCCACAACATATTACTAAGAGAATAGGGCCCGGTTTATTGGCGACTATATGTATAATATTTGTTGATTGAAAAGACGACTGAGTATATATACTATCATTAAAAGTCGTTAATGAACGAGCCGGACCCTATATCTTGGTTATACTTCGGAGAATACTAGTTTTGCAACTAAACCCTAATGTTATGTTTTGTCCGGAATTTTTTTTATTGCTCATTTATAAATACAGAGTGATTATAAACAGTTTCCGCTCTAATCTGATTGTTAACGGAAAACCACTGAGTTGAAATGATATTAAATGAAAAATTCGTACTTGTACAGTCTTGAAGCGATGAATTTTTGTTTAGATGAATGTTTCGATGTCTTTTACGGATCCATATTGGACTCCAGTTCTTACCCTTAAATAAAAAAAACTCTTGTTACTTTCTTGTTCTTACTTCTATACATCATTATTCCATTGCTCCATTTAATTTCACAAATAAAAATCCACTATTTATATTCTTGTCACAATGTACATAACTCTGACAGTTTGTTCTAATCGTATAGCGACATTAAGTCGTAATATTAACAATTATACACTGTATCGTTAGAATCCGTAACTGATGTTTTGACTTATGACTCAATATCGTGTTTCAGAGGCGAGAGTAAGATCCAGCCATATCATTTCTCATCGTGCAGTCTCCAAGATTACATCCGTGCCCTTCGAGTGGGGCATGGGATATGCCTCTTCAACAAACCAAACCAGGTAAGCAGAACAATTCTACTCTTTTATATGACTTGATAAGTTATAGGTAAACCCAAGAATTATAAGGTTGTTATAGATAGGCAAGTATTCTAAGTGACAGTAGCAAAACTTCTTGCCTGTACAGTGACCAAGGGGCATTGATCATGCCCACTGTGTACCAAGGTCTGTAAGTAAACTCTACCATATCAACACCCTATTCTCGTTATTTAATTCTTTTGAATTAAATAAAGGAAGGTAGGCTAAAAGAAAGTGTAAAAAAATAAACAGTAAAGTTCTTAACTCAACTTAACGTAAGTACTTGTTTAGAAGTAGCAAATTTTAGAAACAAGTGTTTTATTTAAATAAATAGGCAAAAAATCTAGGTATTGAACATGAATACAAATTTAATAGAAGTTCCACTGTTCTGTTATTTATTTTAACCTTCAAAGAGATAGATAAGCATAAACCCGTTAAACCTGACAAGTATAAACCCGTTAAACCTGACAAGTATAAACCTGACATTACTGTCAGGTTTTCCAGAAACACATATTATTTTTAATTTATAAATTTTATAAATTTACCAAAATTAAATTAGTAAATTACCAACCACAGAATTAAGAGGAACAATTTAAAGAAATCAGATTTTCAGCTAAAATTTAAATTTTAATCTCATGTAGTTAAAAAAGATTACACTGAAACCAAATTGCATACTATTCAGAAGGTTAATTCCTAAAAAATATTTTGAACAGTTGGTTTCTATGAGGCATTCCTCTTTACACTTTAAAGAGGAATGCATCATAGAAACCAACTGGTAACTTCGTTTTGAAGTTTTGAATTACTTTGTCAATTTATTTAATTAGCAATGAAAGGGAACAGTTTTATTTTCTTAACTAGCCCCTAACATGCATAAACTTTGACTTTTTTTTACTCAAACTTCTTTTTACGTAATTGAATTTGTAGTTTGTGAAAAGTTACAACGCACAAAGGATATAATGTATAAAAAAATATTTTTTTTTCTCATACAAATAGTCGATTGTTAAGTCCAATAAACTAATCAAAGCAACTGTCTGTCCTATGAACTACCGAACGTGCCTGAAATACCAAACTGCTATTTTTCAGCTCCGTTAGTATATATTGATCAGCATTTCACAAACAAATATAAAACGCTTTGAAGTTTTAAATAAAAAGTGTTTCTTTTTTCTTTAAAGTAATCTATTTTCCTAGTAGCCAAAATGTAGGAAGCTTGTCTGCTTTTTAAGTTTAGCTAAATAAACTAACTATAAAACAACTGAAGACCATATAGTCTTGAATAACTTATGTAGGATAAATTAAGTTATATGAAAAATGAATTTTTAAAATTTTAAGTTAACTTTTTTGTATTCAGTAATGAAGGTGTTAATGGTGTTCATAAATGGGATAGGAATAGGTAAATGAAGGCTACTGTTCTTCTATTTTATATATTTAATAGCAATATATCTAAATATATTACTCTTAAAATATAACGTTACATTAATATTTATGATTGTTTAATTTCAAACTAGAGTTTTGAATTGTGGATAATAACTATTGTCTGCATTCATACTTTTTTATTGCATACATTAATACTTTTTTGTTGTCGTTTACATTCTTTGTTTTTTTTTCAACGTAAAATAGCTGGAAGACTTTCGCACTTGTGGAAACGGAGTAATCGAAGACGGGGAACAATGTGATTGCGGTAGCATAGAGGTAAGGCTGTTAAATTCATTTTGATTACAAAGTTAAAAAGTTTATTATATACCTATACATTATTTAATGTTAAATATTTTTTTATTAATATTGATTTTTAAATGTTTTATAACAACTGAATCAGATTTTCTAGAAAAATCTTGTCATTCTTTTGGTAATCATTTCTTATTATTATTATGGAATCAATTATACATAGACAGAGAAAATGAATTTATTTTAAGACTTCGTCTAAATCTTTGTGCACCTGCAAAATTAAGTATTATTTGTTGACATTTGCCCTCTAGCGTAACTTTGATCCATAATAACTGATCACTGAATATACTCATTAAAAATATTTATAAGAATCACAACTACTTTGCCTCATTAGTAAAAATTTAGTCAATTGAATTAAGCAAGCTTTTGTGCGTTTGCCATAAAGTTTTAGGGACCAACAATTTTCAAATCTACTATATGGTGGCGATTAGAGTCATTAGACAGGAGACTTAGTGGAGATTTTTAACCTATGCACCAACCATACATTGGTGACTTGATAATTACTATAAGTAGCTGAATTGGTAACTTTAATTATCCTTTTAACACTAATAGCACACACTAAGATATCCTTAAAATATCTTTCTGACATTTCGATATCAGTTAGAGGACATGCGATATCGTATGCTCGTAGAACATATTTAAATAAATTAATAACCTTAAATATTACACATCCTTATATTTTTAGTTCACATTTTTCTTGTAATACAAATTAAAAGAGTGATTTGTATTTTAGGAGTGTCTTCGCAGTGACCCGTGCTGCGATCCAATAACTTGTAAACTCCGGGTCGAAGCAGAATGCTCTGCTGGCCCCTGTTGTGAGAACTGCAAGGTAACCAAACCTATTTTGTTTGAAAATTCTAATCTGACAGTTGTTGCATGCATAACTCCGCAGTAAGTACACTGTTAAAAATTTGGTGCTAGGTTTCACCATGATATTGGTTGGTTTCACCATGATATTGGTTCCTAGTAGCTGCAACGGCTGAATGGTGAAATGTTTCACCTTTTTTTCGGTGTTTGGTTGAACCATTTTTCTGGATTTGGAAACAAAAACCTGAGAAATGGTTCAACCGAATACCAAAAATATGGTGGAACGTTTCACCATTCAGCCGTTGCAGCTACTAGGAACCAATATCATGGTGAAACCAAGCACAAAATTTTTAACAGTGTATGTATGACTGTAAAATGGGGTTGAGACAAATACTAATATAAAAAAATTGACTAACAGCAGGTCAGAGTTTACTAATTTCTAAAAATTCTAAAAGTTTACTCATTTCTTACCAGTCTTCAATAACTATGGAGATTTTTCTTAAATTCTTCTATTCTTTTCGAATCTACATCATAGTCTGGTAAAGCATTCAATTCACTTGCAACTCAAATTGTAGATATAATGTTTTCTTACCTCTCTTTTGAAGCAGGTTTTTTTGTGACTATGTCTAAGGTTTGACTATTTAAATAAAACATAAGACCTTCATGTGCTCTGCTTGTCCCCCTGCTGAAAAGTACTATTCCTAGTTCTCAATAGGAGCAATGGAAATTCATCAATGAAAAAATTGTGTGATGTAGCAGTAAAATATCTAAATTTTTCGCTACATATAAAGTTATTCTACTCAGGTTTACGTTAAGGCAAATGTTTAAATAGACAACGACACTTTTTAGGTCAAATCATTTTGATCGATAGATTTTCAGTTTATACTATCGCAATTACATTAATTAAAGAAAGTACTCTTTTCAAATTTCATATAATCTATGGCAACAATTATTATGGCAACAAAAATTAATTTGTTATTGAACTTTAATTAAAATTTCCATGTATAATGTTTATGCAAAATTAAGGTAATGGAAAATTTTGATGTATGCCTTGAGTACACACGTTTATCTGTTGGTAAAGTGATTAAATTATATTAAGAATTGTATGCTTTTTATACAAAAAAAAGTAAGAGTAGAGACCGATAGAAACAATATTTTGTGAATGTAAGGAATTTAACTTTTTACTTGCTTTCACTTATTCGTGTTTCATCATGTGTTTAGATAGTTCTATCCAGTTATGTTATCACTTTTTGTTTGCAGTTGCGGCCTTCCGGCCATTTGTGTCGTCCCGCTGTGACAGAATGTGATATTCCTGAATATTGCGACGGAAGGTCTGGACAAGTAAGTCCTTGGTTTCATGATTAAAATTTTTCTTGGTTTCAATTCTATCCCATTCTGAAATAATTTTAGAAAAAAGTGTGTTATTTAAATAAATAGGCACAAAAGTCTAGGTATTGAACATGAATACAAATTTAATAGAAGTTCCACTGTTCTGTTATTTATTTTAACTTTCAAAGAGATAGATCAGTATAAACCCGTTAAACTTGACAAGTATAAACCTGACATTACTGTCAGGTTTTCCAGAAACACAATTTTTTTTAATTTATAAATTTTATAAATTTACCAAATTTCAAATTTTTCAGTATGGAGCAATCATGTATAATTTACTACAGAATTAAGATGAACAATTTAAAGAAATCAGATTTTCAGTTAAAATTTAAATTTTAATCTCATGTAGTTAAAAAAGATTACACTGAAACCAAATTGCATACTATTACTTATTCACTTATTCATATTTTACAATATCAATACTGTGTAGAGATGCGTAAACAACAAAAAACAGTAGAGGAAAGTGTATCATAACAATAGAATTTTACAATTATTTTCTATTCACAATTTTAAAAGAAAGTAACTCACCCCTAAATATTTCCTAGAACGTTTTTAAGCACTAAGGCAATGGCGAAAGTTCTTGGTGTAGCTCTTGGTTTTTAAACTAGATTTTTTAGAATTTATATGAAATTTAAATTTTCTTTGTGTTCAAAATTTTTGGCTTAACTTATTTGGCCCAAAAACTGATATTTTTTCTGTAAGTATGTGCTTGGAAGATATTTATCCTCACAAACAAATAAAAAACTTGTAAGGTCAAAATAGTATTGAATTATTTATTATATACTAAGATTAAAAATTTCATCTTTCCAAGTTCACTTTATAAAGAGTTTTTTTTTCAGTGATTGCAGTATTTTTTTTCTGTGTATTTAAATAAAAATTAGAGAATTTTAATTTTAAAAAAGTAGACTTCGAACTTCATTCAACGTTCATAGGTCTAGATTGTCATTTTTTTGTTAAAGTAGTATCAAAACTGTAGATTATTGTTGGTTGTATAGGCGAAAAGAGATAACTTTCAATTACATAGTAAAAAAATGCATGGCAATGAAAGTATTACAATGGATTGTGTTGCGATATTTTGTGTTTTCTACACGTTTTGGAGGTTGCAGTTTCTAAAAAAATGGTTTTTGAACATTTGGTCCTCTGTCATTCTATCTGTCTGAAATCACTCTACAGCTTGCACTAAAAAAAGCTACAGACTTCATACTCGGTACACGAGTTCCCAGTACCTGTCCGACTTCATAATAAGGTTTTCGAGAAAATCGCTCTTACGTAAAGGGTTGCTTCCAATTAACTTTTTTTTAGTTTCACCGGTATTGAAATTACTTTATAGCACTGTTAAAAATTTTGTGCTTGGTTTCACCATGATATTGGTTGGTTTCACCATGATATTGGTTCCTAGTAGCTGCAACGGCTGAATGGTGAAACGTTCCACCATATTTTTGGTATTCGGTTGAACCATTTCTCATGTTTTTGTTTCCAAATCTAGAAAAATGGTTCAACCAAACATCGAAAAAAAGGTGAAACATTTCACCACACAGCCGTTGCAGCTACTAGGAACCAATATCATGGTGAAACCAACCAATATCATGGTGAAACCTAGCACCAAATTTTTAACAGTGAGACCTTTAAATGTGTATTGATTTATTGAGTGGTAATTGAAAGTCGTGTAATGTTACATATCCCAAGCTTTATTAAAAAGAAATTTTTTGTTTCGCATGTAGTGTCCCACGGATCTGTATAAGAAGAACGCAAGCCCATGTAATAAAGGAGAAGGCTTTTGCTTCCATGGCGACTGCCCTACGCCCGCTAGTCAGTGTGAATACCTGTGGGGATACGGTAAGCCAAAATATTATGTATTTTTCTTTAGAGGAATTAACCTTGAATTATTTTTAGCTATTCCATTAGATAATCAATGAATTCTAAAAATTAGTTAGCTTACATTTTTTATTGAAAATCACACATTATATTAATTAATTAGAATAACTAATTATATTGATAATTATATGAATTAAATAACTAATTCTTATTTAATTACATTTATTCTTATTTAATTACTTTTTAATTACATTTTAATACATTTTTCAAGAAAAATTCCCCCCTTCCCCGCTCCCCCATTCCAGAAAAAAAATTCTAGTTGCATTACTTGGCTAAAAATTATCTTTATACAATTAAAATATAGTCCACTTTTCAACAAAGGTCATTTTCTTAGTTAATACACTTTTTTTAAAAAAAAATTTAGCACTTATTCTTAAGAGTACAGTCCCTTAAACGTTTGAAAAACAAATTGGGGCATGTTTTTAGTGGAGCTCTGTCAAAAATGAATGCTCTAATTCACAAAAATTTAGTCATTTTCGGCAAAATGATGATGTGAAAAGTGCTCCGAGTAAACTTTTCGTCAAATTGTGGATAGTTTATGTCTGAGAGCATGAGTATTTAATCACCTAAACTCGTGATAAAATGATTGTTAAAATGAACTAGTTTCTTGTTTACGATTGTAGAATTCTCAAAGCTTTTCTTTTTTGCTTTATTATGGCGGCTTAGCCTTTTCAGACTAGGCATATTCCCCGTAATAGAGAGCAATTTTTCTGCGGCACCATGAAGGCGCCTCTCGCTACCAATTTTGATGCTCAGATTAATTTCAATCTGAGCTCTCTGTGTATGTTAAAGTATGCTGAAATTTTAATTTTGCCGAGAGAACCTGAGCCAAATGGTTACTCAAGGGATCTTTTACATGCCACATAATCATATGACAAGCGTGCCCAAGATTTTCCCACCAGAAAATCTGACGACTCAGCCGGGGCTCGAACCCACAAACTCCATCTAGTGGGTTCATTTCGAGAATCCTCAAATGTGACAATTTTATTCTAATTACAAATATAACTCCGTTTTGACAGAAATTTCAGTTATAGCTTTATCAAATTACCTCAGTGCGGTCGAATGGGGCTAATGCATATGTGTTTGTGTAGGGGCCATGGCGTCTGACAAGCAGTGCTTTGAGCGCTTCAATGCTCAAGGGAGTCTAAATGGAAACTGTGGGACAGATGGAAGAGGAGGATACGTCAAATGCTCGAAAGAGTGAGTATATGTACCAAACATCGATCATACTACCAATTTTCGTTTGTCTGAAATTAATGTTGACTGGGAGTAACAAATTTTCAAATTTGTTTTGTACAATACTAGCTTTATAAACTTGGCGTTGCGCGAGTGTTCCCTTAATATTATAAATAACGGTGATTTTTTTATGTAAACTTTTATTTTATGCCAATTGATTTCCTCTCCACTGGTCAGCACCCTATAAGGTTTTTATAATCTCCTCTGATATCTGCATAAGTTTTAAAAAAATAAGTATATGTCTGATTGTATCCTTCAGGAGTTTGAAGGCTTTTCACTGTAACAATTGTCAGTTTCATAAACAGAAAAAAATCTGGCCCAGGATACAATTAAGAATTAAAAAAATAGTTGAACTAGTCATAATAGCTGATGCTGATTACACGAATATGCTATATAAAGAGAGAGAATTGACATTTCATAGAAGTATTCAGCATATCTATAATAGTTATCGCCTCTACTGCCATGAGACATTGTAGCAAATGTCACCCAATTCTCTACATCATGTCTCAATTCTTGGACTTCCGCAGACTTCAAGTCTATATATAACAAAAGAAAGAAATCGAAACAGACATGCATCATCTTGTATGGTCGGAAAAGTTCTATAAAATACAAACTCCTTATTTCTGCTTAAATATTCCTTCATATGGCATTTCCACGCGTGACTTACACTACATTTGACGATTTAACAAATATTGTTTGCACAGTTCATAATTATCTTATATTTATTTTTTAAAAAATATTGTACACCAGTTTACTCCTGAACACATAGTATTTTTAGCAATCCGTAAAAACATTTTTCATTTAGTATTTTACTAAAAAATAATCAAAATGTCATGATGTGACTTACACTACATGAAAAGAAGTCGACTTTTGGTTATCATTTGAAACTTTAACTTCTTCTTCATAGTGCAGTAAATCAACATTCTACCAGTGCTTATTTTAAGCATAAGGTTTAAAGCTTCAAAATTCAATCACAAATAAGTGTTGAACTATCAAAGAAAATAATGTATTAACATTTTTGTGCGTGACTTACACTACATTCAGTTTGTGACACACTACATCATGTAAATTTTATCACAGATATGGAAATTATGGTAATAATAACATAACATATTAAATAATTTTGAACATGGTAAGTTAAGAATTGCATACATGGTAAAATCATACTCAGTAAAAGTCTGAAAACGTCCACCAAAGTTGTTTTCTGGTAATTTTTTAATTCAGTCTTTCAATAGAAATGTCTAAAAAATCTTCCTTTTCGGGCCTCGCAAAAGACTTCTCTACTATTGCAGATGTTTCACTCTGATTGAATATAAGCATCTTTACTTAACATTTGCCCCAAAAGAATATTTAATGATAGTTTTCTTACAAAAGAAACTGATGCTTGATTTCCAGCATCAAATTTGTTTTCAGAATTTTATTAAATCAGTCAACAATTACCATTTGTTAAATCAGTCGTGTAGTATTTTTTGGAGATTTAATCAAACATTTTCAATTTTAAGTAGGTATTCGTTTAATTTTAAAAGAAACAGTACAATTATTGAGTGTCAGGAATTGGAAATATTTATTTTCCTTTTGATGAGAAAATATCATTTAATCTACCTCTGTTTCGACTTTTTATACAGTTGTCAGAAAACTACAATAGTGTTATGTGTTTGGGCAGATTTCTTATGCAAAGTGAAAAAATCTTTAGTAGAATGTGGGTCACTTTTCCTGGAAAGTGTGGCTTCTTTGATCCCCCTCTTCACTGTATCACCAAGTCCATTAATTGGTCCTTTACCATGACTGAAGGCAAAGATGACCAACATTAGTGGCAGAAAATTGCCATTCAATGTTGTCTAACGGTTGGAACATTGCAATAGAGATCGAGGTTTTTTAGTTAAAGTGTTGTCCGTAAAGTGGTTTTTGCTTTCATTTTCTTTAAAGGTTTGAAATTTACCGCATGATTAAAGTCTTTCCCTTTGATCTTTTTTGTTCCTTTAGCTGCTGATTTAGCCATCTTAAATCAAAATTATCAAAATATAAGAAATATACAAATATTATAGCTTATCTACAACAAATAAATCAAACAGAAACTGTGACTAACACTACGTTGTGACTTACACTACAAAGTTAAAATGTTTTATAAATCGAGAAAATGCTTTTTATTTTAAATTTAAAAGATGTGGAATTACACAGAGGTTAATATAGAAAGAAAATATCTTTAAAAAATTTTAGAAAAGCTTTATTTTAAAAAGTTATAGAAACTTTTAATCTTTTCGTGACTTACACTACAGCCAAAACAGGGGATTTTTATCTTTCTAATTAAGTAACTTTTATTTATAAATGCCGATTAAAAATGTGTTTTTAAGATAATTATTATAGTGTATTTTAATAATTTTACCAAAAAATCTGATAAAAAATAATACTTAACTTAAAATTCTAGAATTCAAAATGATGAAAAAACGTAACCCATACTTTCAAAAAAGCAGCCACTTTAAAACTTCACTGTTGCCACAGATAAAAACAATAATAGTTGTTGATGTAAAATTAACTTGTGGTATGTATTTACATGGAATTAACCCATAACTTTATTTCTTACTATTTGTAAACATCAATTACATTAAGTTGAGAAATATAAATAGAAACTAGTTGAGAAAATCTGATCCAACATAAAAAAAACAACCAAAGATTTTGAGTCAATCAATAAAATATTGAAATTCAAATAACAATCCTGCAAATTAAACCCATGTGTGGCGTTTACGTTTTTATACTTAATTTTATCTCGCGCTGAACGGCTAAAATTTCTTACAAATTGGAAATTGATATTTTTTAAAGATCCGTTTTGATTGTCGTACGGCATATATCCATTGCTACACACATTACATTTTCGTTGCTGTCTAATATGTTCGAGCGACTATGTATGTGTTTGTTGGATAGTTTATTTTGATTTGCATGCATTACGGTGTTTCCTGTATGAGTTCGGAACATTCTTGTTTCTTGACGTCATCCTCAGATGTCACAATTAAATAATGAAGAGCTTTAGCTTGACATCACAGGTGCTTTTTGGGTTTTAGGAATGTCCGCTGTGGTTCCCTTCAGTGCCAGAGGGGTTCCCGGACACCTCTCGTTCCCGGAATGGACAAGCAGTACTCGAGAACTTTAGTGTATATTGACGGCTCAGAATACGAATGCAAGTAAGTGATTGTCACCTGTTCACCTTTAACAGATAGTATAAGTTGCAAGAGGCAATTTGGAATAGCGACAATAGTAATAGAAAGTGTAATTTCTACAAGCAATTTGCATTTTTAACTGGATTTCAAAGAATACGTCTTGCTGCGACCAGGCACGGAATCTAAAAAATAAACCGCTTATATTCATTTTCCTCCCCTTACCGGTAATGACACTTTCATTTGCTTAATACATTTGTTTTTATTTTTTAAACATTAAATCCATATTACATCGATGAAACTAATTCTAATTTTTAATATAATAAATTAAATTGTACCTTTTGAATAAATCGCCAATTTTAGTCCTTTAGAATTACAGCCCTGGTTTTAGCTACTATGTGTACCCCAATAAAGAATGATTTGTAGATTAGTAATTGTGCTAAAACTCATTAATAGGTCAAAGTACTTGAGCAACTCGATCGATTGACATCGTAACTCTTGTTTAACATTTTCAACTGCGAGCGCTCCGTGTATGGGCACCTCGCAAAATCTGAACCATCAAATATTTTATCTTTTTTATTTCGAAAGTTAAAAGGAACAAGCTGTTCCTGGTTTGGTTGTTCACAAAAGATCGTTCGAGATAGCTAGTGGAAACTGAGATAGAATTGCGTTACACCAATCCACATCAAATAGCGAGTGATGTTAATTTCCATTTAGATTTGTGAATGTACACTTGCAAAGTGTATTCTTATTTTAAAAGTCTTTAATTGAGCTGTAGTTTTCTGTTTTTGACTACAAACACAGTAGAACTTGCTTTGCAACAGTAAAAATTACATTGCTATATTGGTCTTTTTATACAAAATCAAAAATACATATCAAAACCGTAATTTTTACTTTGGTTAAATCAATTGCAATAGACTCAAAAATTCGACTAAGACTTAGTTGTTTGATGATAAAAATGAGTATTATAACAGGAACAAAGAGCATCTATCTCATAAATAGCATATATTACGCTTTATGACTCATATCTACGGAGTGCAAAGTGTTTATGTGATCTAATCATTAATTTAAGAGTTCCATCTTGTGGTTTTAAAGAGATATTAGTTCTTGCTAAAAAGAAATATATATACCAATATGACTTGCCATCACAATTCTGAATAATAGTTCAAACTCTTGATACTTACTGAATTGATTATCACTGGTGCAAAATTCAAGGGAGCTGTAAATATTTGTTGCAAAAAATTATTCTTATTGATAAATGCATTTCGGACATAATATCTCTTAAATTACTATGAGTATTTATTGCATGTTGACTTCTATTAGTTAAAGTACACTAACATTATTTGATGCATGATATACAAAATTTTAGCATGTAGTCATAAATAAAACGAAGATTAAAGTAGGGCCAGGTGGGGTAAAATAGGAAAAAACCCAGCATATTTTGCATTCACATCTTCAGAGCAATAAAAATATCAATTTTAATAGTGTAGAAAATATTTAGAATATGCAATTGAACAATTCTTATAACATTCAAAGGGAAATTTCCTGGAATAAACATATTATTGATATTGATAAATGTGTTTGAAAAAGTGCTGTCAATGACTTATTTTACCCCATAGGTTGGGGTAAAATAGGTCATGAAAAAGAAAGCAATCAGGTAAGAAGATATAAATCTTCACAAGAACTAATACAGTCTCTTGAGGATAAATCCGGGGTTGGGAAGAACTTTTACAATTTGAGAAGCATCTCCATCCGAAACATCATCTCTTTAAGAGAAAATGAAATAAGAACTTTCTTTTTCTCTTGAAAATATTGCTGTGCATAAGTCCTCTTCAATTTGTGAAAGAATACCAAGAAATAACATCTTGGTTTTATCCCCAAGAACTCGACTTGGACCCACTTTCTTATTTGCAGTGAATTGAAATCGTCAAAACTGCCTTAGCTCAATGTGTAGTTTTTTCACATGTAATGGTTTAATTTCTTCTCTGTTTCTCTACAGACATTTTTGCAGATTTCTTTTCCATTCTTCCCATTTCTTGTTGCACAAGTTTTCTCTTTTTTTGCCTTCTACATGGCTTCCTTGCAAGTAATTTCTAGCTTGGAGAAGTGTCTCTACGATTGTAGATTTGATGTGATTTAAAGGAGAATACTTGACTCATCTTAAAGGGTAGCTCTGACGCGTTGTGGTTAACGACGTAGATGACGCTGCTGCAGCAGCTTGACTATTTTCCTTGATGATGTGATAGCTATTGATTCAACTGTTGGAATTTTACCTGGAACATGGTTTTTAAGCATTTGATTTCATTCAAAATCTTTCGAGTAAATATCCCACTTCTTTTGAATCCACCAACATTGTTTTCGGATTGAAATTTTTGAAAGCGGTTTTCAATAAAGAAGGGGACAATGAATTTAAAATTTGCAGTCATTTATGAGTAAAAGAGTGACAAACTAATATTAAAAGCAGTTTATAAGAATAGTAGTTATCAGAAAGAGATTTAAAAAGCAAAAAATGATGTTAGTTGTATAATGTGCGCTTATAGCCCAACCTATAGGAAATATGACCTATTTTACGCCATGCAGGTGTTTTTGCTACAAAAAATAAGTATTTCCTTTTTTTTTACTTTGAAACTTTCTGAATTTATTCTTGAACAGCATCTGTACACAATAAGATAAAAATTGAATATACACGTACTTCTAACTTTTCTTAAAACAAAAGTTTTCTACAGCCAGAATTTATATTTTTACAAATGGAAACATATAATGGCAAAACACTGTAACTGCACAATAGAATTTCCAGTTAGTTTTGCATATAAAATGATCAACACTATCATTAAAATATAAAACTGGAGGAGACATCAGGAAAAGAAAAAATTATCTCGTTTGTTTTTAAGGAATATTGTTTTAAAACTGACCTATTTTACACCGTGACTTATTTTACCCCACCTGACCCTATAAAAAAAATCGAAACTAACTAATTACCTACCCACCCTTACCAACTGAATATCTTTCTTAGGGCAGTTCAGAAATTCGACACGTCCCACAGTAATAAATCCAGATCTGCCGGTTACAACATTGCGTAAGTGTGAGCTAACTTTTTTTCAATGCATAGTGAGAAATTTCAGTTTCTGAATAGTAGTGCACGGTACGCACCTTAAAATAATTAACTTTTAATTGAATGATGATAACTTTTATTTGAATGAGGATAACTTTTAATTGAATAATGATAAAGTTAAATTGAATTATGATAAAGTTAAATTGAATGATGATAACTTTTAATTGAATCCCGATAGCTAACTTTTAACTGAATGATGATTCATTAAATTTAATTGTTTTCTTATGCATGTTCTGAACTTCTAAACCATATAAAAACGTTGCAAAGAAAATTGTAGCTAATTTAAAGTAGTTGTGTAATTTAAAAATACTCAACAATGAAATTGAATTTTATATTTTTTTAGGATGGGTGGAGGTTCCTTAGGTGTTCCTGACATCCCTGATTTGGGTATGGTAAGAGACGGCACCAAATGCGCCGAGGAAATGGTAACATAATCCTAATAACCTGAGTAATTTATTCTCAATTAATAACATTGTGTTGGGATATCCCATCTATTTCATAAATATTCTGCTTTTTTAACTCCAGGTATGCGTGAACCAGACATGCGTCAGTGTTAACCAATTCATTGAACCAGGAAACTGTCCAACATCCCACATGGCCCATGTCTGTTCGGGACACGGGGTAAGACATATTTCAATTTTCATTCGACATATAGTGTAAATTCACAAGTACCACACATTTTACTGATAATAATAAGCGGAGAAAGAAAGTACGAATTATCCCAAAATTTGATTAAACATATCTAAGTTAAATATGTTTCCTACAACCACTGTTTTCTCAAGCTCTTCAACATCGTCAACACATCTCACCAGATATAAGATACAACGGCTTAAAAGACCTTTAATTTACAATAAGTTTGAATTAAAACACTAACCCATATAAAACAGGAAATTTTTCGAAACATAATGGTTAGCAAAGTTTAAAAATTTACCTCACATGTTAATTTATACGACCACGATTTTAACTTATTATAAGAGATTTAATTTTAATATAGGAGTTTATATTTACACACATTATTTTGCAAATAGTAGGCCTTAATAGGAGTGGCACACTGCAAAACCTTAGTGAAACGTTACACAACAAAGGAGTTTACTCATTAAAATAGGTGGCAGCAATGCAGCCTAACTTAACCCTACATTTTTTTAGTAACGTTGGAATTTTAAGGAGGAACTTTATGCGGCATGGTTTTACAGTGCATGATAAATTATGAAAATGAAAAATAAAAAATGGTTAAAATGAATGGTTAAAATGAATGGTTAAAATGGTTAAAATGAAAAATATATTAAACGACATAGGTTTAAATTTGGGTTTGGCTTTATTTTTTAAACATTTCTTCTGGCAACTCTGCGGTGACGCTCATGGAAGCTGCCTACTTATACAGCATCACTTCTACATGCATTGGACCTAAGAGTTGCCTACGACCCTTAATGTTCAGTGACTGTTTTCACAGTCTAATGTCATAAAATTCCTCATGTTAAGATTTTTCTTGAACTCTCGGCATGTTCTTAATCGATGCAAACTGTTATTCACTCCTAATTATTCATTTGGAGGGAGAAGGGTGGGGGGCAAAAAAATAGAGTCAGAGGTCGTATACGCTCCCCAACCTAACATCGAGTAATGTGTGATATCATCGCGTTGTTCTAGGTGTGTTCGAATCTGAACAGTTGCTACTGCGATCGCGGCTATACGTCGTACGATTGCAGCCAGCGGGCAGACGAGAGGACACACCCTGAAAGCTTTGATCCCATCCCCAACCTCTTCACCACCCCGGAAGCTCCCTCCACCACCATTGTCGCTGACTGGAAGAACAAAACAATCCGGAGTTCCTTCGTTGGTGAGCCATCATTTCAGCTTCATATTTCCATTCCTTTAAATAAGTTACCAAAAGAATCATTTTCTGTAAGCTACAACCAACAGATATGCTGTAAACAGCTGTAACTTTACTCTATGAAACTGGTTAGCCAGTGTTGCCTCCAGCTTCACAGAGCAACTTTTCAAGAAAAAACGGGGTAGCATTACCCCAAAGCTGAGTTACTTAACACTGAAAAAAACACAGAGCAAAGCCGTGCCCAATGCCTTTTAAAAAATAAAAAATAAATCATATTCCGTCTCGAACTTGTTTAACCGTAATTGGAGGAGCACTCTTGGATACTTTTTTTGTATTTTAATATATTTTTATTCCTCTTTTCCCTTACCGATAAAATACTTCGTTAATAACAAACCTTAGCTCTTAAAAATCACGCAGAGCGAAATGATAGAAAAAATTTAGTTTTAGATAATGAAGACCGTGTGCTGATTAACACAAATACACAATACTAGCCTCGCCAAATAATTACTCGTTTCGACCTTAATATGTTTTTTCAAGAACGAATTTTTTTTAAAGCAGACTTAACATAACACTTTGTTCTTGTTTAAAACTTAATAATATCGTTTTCTTTAGTAGCAGTTTGTATTTTGTTCTGGACTTTCATTGTTGTTCATTATGTCTTAAGGTATGAACCGCCTCGAAACTGATAATGTGTTACCAATTATTATTAAATTAAGAGATTTTCTAGTAAAAAATTGCATTTATAATTTTTTTTATTGAAAACTTATATGAATTTTTTGTATTTTTCAGTAACCAAGGGTTCCACCCTAAGTACAACTTCACTGGTTATAGTTTTGGTTACAATTGTTGGAAGTGTATTTATATTTTTTGCTCTCCTAGCCACGTGTTACAGGTATGGTTTGCTGATTTATCGTTGAATTATTTATTTAATTCTATATACACGTAACTTTTATCTATAAGCTAATAACTTACCGAATATAGTCTTTCTATTATTTGTATAAAAAAATTACATCGCAAGATTGTCAAGCAGTTTTAAAAGATCTTGTAAAAAATCAGCAGTAAATTTATAAGACATTTTGGATAAAAACAATTGTTAGAATTAACGATTAGTTAAAAAAAATCAAGTATACTTTTATTGGTAAGGTTGTTTAAAAAATATGTTTATGTAGAAATAATAATATAATATGTTGTAATAATAATAATAATATGTTATGTAAAAAATTATGTGTTCAGGGCCTGATCTTTCATAAGCCCCATTAGGCCCAGGCCTAGGGGCCCAAAATTTTATGGGGCCCTCTAAATTTTAGTTTTTTTTATGCTAAACGTTGTGGACCCCAAAACTTAAGTACATTTTATAATTTTTTTTGGACTCCACTTTGTTTTTAGCTTGAATTTGGCTTAGAATTAACGTGATTAGTCTGATCAATGTAATAAGTCTAAGCCGGACGCTGGAACACCGTCAAACAGAAGGAGAAAGACGTCTCAACTTGTTCCATTCATTCCATCTCTCCGCTGGCGAGTAACAACAAAATGACAGACTAATCCATCTTCGATGATGACTTCGACCATCTAGACACTCGGAGCGAGCACACGCTCCTCTCCTTCGCGCCCTGCATTGTTAAAAATTTGGTGCTAGGTTTCACCATGATAGTGGTTGGTTTCACCATGATATTGGTTCCTAGTAGCTGCAACGGCTGAATGGCGAAATGTTTCACCTTTTTTTCGGTGTTTGGTTGAACCATTTTTCTGGATTTGGAAACAAAAACCTGAGAAATGGTTCAACCGAATACCAAAAATATGGTGGAACGTTTCACCATTCAGCCGTTGCAGCTACTAGGAACCAATATCATGGTGAAACCAAGCACAAAATTTTTAACAGTGTGCGAGAGGAGCGGTTGAACTTTGAACTGATTTACTTAACTAAATATTATGTTATTCTCAAAACTACTGATGTAATTATTGAGACTTGCACACGTTCCCTTTTCTGTAAAACTTTTAAGATTTCATTAAATTATTGAGAGATGCACTTTGATTATTTTTGTTCGACGGGCACATGCTCCGAGAGAACTTCCCCACATTTCCAACAACTTGTTCCGCGTCGTTAAACTATAGCGACGCGTAGAGCGCATGCCTCCGCGGGACGTTAACCACTAATCCCCAGTGATGATCCGAAGACGAACTCGCAATCATCTGAAGCGATTACCATGATGAATCAACGACCCTACCGATGTCCGACTATGCAGTCAGCAGGACCTACGACCACCCACTATGATCCTGTAATTCGTAGCCAACTGGGTATGTCTCCTTGTCCATCCCTTCTCTCAGTCATGTGTCCTTGTCCATCCCTTCTCTCAGTCATGTCTTCTTGTCCGTCCCTTCTCTCTGTCATAACATTTTCTTACGCCTCCCGTCGGCACAAGTCTGATCAATACATTAGCCTAATATCACTATCATTAAGACCAATCATGCACAAAGATTTTTGTTAAAGAGCCACTAAAAATATGTTGTGTCTATAGTCTGTATTTTCCTCAATCAGGCCCTGTATGTGTCGGTTCTTTTCTTTTCGGGAGTTAAACAGGTTATATTACTTTTCTATATTATAAGCTGCTTTTGTTTGCAGACGAAGCGGGATTCTGCCCAAAGGTGCTTCTGACTACCTGAAGAAGCGCTTCGGTAAGAAATTGCACATGCCTCACGGCAAGAAGATGGACGGTTCGCAAGAGAATGTCAACCGTATCATTACCTTCGGCAGTATGCCATCCTACAGGTACAAACATTAAACAAACTTTTCATTTTTTTCTTAGTTAAATTAGGAATAAAAGTACAGTAGAAAAGGACACGCATTACAAAAAAACATGTTTGAAACTAAGGTCAATATATCACTAAATTCAGACCAGCAGAGAACAAGAATACTAGTCCATCTTGCCTTAGTCGATCTCTGTTTCCGTAGCTATAGGTTGATAATCTGACGAGCAAAGTCGTGAAATCTACATAAATATACTTTTTTAGTATTTATAGTATTTTTTGTTATGATACTACAATATTGAAATAAATATTTCCTACAACACTTCATTCTTAACCCAAGCTCTTGTGAAACGGGGACGAAAAAATAAGTATGGCTTTGCATAATTTTGAACTATCGATACATACTTTAGTTAAAAATTTATGTTCTCTATTCTCAAAAATAACATTCACATAATTTATTTTATTTCATATGCGTAGTAATTTTGGGTATTACGCACTTAATTCGTCATGAAACATAAAATAATGAAGTTAAAAATGATAAAATATAATATGTAAATATGATTTGTTTATTTATTATTAGATTCGTTGAATCCATCCCCCCTCTCCCCGCTTTTTTTTTATTTTTTTTTATTTGGCAAAACGATCTTTTGTGGGAAATTTTACAAGAGTACTTGGTGCATTGTGGCAAAAAAAGTGTTCGGTAATCGTTATCATTTGAAATGTCAATCTTCCATTATACTAAAACCCTTTTCAAATCTTCAGCAAGGCATCTAGAAAGAAGTTTTAATGACCTTTACGAATATTCTTACTTAATCTGCTATTAACTGTTTATAAAAACAATTTGTGGTTTCCTTGAAATTCGATTCAATTTTAAGAATTGCATCAATACAAATTTTTTTTAGACTCGTAGTGCATTTCATGCATGCTCTCTTTTCAAGTTCTACCCATTGCAATATCCTCCTTTCTTTAAAACATATCTGGCTGGAATGAATAATTTAAAAAAAACTACTGCATGCATTTGACAAGTAAAACTGTAGTTTAGGTTCGGATCTAGCCCTGTTTCTCTCCTGTTCTGTTACAGCACTGCTCAGGGCTATATCCCATGTTCGCGAACCCCGGAAGAGGATTTTTCTTCTGAGCCCGCTGATCAGATGCTGCCTCCAGCAGATAGGAGGGGGCAGGGCTACGTCCCACGAGCCGTTAGACAACCCCGATACGATTCTTGTGACGATACGCAATGTTGACCCCGCAGGGAGGACAAATTGCAGGAGTTGCAGCGGAGACAGCAAGACACGCCCCCCAAGTTGCCCGCGGACAGCAGCACCCTTCCCCAGCCCCCGACGGACATGTCCACCTTCATCGAACTCAGCCCCGACAACCTGACGACGCAGCGCGTGCCGGAGAAGGGGATCCTCAAGCACGGCCACTGGGACGAGGAAGACGAGGAGCAGGACTCGTCCTCGGACGTGGAGCGCACCCTCAAGAACATCAACGGCTACCACGAGGAGATCCTGGAGGCGCTGCACTCGGCCTCGCAGAGCCTCAACAGCAGCAAGCGGAGTCCGTCCCAGGAGAGCCACAAGAGCCTCCAAGACCCCAACTACTCGTCCCCGGGGGGTGGCCACAAGGACGACGAGGACCCGGAGATGATGGAGCCCATGCCGGTTCCGATCCGGATCCGGAACCTGGAGGACCTGCTCCGGCAGCTGGAGCACCACCCCTTGCAGAACCAGCACGTGTCCCCGGCGTGCTCGGACGAGATGCGGCTGGGCAGCGAGCCCGAGGCGGACAGGCACTGCCTGCTGGGCGGGAGGCAGGACCGCTCGGGCAGCGAGGGGAAAGCCGACGCCGGCCTGCAGTACCTGCTCGGCCGCCTGCAGGCCAACAAGAACTACGAGGATGAGGAGGACGACGACCCCAGCGACGATGGAAGCACCTACTCGTCCCACCAGCTCGTCAGGAGTGCCAGCGAGGAAGCATTGCCCGTCTCCATCAAATACAGGGACTATGGCCGGAAATACAGCAAGGGTGCCCGACGGGTGCCGGAGCCGTGTGACTATGCCCCGAGTCCTCCGCCTTCCGAAGATTCGTACGCCAACTCGTCGGAGGACAACGCCTTCGTGATTCCGCCTGCCCCACCAGCCGCGAGGGGCGCACGCACTGCCAAGGTCGAGCCCTTAGGAGCCACAGGGGCCAACTCAACCGGGTCCTTGCCATCGGGGGCCAAGAGAAAAGGAAAGAAGAAATTTCCGGAATATAAGGTTATCTATTCATTCCAATCTTCTTGTTGAGAAGGATATACGCGAGCCTGAAAAATTACAAATCCCTAAAGCCATTTCATTCAGGGCCTAAGGGTAAACTATTGAAATAATCATGTGTTCAGATTTTTAAATACGCTTGTGGAACTCCAACATGTTAAAGCTGTTTGAGCCGAATTACGAAGCTTGGTAACTGTATAATTATTTTGCAAAATAGATGTTCCTCTTGAGACGGCCCTGTTTCTTTCCCTATTAATCGTGTTGGAGGTAGCAATCTAACTAAGCGTCTAATATTTTGGAAGTTAAGCCATCCACAGTAGCATATTTGACACAATATTTACTCACCTAACAAACCGATTGTTCAATCTCCTTCTAACCAAACATGCTGCAAAAATGCCTCTACTGTCAAACTCTTGGTGTCAAATAAGTTGTTCGAATATGTTTGATAAGAATATGAGGATCAGCACCCTAGGCTATATATTTGTCATCCATTCATTTTTGTTATTTGATTTAACACCTGGCCTCAACCATTAAATTTGTGCAATGAAAACACAAAAATAAAATTTATTTAATAACTTAAATCACCAGAAAATAAAAACATAAATCACCAGAAATCGATGCAAAATGGTCACATAAATACATAGGAGACGTCTTGGGGGTTTTATTATGAGGTTTTACATTATCTTTTAACACTTACTGTGTTAATTTTTGGTATGGCAGTGTGTCCCGTATTTTTTTTTTATGTTGTTACATGAAAATTTTAATTTTATTGTAAGAGATCAAAATTATACATCAAATAAAGTTTGGGGAAAATTACCTTCTTACGTAAAAAACATGCATCATTTAAATTTTTTCTTTTCTTTGTTTTTTTCCTGTTGTTAGCTATACGTATAGTATTTGAAGTAGATATTTTATTTATTTTTAATGTTTTTAACTCTTGATAAAAGTCTATTTTAATTTATGTTTTTTTCTTTTAAGAATTTCACACTGTCATACATGATCCTAGCCGGAAAGCACAAGAGAGTTTGTACCGTGGTTAATTGTTGATTAAATTTTTAAAAAAAATATGCAACTGAATTATAATTAAGCATATAAAGTATTCTTATTAATTATTTATCATTTAATAAATCAATTAGTTCACAAGCAATGGAGTGAATGCAGTACATGATATATACAATTGTACACCTAAATATTTACTTAACGAAATTATAACCTTTTTGTATTCAAAAAGCGAATTTCATATTTGATAACATTTGTACTAATATTCGTGTTTTCATTGCGAAAATTTGGTTTCGTTGTTAATTTTGTTTGACTTGTATATACTCGTATTTTGGGGACGCTTTTTATGCCATTTTCGCGCCAAGTGCTCTAAGTAAATCGGAATTGGTGTTAGTTTTCGTAATTTCATGTCCTTTCATGTAATACGTAAAAACATTTTCGGCTAGGATCATAATCTTTATTAAAATTTCCTATTACTCTTATATTTTAAATTGAAATATTTATTGTTTTTTTTATTTGTTTCATTCATTCAACTGTTGTGTTAGACCTTAAGTTTTATATTTTTTGCACATTTCAGGGTAGTTTATACACATGAAGTGGGAATCAGAGTCATAAATCAAAGTCTAAAATTAAAAAATAAATTTTATTAAATTATTTCAAATTGCAACAGGATACCATAAGAAACTTTTTATTAAAATTTTACCAGGAAACTCACTAAAATGTTCCTCATTTATATTAGCCATTAGCTAAACTTTACCAACATTAGTCTTTACATTTATCGAAAAAGCAATCCTACTTTGAAGTTATTTATTAATCATCAACAAAATTTATAAATTTCTATAAACTTAGAGTTTATACTCTTGTATATTTTACCTCTATATTTAAAGTTTTCAACCAAAGTAACGGCTCGTTTATATCCTTTTCTTTACTGTGTGTAATTAATTTTGTTTAAAAGAATTTTCAAAAATAATATCAAATGACCAAAGATCAATAAAAAATAATTTAGTTTTTATTTTGTAAAAACTCAATATTTATAAAATTTGTTATGAAAGATAATCAATGATCCAATTTTTCAGTGTTTGAAGGATACTGCGTGAAATTATAACTGGCTCTTTTTTGTTGAAAATAAAGTTATAATTCTATTTTATATCCTATACATTCATTGTACAAGCATAATATAAAACTTGATAATTGACTTAGAAAGTTTTTATCACAGTTTGACATTCTGATGAATTAACAAAATTGGATGCTGGCTTGTTCTACTTTACATCCTTACTTCCTTTTTTCTTTACATCTGAGCACAAATTAAATTTTTTATCTTTTTCCCCCAGTAATTAGGATTTAGAGCTAATCCACATAACTCCTTTCTTACAAAAAGATGTATGTATTTCGCCAAATATACAGGGTAATTCCATGTAACTGTAGTGTAAGTCACAATTCAAGAGGAGATTAAAAGCTTTTTAAATTTAAAAAATAAATCCAATTAATTAGTGATAATCACTTTTTACACAAGTAACTTACACTACAGAAAGGATAATTTTGCATGGATTTAGCCTACATAATTATTTTATTAATTGCTCTAACTAATCCCCCGCCTCTTGCAGATGTCATCTCTACGAAACCAGCGATGGTAATTGTACGCAAGACCAGTCGAGGTATCCCCTGTCACACATCACAGAAGGCCGCGAAGGCGTGTGCTAACTTCTCACTCGTGATCGCTGCCCAGCGGACCCACTAACAAAAAGCCAGAAATTCGAAAAAAATATGATCTATTTCAATTCAGAAACCAATCAATTCAAAAGAAACCAATCAATCGATATTTGCAAGGGAACATTATAATGTCCTATGTGAAACCTATCCCCAAGTGAAAGCAATCTTCGACTCTTGAAGTGGTTGTCACATGACCATACTTGTTTACAGAAGATTTCCGTTATTCTGTCCAACATTTCTTTTTAATAAACGAACGCACAACATAAACTAGTTTTCGTTTATGCTCCGGGTTTGCTTTTGGATTTTAAATTTGAAGGTTATTTTTTTCCAAAATTTCTTAATTACAATTGTGGAAAAGGCAATCAGTTAACGATAGTCCATTGGTATACAAAGTAATCATTTTTTTAATATAAAATTTGCCATACTTTCCTATTTATAATTAGATACATTACTTCAATGCTCAGTCCTCAAATTTTAAATTATATCTAATGAAGTAAACAATTTTGCAAGCGTTATGGCTTTTTGCTTGAGAATTTACCTTCTTCCTAAAATATAACGACACGCTCAATACCTTTCTTAAAGGGGACCAGTTCGTTTCGTGAATGTTGTGTTGTGCCATTTCGTAGGCTTTTTATGTCTGTGATCACTTACTATGCAATAAAAAGTATGGTTGTGTGCGTCCACTTTATGAACCTTACCTAGTCTTGATCGCAAGTATATACAATGCCTTTTATAGATGACATTATAAAATCTACATTTAAAATCTGGGTTTCAAAGGTATTTAAAATTAAAACTCTAATCTAATTATATAAACTGATTGAAATCGATACTTCATTGATTCTGAATCACTTAATTTATTCTAAGGAATTTAATGATCCTGAAATGACGGCTGCTATTAGCGGGCAACTGGGAATGTTGACATTACGATAGAATGCTATGAGATTAACTCTTATACATCTCTCGTAATTGTGCAATGTTATGTTATCTTCATGTTTGAATCTATTTAACTATGCAAATGTGCCAATTAAAAATTATTGGTGGATTTATTTTTCGCAAACTAAACGCCCGCATCGAATATCGAATGGGTAATAGGCAATCAATTAAAAAAAACGTGTTGTGATGAAAAAGAAATACCGTTTTACTAGATTACTTAGGTATATATGAAATTAAAAGTATTTCGTGAATAAATTTATGAGGATGAATTGTTCATAAAAAAGTGTGCCTTTCATTCCACATTTCATTGCGGGGAAGTGCGCAAAATTTGTGGTGGCACGTTACTATTAAATGATAATTTAAATTTTAAATTCTCAATGCTAATAAAAAAAAACTAAAGCACTTATTATTATAAATGCGATATCATCAATTATAAGATAACTTCTGTGATCAGATTTTTATTGAAATTCGTAAATAATTCTAGGTTAGATTAGGCTTAGTGGATTTAAAGACAGAGAAGATGAATTGCAACTTTCACGTAATATCTGTCGATTTAACTATGCAAACGGGTTTGTAGTTCAGTCTTTAGTTTTTAAGTAACTGATTTGTACGGCACGTTAAGTCGAGTATTAGTTATAAGAAAACTTTATAATACACGCGCAAATGAAACGTAAAGAAATATTTACAAAAGCTCAATATTATTATGCTAAAATTCTTTGTTATTGATAATTTTATTGTTTACAGATTATTTAATCTTATCCGTTATACTTAAAATTTAAAAAATATTTAATCCAAACTCATTTAAGAAATTTATAAATTAACATGAAAATAAATACATTATATTTCAATCAGAATATCAATGAGAAAACAGCGTAAGAGAAAATGCTAACAATGATTAAAAATAAAATGTTTGAGGACATAAAAATCTGAAGATAAAATGTTCATTCACCATAAACCTTTTAGTTTTAAGGCAGTTTAGGAAAGACATTTTTAGAGCATTTAAAATTTTCCAATGGAGCATGTGAAAACTGACAATTTTTAAAGCCCATCCTCTACAGTAATTTATGAAATATAGCTATTTACTGGAAAATAGTTTATCGCTATTAATTATTCTTCTTCTCAACGAAGATCTGCCATGCATATTTAGAATAGAAACTTTTTAGGTATTGATTTAAATTTGCACACTGCCACTTGATGAAATAGGAACTTAGAGGTTCTTGGAGTAGATAGATATTTATTGCCAAGCAAGCATTTATTATTTTTGGGTATGGTAAATTTATTATATTTTCTCTTATTAACCACTTGGTAGCTTAAGTTAATTTTAACTAGTTTAATTTTATATAATTACGATGCCATAAACGCTTGAAGCATTGAAAAATTATATAATTAAAATATTTTTATTGCTAAGTACAAGCTGCCGAAAAATAACTGCCACATTTAAAATCTTGGCATTAAGAGAGCTATGGGTTACATGTGATAAATATTAGGGAAAATATCAATAACCTTTTATGAAATTGTAAACTCTGATTTATTTTATACAAGGATTACTACAATACAAAATTTTTTTAATATAAAATAATGATTATTGTAATAGTCAATCGAATTCCCTAAAGTGTTCTCTTTATGCCACTTACTGATTTTAATTTGTTAAATGGGATAACTATTCCGTCGAATGTTAATTGTTAAAGCGTGATACCAAACTTATAAAAATGTAAATCTATGTAAAGTTATTCTGAGAACGTTTTTGACAAAAATTTAATTATAATCCAAAACATTACAACTCTACAAAAATTAAATAAGTAATTTGTCCAAAATATATTTAAATGAGGAATTTATTTTTCGGGACAAGAGCCTGTGCATTTAAAAAATTTGGTCAAAAATTCATTTGGTGCTTATAAGTTTAATTTTGCTCAAAAGTAAATGGTAACATATTTATCCCCAAAACCCTCTAAGACATACGTAAATGTAGGTTTATGAGTTTTATTTCATGAGTCAGTAAATGAATATTTATTACAGTTTATGACTAAAAAAACTATGCAAGTGTCCAGTTAGTCGCATTCATGGTCCAGCTATGCAACTCTTAATAAACTTTTCCTTTTCTATAATAGAATCATAGAACTCATCTATATTGTATAAATCATGGAAAAAGTGAATTTAACTCTGAAAGATATTTTGTATTTTAGCCTGTATCACAAATATGTTTAGGATTTCTAAATAGTAGAGTAGTTATGTACAATTGTGTTTTTCTACGATTCAAAGTTCTGTCTTGTATAAACCATGGACTATTTTGTAGAACCAAAGAAGACTTTATATTCTTGTTTTTGAATTGTTGTTATTGCCCCACCAAATGTATCCTCCCTTCCCTTACGAAACCACCCGAATAGTATCATGACGTCATATTTGGCGAGAAAAGGAGAAAAAAGAAGTACCCTTTTCACAATTGCCGTCAAATTGTTAAAAAAATCAAATATATTTTTGCGTCATTTATTTTAACTTTGTTATTTATTGTAACATTTCATGTTGTTATTATTGACATAAAGTTAAGCCTCAACTATGTCATTGCTGACAAAGAACCACGTCTAAACTTGTTTTAACAAAAAAACAGTCTAAACTTTGTCATTGTCGAAATAAATCAATTCCTTTAACTACTTAAACTATTATAAAAAAATATAAATTCCAGTTAAAGCATCATTTCGCCATTTCTAAAATAGACTCTATCTAGACAAAAAAAAAATTACTTTTTTGAAGGGATGATAAAAAAGTAGCACTTTTCTTCATGTCATGGTACTACGCGGGAAAAAGCAATGTATGTGAATATAGTGTGATTATAAGGTGTATATAGTATATTCTGGTAAAGTGTGTTATGGTGATCTGTAAAGAGAGGCAATATATGATAATGTAAATATCACGGATATCGGTCTACGGCTCTCAAAGAGCGGTCTTCAAACACAAAATCGCTCTCAACAGAGGTTCCTAATTTGTTGTGAATCACGGCGCCTTGGGTGAATCCATGGTCCATTTATTGCGCCCCATGTAAAAAGCTATTTTTGCGAAAAGTTCAAGCGCCCAAAGAAAAAGTGCATGTCACCTTATTATAAGCTGCTTCGCACTGATTGGGAACCTCTTACTAACGACAACAGTTTGAAAGAAGGCAAGATGTTACGAAATGATTGTTTAAGAATCTAATCAAAGAATGAATAGTCAAGGATTGAATAAGTTTTGGTGCTTTATTTAAGGACCGTAAGTCTTATTTCGATATTTTATTTTCAAAAGCAATAAGGCAAAAGTCAATAACCACCTATAATGAAGAAAAGTCCCGATATACGTACTATGCGAATTTACATCAGTTGGCCTTATTAAAAATTTTGGCCAATGATCGTTTAATATTCAAAAATTACGCAAGTCGATTAATCATTGCTAAAATCACCACTAACGTGAGGTAACACGGTCGTATACCCTGGCCCTTTCTTGATCTAGGTAGCATTGAAGAGGGCTCCTGATTTTATGAATTTGGAATTGTTTCTTATTCTACGGTGCTCATTTTTTTTTAAAACAATGACTGCTATTTTTGCTCATTTTTTTGTTCTAAATCGGAACTTTGAAGCTTTAAATCTGTAACTTTTCTAAAATAGCAAAAACATTTACATAAATAATGTGGGAAATCTACACGTTTTTTTTTACTAGGGAACACATATAAATAAAACTTTCTTGGTTGCAATTAAATTGCATTTTTTCCTAGTTAAATTTCATTATTTTACATACCAAGTAATTTTTTAAAGCCAAGGTCTGATTGTATGTGTAAAAGACATATAAGCTGAATTTATACAAAATATAAATTATTTGAAATATTAGCGGAATGGGGTTGAAACAAATAAAACAGTTTAAATGTAAACTTCGCTTTCTTGTTTCTTAAAAAGAAAACTTTTTCATCACTGCTGTATAAAAGGAATTCATATTAAGATTTAATAATGTTCTTAAGAAATTAAATAGTTTGCAGGGTTCCGATTTTGTCGACGAAGGAGAGCAATAAATACTTGCTCAAGAAAACAGAACTGACTCACGTTTTTTTTAAAGGTACATTTCTTAACAGTTTTTATTTTAAAAAATAATTTTTTTAATCATATTATGAATAATAATTTTTAAATGTTATAAAGTTCCATGTAGACAACCACTCTATTTTAATATTGACGAGGTACGGTTTTTAAAATTTAAATGACTTTTTAAGAAATGCTAAAAAAGCAGAAGTATTGGTCATAATGATATGAAATTTAAAAAAGGCACTCCAAAGCCAAAGCTGTTTTGTTTTGCGAAATTTAATTTAGCAATGGAATAAACATTACTTTATCGCTGTCAGGTACCAATCTATTTATAGAATTTAGAGTTATTACATTGCTCCTCTTACCTTCATCAAAAGAAAATCAATTTTATTAAAAAGTGTTTACGTCAAATTTCAAATCGTTCGGACCAGTAGCTCTAATTTTGTAGCCATCTTGATTTATTACTAGGTTTTACATGCACATTAGGATGTCGCTTTAATTAGCAACTTATAAAAGTTGTTTCCATAGTGGAAAAACTTTACAAATATTTAAATTAGATAATAGAATTTAGGTTTAATTTGAAAATAAACCGAGTCAGTTCTAGTTTTCGTGTACTTAATACTTTCACTCCTTTTAAATTGTACAAATATACGTTAATATAAAAAAATAAACTTTTAAAGTATTCTTTTTCCTAGGAAACTCTATATGTAAGTTATATTTAGGTATCTGTGAGAAAAAGCACATCAGTAAATGTTAATTTTTAAGTTTTAAGTATTTTTATCACTTTTGTCTTAGTAATTAGTAGAAAAGTTTTTATCAGACGCTTAAATAATTTTTACTTCATTATTGATCATTTTCAGAGATTTTTTAGTAAAATCCATACTCTATTGAGCCTCTGTAAAACTTTAATACAATAGAATTGTCTGTAAATATTTTTTTGTAGATTCCCATGTAATTATCTTGTTCCTATAATAAATTTTTCTTCATCATTTTCTGTGTGTGTTTTTATAACGAACACCTACTTATTTAATGACATTTGTGGTTTTAGTAAAACAAATAATATAAAGAGATATTTATTAATTTCTAAATAAAAAGTCGATGAAATTGAAATGAATTATTGAGAGAACTAATGGAGCTTTGAAAATTTGTTTGGCGGAATGCAATTAAAAAATAGAGTGAAACAGAAATAAAATGAGATAAAAAAATAACTATATTGCCTGTATAACTATATTAAAAATAATTATATATAGGGGGAAGTGCTGAGGTTTGGGACAGATTTAGATTTTTAATTTTAATATTTTTTTATAAACCGATTATTTTAATGTTTTTAGTTATTCTCCTTTAACAAAATCTTGGCTATACTAAGACATTTTTTAAAGATTTTTTCTTTACTATTTAACTCCACAGGTACGGTCTTCAGGTACGTCCACTGTCCTCAGGTACAACTTCAATGATGAACCTGCGGACAAGATGCAATGTACCAGTGGACAAGGCACGATGTACCTGAGGACAGTGTTCAAAATTGGCTAGAACACAATTCTGTCTTACAAATAAGAAATCAATTACATTTTTGACTTTGTGTATAGAGTAACATCTTTAAATTCTTCTAAAAAATATTAAACTTTTCCTTTTTGTTAATTCGAAACGTTTTTCCAAATACATGTAATACAATTGACAAATACATTTTCCAAATGTTTTTTTTTAATTTATAAAAAAACTAATATATGTCAGTAATTACCAAGAGTCGGAAATAGAGTAAGTTTGTTGTAATTTTAAATAATAACTTTATTTTTCAATAACATACTTTGAAAAGTGACTTATAAGCGAAAAAAACAAATAATTAAATCTACCCAAGATTATAACCATCAAAAGACATAGGAAAAGATAATTGCTGTCCACGTCTTGTGGATCGGCCAACAACATTTAGTGCTTGGAAGTTTTAGAATTATATCATCTCTATCGACTTCAAATTTTTCAGCCTCTTTTTCAGTTTTAGTAAATTTAATCGAATTTTCAATATGTTTGAGGTATTCTACAATAAATTCCTTACCATGTTCTTCAATAATATTGGCCACGTTATATTTCACAGTTGTTTTTCCCAGAAATCTCACTAAAACAAATCCCCTATTTGAAGTTCATCATTATTTGTTGATTCATTCTGCAAATTTAGTTCTTTAATCATTTTCAAACATTTCTGTTTCAATTAAGTTCCCGCATTCAACATCCTTCAAATGTATTTTTGCTTTCTTTTTACTTGGAGCAGACTTTTTGCTTTTGATCGTTTCCTGTTTTTCTTCTTCTGCATCATTGGTTAAAATGATAGATTTCCCTTTAGGTCTGCCTCTCTTGGTTTCTTTTCGTAGAAGGTGTTTTGGAAGTGGTCAAATTTCTTTGAGAGATACAGAAGAGCAGGTCTGTGGCCTCTGATCGGAACTTGAATACATTTGAGAAATCGAAAAAACAGTAGTAGGTGTAGTGCACAACAAAATGCAGTGCAGCAGAAAAATAGGTTGTACCTAGGGACTTCCCTGGGTACAACCTAAACACTGTCCCAAGGAACAGCACATCAGGTAATTTTTTAAAACGCGTTGTTACACGAAAGTGTTAAGTTTTGCAAAACAAAAATAGGATTAAAAATAACTTCAAACATGGCTTATTAAGTAGTACTAACAAGAGCCGCCAACAATATTAAACCGACACGTAATACAAAAAATAAAATGATGGTAAAAGTTACTCACGATGAGTGAAATCAATAAATCCTGTTTATTATGCTAGTCTTAGCTTTCTTCGACGCCTCTTCAACAAGAGAAGATAAAGTTTTGTTAGTAGTGTTGCCACTAAAAATACAGGATTTTTTCGTTTTCCCTAAAACGAGTTATTCCCCATGTCCCCAGGTACAACTGTCCCAAAGCTGAGCACTTCCCCCTATATTGTAATAATTTAAAAAAAAACTCAAATTGCCGATTTATCTGTTATTTTAATATTTACCTTACTTAGTATCGTCTTACAGAATGAACATGCAGGCAAAAAGTTTAAAAGATTAGCTCTGATGTCAGACTTTTTTTTTTAATTATATCTGGTTGACTACATCAGAAATTGAACTAAACAGCGGACAGACAGACGGACTGACAAAAAAATATAATATATGGTTCCCTGTGATGCCATACCTTTCAGACATAAAATATAAATACATTTAATCGGAATTAAATGGAACATTTCTTCTTCTTAAACAGCTCTACAGCCTATAGTGCAGCCCAAAGCTTTCTCAATTTGCTTTCTCCAGGCAGGACGATTTGTAGCTAGACTCTGCATTCCCAACTCCTTCAAGTCCCGCTCTACACTGCCCAACCATTTTGTGACTGGTCTCTCTCTCTTCTTGAAAATGTCAATTTCCCTGCTAAAGCAGGGTCCGAATCTTCTTGTCTAAAAATGTGTCCCAGTCATCTTATCCTGTAGGATTTGATAACTCTTATAGTATGTCAGGTTGTTTATATTTGTTATATACTTTATGATTATATAGACTTCTTTATATGTTATTTTCTTTAACTGCTTCAAAGATTGATCAAAGTATATTTCTTTAAAAATCTGTAGTCCATTCTCTTCTGTCTTATTTATTGCTCAAGTCTCGCTTTCATACAGGATTATTGGTCTGATAAGGGTTTTGTATAAGTTTACTTTGGTACTGATTGAAAGGAATTTTGATTTATGTTGGTTTTTCAGACCTTAGTTCGTCCAACTACAGGGTGGCGTAAATAAAAGTGGCCCCGGCATAGAGATACGAATGCAGGGAGATGCTTGGCGAGAAAAACTATTGAAGCCGTCTGAAAACCCCCAGGTCTAATTCAAAAATTAGTCAAGCGTTTATGGCTTCACTTGGCAAACCAGTTTTTTCATTGGTTGGTTTCGTTGTTACTAGACTAGAGCTGTACATGGACTATTGTTGAGTTCAGATCTTAGTGCGAGCTGTATAATGTGTGTTAATCAGATCGGTTCACAGGTAAAGAAGACGCTTACAGTACAGCAGAGGGTGTTCCTTGTGAAAAGTTGCATTGAAGCAAATTTGTGGAAAGGATGTGTCTAGTTGTTTGCCAATGAATTTAAAGGTATCAAAGTGCTAGAAATGAGTGCTATGCAACGATTAGTTACAAAATAGCGTCAGACAGGATCTGTTTTGAGCAAGTCCAGTCCAAAAACATTCCGGAATGTGTCCGAACACCAGAAAATGCTAACCACTGTATTCACCTGCCTCGTGATATTTAATAATTTATATTGCATTCTAACAAGCTTGACAAACTCATAGAGGAGCCAAACCATGGCAAAGTTACCAGCAAATAATTCGCCAAGCATTTGTTTGGGCTTAATATTGAAGCGATCAATGGCTTCGCTTGGCAAACCTGATGTTTTTGCATTGGTTTTTGACTTGACGGCGTTTCCTGTCTTATCCCTACTTCTAAGCCGGACCACTTTTATTTGCGCCATCTTGTATATCAATGTCATCTGCATAAGCTAGAAGTTAATAGATTTTTGTAGAATGGTACCTCTAGTATTAATTCTTGCATCTCTTATTATTTCTTCAAGTGCAATATTGAATAGGATACAATATAGAGAATCTCCTTGCCTGAGAACTCTCTCCGTATAGAAAGCTTCTGACACCTCGGACAAGATTTGAATTCCACATTTTACACTTCGTAATGTCATTTTGACAAGATTTGTAAGCTTTTCAGGTATTCCGAATTCTCACATCGCCATCGCTTCAAACAACCTATTTCTGTTGTGATTGTATTTCTTGGATTGTATTTCTGTTAATACAATCACAAGCTGACTCGAAGTCGACAAACAGATGATATTACATTCTAGATCACCTTTGTATTGTTTGCTTTAGCGGTAATAATTTTATTTTTAAATTTCTATAGAATTTTCTATAATTCTATAGAAAATCTTTAAAAAATAAATGAACTTGTTGGATTTCTTGTATTTTTCTACACGTGTGTGTGTTATTTTGGTGTTAATTTTAGAAAGAATTTATTGTAGTTTCGATTTTGTTAGTTTAAGTTTCGTAATAAGGTGGAAAAAGTAATGGAATTTGCTAAAAGAAGTTGTATATTATACAAAGTACTTCTTTAGTTGGGAAATAATGGTAAAATAATGAATCGAGCGAAACATGTGTAAATACGGTGATGCTATTATGTTTGAAATTTCGAAAAAGTAGCTCTTTATAATTATAAACAAAAATACTTACACAATACTTGGTTTGTTCATGTTATTACAGTTAATTATTGTACCGCTATACTCCATACAAATCAGGATGTTTGTCACGAATAAAAATCAAACTAGTAAAACTAATTTATAATAGTCATAATCAGTAAAATAAAATGGATGCACAGTCAATGTATATTGTTATTAAAAAATTTAATTTATAATGAATTTATTTAGTTGATAATTTCTACTTTATTTCTATTTATTTCCGTTAGATGGTAGCACTATATTAGGTTACAAATCTTTTTAGTTTAGCTCTTTTACACTAGATGGCAGCACATAATATAGATATTCACCTTTTGCATTTCTACATTTTATTTACTAAGAATAAGAAGCTCGTCTTGTTTTTATAAAAGGTAAAATCGTTTACCAATACACAAAAGACTTGTGAATATTGGTTTATGGGTGCAAAGATAAGAGATAAGATTATTATGTGCTTGAAAAATTTATATATATTACAAAAAAAAATGACGTTGAAGTCTTTAATAATGACAAAAAAAGTTAATTTTTTTACAGAATGCAAATTAAAAACTGAAAAAGGGAACGAATCCGCCGAGTCTCTCCTACTGTCTACCTCATTAAAAAAATATGTCAACAGAAAGTAATTTTTATAAAGAACAGGATCCTTATACTTTTAGTCTTCGGTTGAATTATTATTAACACTAAAGTTCAAATAATTAATTACGTATGCAATAATTCAATAATTTATGACAAAAGGAATAATGTCAGTAAGGAATAAAATACTGGGTTTATAAAACCACTGAATTTCACCTGCTGACAAAAGTTTGACCTTTCAGCAATGAGCGTGAGAAAGAAAGAAGAGTGCAAAGTTTAATGGAGGATATCACAGGCAGTAATGCTTAATCTCTAAAAAAAATTAAAACAATAATTAATAAACATTCAATAGTTGAACTGATGTATTTTAACTTTTTATTTTATGGATTTTAAAAAATATGTTGCGTCCCAAACTTATATAGTTTGCTGAAATTTTAGGGGTTCTGTCATATAAATGGTGTCTTGTCATATAAATACGTTTGGAATGACTTTATAATATGAATCAAAGAAGCACAATGTGGTTCTTGGATTGTTCATCTTTTGTTTACTTAGAAAGCGGAAGCAGCATTTTATTGCACAAAAAGCTGTTTGGTTTAAATTTACATTTATTCGTTTATTAATGTTTAATTCTATAAGGGCGCCGAAGTACAATTTATGCAATGGCAAATTTATATATTTTTATATATTTGATATTATAATTGATATTTTACTTATTTATATCTTTGATATTATTATTGGTTTTTTTTTCTTATTTATACATTTAAAAAAAAACTATTATTGATATTTTATTTAATTATATAGTTGAAAAAATTATTATTGATGTTTTATTTATTTATATATTTGATATATATTTTTTACGGTGTTCGTTTTTCTGAAAGTATTTGAAAATCACACCGTTGAGAGATTGTTTGAAGATGATAGACTATTAACATAAACTACTACAATTTAGATGTTCCCAGAATCTAGGCCGGGGGCTTATGGGAAGAGTCTCAGAGGTGGTGAATTAGAAAACCGGGAAAATAAAATATTCCCCCCCCCCCCCCCCCATTCCGACGCTACTTTCCAAAAAGACAAGAAGAACAAAAACGCCCGCTCTTTTCAAAAGAAGGGTTGTCGGAGAAACACGGGAAGAATTCGGGAGGAAAACGACTAAAAAATGACGGGCAGCAAATGATGAGGGCATCATCTATTTTTATGACTGAGGCGCATTCCTGGGAGCCCATTCTGCCCTCCGCAGAGAGGCATTCCAATAAAAAGACGTGGGCTGGTGGGGCGACAGAGATGTAACTTACACATTGGCTTGTTTCAGGTGACGTAATTCTTTCCAGCGTTCATTTCTGCAAGTAAAAAATGGTACAATATGGTATTTTATCATCTCTGCAACAGAGGACGCTAACGCTCTAGTTATGTAACTTCTTATGAGTCATTCGGCAGAAATAAAATTGATTTGAACACAAAAGGATGCTTTATCTTTTGCTGAGCATCAACCGACAATTTTATCAAAATATTTGCATAGAAAGTGTAAACAGCATTTCTTTCTATCGATAATCCGATTGGTGATAAGTTCCTTCGCGACATTGATTCAAGTATCGAAGTTCGAAAATAGATTTATTTTCATTCAGAATTTCTGTTGTCACTCGAGACCTGAAACTTGCTCGTTGAGTGGATAATTTCTGGATGAATATAACATTTAAATGTTATCAATTTATAGGGACTTACTCTTCTTTATCACAGGTTGGGATGTTATTGTCCATAAATAGAGGTATGCATCTGATATGACGAAAATTGAAAACAGATAATAAAAGCATAATTATACTTGTGCTGGACATTTTTTCAGGTAGAATATTTAAACAAAGTGTTATATGTTATATTTTACTTTGGTAAAATGAAAACGCCTACATGAGTTTGTCATAACTTTATAGACCTCAGTGTTTCATAGTTACAACATGAATTTTTGGAAAATTGAAATCTGTCTCATTTGCCAGTTTAAAACATTAATGTTTAACATTTTCTCGCATCTAGTCAAAAAGTTGTGGGGTAGTTCATTTTATTCCACTTTTCTTCATTTTTTAATTCGAAATAATTAAAAAAAAAAGGCAAAATAGGGATTGACATACTGGAGATGTCCGTCTGTCCATCCATTATATCAAACAACGAAACAGTTATATCAAACCAACGAAAAGAAAAGCAAAAAAAGCCGGAGCCGATTCTCCAGGAATTTAATAGCTACGTTGTTAGGCCTCGTAAAACAGCCCCGCGAAGAAATTCAGGGGCGCGGAATTCAGTGGCGGTGACGACCCTAAGGGGCGTCATTAACATGCCGCGATGGACCCGTTTTATGTGGGGACTGATTTGCTGGTGGTTTGTGAACGACTAAGTGTGGGATCGCTGATTCATTCGTTATTGAGGACGATCGTATTTTTATGACGTTTTGTTCTTGGCTGATTCTGAGGTTTGGTTGAAACAATCTCGCACTAGAACTATCCGACGGTAGAGGTGGTGGCCCTCGTAATTTTGGACAGTAGTTAATCCGGCAAAACGCGCTGAAGAATTTTAAACTCGAAGGTTTTTTTTAGAACTAATATCCTTATGTACCTGATTTTTAAAAAAAAAATGTGCCAAACCTTTAGATTTGTATAGAAGGTCACTCGATTAACTATATCCCAAATTTGTCTTCGGCACAGATACCTAATCATTATTGAAATATTTCAAATATGTCGTCAATTGCCCGCTCCTGTTCAAGTGTAATGTAATTCCTGACACTGTTGTAAGGCGTGGGATTTATATATAGAAGGACGGATTCCGAATGAAGGAACCGGATAGTAACTGAACAAACGTCATAACATTAAAACTGTTACATTATTAGATATTTACGTTTACAGTCTATAATTGCTATATGTTCTTAACTAAAAAAAAAGAACAATACAGTTACAAATACAAAAAAGAACAAACACATTTTTTATTTTTTATTAAATAGATGAACTTCAGATTTTCACATTTTTCAAACATATTTTTTTAAAAAAATGGCTAGTATTTTCCAAAAAAATTGAAATCATAAAATGTATTTACAGAAAAGCTTATTGTAAGTTATGCCTTGAAATTAAGTTGTACAAAAAAAAGCATATCACAATCTAAATATGATTTTTACATATAAGTCATTGCATTGCATTTTAATAGGAACTATATCAATTTTAAAACAAACATTTAAAAATTTTGTGTTAAAAAAAAGAAGAAAAAAGATTTCAAAGAATATTTGTTACTTGTTTAAAAGCCAATAATTAAGTTAATGAATACTTTTATTCTACGTTACTAACAGACACGTTACATGTTTCTTAGAACCCATAGCTGTAAACAGGCTCTTAACTGGCCTGCGTATGACTAGCAAAAAAAAAACTGATGAAGTTTTTAAAAAAATAAGTGCACAGAATTTTAAAAACGCAAATAACCGAGTCAATAACAGGCAGATTATGAAATTATATAAGTCAATATTACAAGTGAATATTTTAAATTGTTCATTTATCTCACACATTAATTTTTTTTAAAAGGTTACTTTATTTTGTTTTTAGAGTTTATATATTTTGTTTAAGTTTTCTAACAATTGAAAAAAGTTATAGTTTTAAAAATGCTATTAAAACATTTAGTTCTTTATTTTTTTGTTGTTGTTGCAAATTAGTTAACTTTTATAATTAGCATGTTTACAATGTGATTAAAATTTACAAATAAAGTATCATAAGAAAAATATAATTTTCCTACAAAAGAATGTTATAACAATGCCTTACAACTATATCACAAAACTTATTTAATGTAACACAGCTATAAAAATAACTTTAAAATGTACAACAATATATTGGAATGTTATGGCAATAGCTCTTGAATCGTGGCATATGGCACAAAAACATCAATACAGTAACAATTATTCATTAAACCTAAAATTTACACAATAGAATTCTTAAAAAATATCTTTAACAAAGAGTTCTTAAACATTGTTGAAAGCATTGTAAAGTATCAAATGTTAAAAGAATTCTAAACATTTAGCAATTCTACACTTCATGTAAAATTACATTACTTTTTAGATAACAGTGTTATAATGTTTGTTTCACAGCAAACAGATGTTTCAACGACATATAGAGTCACATGAACAACTTACTTCAATAGCGCTTAAACAAAGAAGATAGGTGCATCTAATCCCTGTCAATGAAGCCTACATTTTCACTAATAAAAGTATTCGGAAAATGTTATACATTTTACAGATTTTTTTTTTACATTGCACTTCGTGTTTGCATTAGGATGATGAAAAATATATACTTTGCCTTTAGCACATATAAATATAATATATTATGGGGCTTGCTATTTGTTATTTTATGGCAATCATGAAATGAGGGAAGGACAAGTGTCCTTGATACATCAATTTTGTTTAAACTGGAGTGAAGGTCTAGTCATTGCTTTCAATTTTTGTTCAAATTTCAACTACATGTTAAATGCCACATTTCAATCTAAAATTGTCAGTTTACAGGTATAGTGCAGTGAACAACTGGTACAGTTTCTAGCATCATTCGATAGTAGTATATGAATGTTTTATTACAGGTAACAAAATCTTTCGCAGTGGGCTTGTCAATAGAGCAGTCAATCCTTGTTTCATCATGCGAGCCCAGTTGCACTGTCAGAGTCTGAGTCCGGTGATCGACCGCGCCAATTTTCTGATATCCTGATTTGAAAAAAAAATTCAACATATATTTTTACATACAAACAACCATCATAAATACACGTAAAAATATGCATACATTTATTAAACTATTTTTGAAGTTACAGTAAATAAATTCTAATAATTTGTTTTCCCAATCATAAAAACTTCAATAATTAATAATTATGCATATGAACAAAGACATAATAGAAAAGGTTTCTAATGGAAATCACAGTACCCACACATTCATTATATTCTGTGGAGTATTTCAAAACAATAAAATTGTTGAATAATTATTTCATCTAATTGTTTTTATCCAAAAAAATTGGTTACGAAGAAATAAAGATAGTTCAATGAAAAATAAATGTTTTTAAAATAAATAATTTTGCTCTGATAAAATAATTTTTTACTAAATTTGCCAAATTACAAAGATTTTAAATATTTTAAAATTCCATACATATTACACGAAAATAATTATATTGAACAAAAATATAAACTATTTTAATATAAATGAACTACATTAGACCAAACTTTCTCCCTTCAACAGCTTACAAAATTAAGCAAGAAAACTTTTATTAAAAATTTCAACTTAAGCTGGTGCGTTTTTGACGTGCATTAAATGTGCATTTATTAAGGTTAAGCAGAAAGAAAAACAAAATTATTAAAGAGTGCTTTAGTCCCCGTCGTTTTTCTGCAGCCATTCTTTGAACCCCTCCCTCCATCCTTAAAATGAAGGCTGTCAGGCGAGTTTTCTTTTTAATCAAAATTGAGCAAAAGAGGGTTTGACTCATTAATCACTTTGTGCAAGTAAAAATAAAGAACAACATTTGGGTAAAAAAAAAAGTATTCAGTCTTTAATTGGCAGAAGAGTTTAGATACTCCTACATGAAACTGTTAGCTAGGCTATGCAAAAATATTGATAAGGATATATTAATTAGGAATACCTTACAAAAGAGGGTCCCATCGAAAGATACAGCTTATAATTATAAAATACTAGTCATAGTAATATTTTTAAATATGAATAATTTAGTGGCACAAATGGAGTTTATTTCATTTGTACAACTTTTTGCAGACATTAAAAAAAAATCAAACCTCAAGATTAACCATATGAAGGGTTCAGTTGCAAAATTTGCATTCTGAAATGTATTAACTTTGTAAAAAGTCCATGCAAAGAAAAGATATATAAACTAAAGGGAATTATCCAACTTTACGCAGTATAAAGTCACCCATCTGCCATCTTTAAACATAATGGGATAAGCGTAAATTTCTGCAAATTAATAAAGTTCAGGAAGCAGACGGGCCAAAGACAGCAACATTTTTTCATATTATTTCTATTGTTAGATTCTTTAGGAAGTACTATAATACACAACTGTAGTAAAAATTGTGAGTTTAAGTGCACAACTTTTAAGTGTACATATATGAATCAAAATTACCCCATAATATCTGTGTACTTTCGGGCCTTTTTCTTTTTCGGGAATGTTTTAGGTGGGGGCATAAGATTCATAGCCTGTAAAGTAAAAAAGAAATAAAAACACATACTTAACAATAATAAGTCAAAACATGGAAATTTTATTAAAAGCTGATAAAAATAGTGATGTTTATTAGAAATTTCTTAAATATATGTTAACAAAATTAACAGTAGTCCATATTTATCCATTCTTTTTTTTAAAAACTATTTTATGTAAAATTAATTTAATTTCACAGTTTTTGCATTCAAGTGTTAATGATTTTCTTATTGTACTATTTTTTAGAAGAAAAATGACCATTGAAAATAAAAATAAAATGTATTGAAATCATCTAAATTAAACAGTTTTTCAGCACCAAACAGTTTTTATGTATTAACTACTTACACATTATTTAAAGTAAATTATTTCCGAACTACATCTAAGTTTTATTAATACAAAACAAAATGTATCATTGACAAACTGAGAAAGTAGTTTAATGTGTTAAAGTCCATGTATTTTTAATCTTTTACAAACATGGGTGTTTTATCGATACAAAAGAAATAAAGCTTTTTTTTTTAAAGATAGGCATAAAATGATTTTCTTTATTGCAAGTACATTTTACATCTTCTAAAAAAAACTTCCTGAAAAAAAAAACCTTTTAACATTTCCATAACCCTGTAAAAGTTGTTTTTTTAGAAGGGTCTTTCATGGGCAGAGAAGCGCAAGCAATATATTTTTAACATAATATAAATTACAACGAAGTAACGAAGTTATTGATATTTTTTTCAAAGTCAGTAAAAAAATTAAGAACTATATTTCTTTATGGAAATATCAATTAACCTATTATTTTGTTCATTTTTATACATTGTTTACTGTTCTCACAAATTAACGGTAAAAGTAAAAAGATTTTAACAACTCTGTGAATGTTGCTTTTCTGCTAGGGTCACTCATAAGCAGGAAAGAGAACATATGGATTTTTAATATTTTATAAACAATTTATATTTTTGATAACAGATTTTTTTTCTCAAAGAAAGGAGTTTTTTCACTGAAGTGTAGAAAAAGAAAAACAATATAAATCATTTTATAACATAAAACCTTTTTTAAAAAATGAAAACAAACTGTCAATGTGTAAAAAAAAAACTGTTGCCGAGCATATTCGGCGCTTTTAATCGAAAAACAATCCATTTACAGACAATTAATAACCTCACAATGAGACCACAGAACAGCTCAATAGAATTTCAACAGAAAACAATTGTCTTTTACAATTCTCAAGTTCTGTTCGCGATGCGTTCGACAACGATAATTATAATACCCTGAAGGAAAAAAAGACATTTTTAAAAAATACGCAAATTAGAAAAGAGAGAAAAAATGAAAAGGGGGAGGGGAAGTAGAGGTATGTGCAAAAATCCAGAACAGAAGCCTGGACTGGAACACACTTTGTCAACAACGGCGTAAAACATTTCCTCCTCCATCTTTTTTCTATAAAAAGATAAAAGAATGTCTAGAAAAAAAAGGACAAAGATAATAGAGGGAGGCATAAAAAACCGTTAAGAAGAATAGGGGAGGGGGGCGAGGCATTGATTAGGCTTGCAGTGTTTGGGCTGTAAAGGCTTGCTCGACCAAGATAACTACCCCCCCCCCCCCCCCCCCTTCATCTCGAAGACAACGAGGGGCTGTTTTTGCGGCTGCCAGATTGTTCGCTCGCGATTAATCTCTGTCGAGAACTTCCAGCTTCTAATGATCGGCGAGCCTTTTCTTCGCGCCTTTTTTCTGCTTTATTCCAAGCGCCAATTGTGTTCAGGTAGCGGCAGTGCCAGATTTGGCGACGGTTGTGTGGACTTGTCGGCAGCTCGGTTTTGTGTTTTGTCCAATGATTTATTTAAGTCCTCAGCGCTGTTCATAATCTAATTCTAAACAAACGCTTCTGTCTTCAATACAGGGAAAAGAGTGTCCACTTCAAAGTCCATTTTGACTGCATTAAAATTTTACTTAGGTTTCAACACATCTTTTTTTCTCCGTGTTTGAAGATTATATTTTTAATCCAGTTATTGAGCACAAAACTTCAACATTTTTTTTTAAATAGTACCTTTTATCACTAGCCGAAACAATGCAGCATGTAAAAATACAACAAAGTAGAATTTTCACAAATATAAAAGTTGTGCATCATTAAAAAAACCCCATTTACTACTAAGCAAGTTTACACACCTAGTTGATCAGCAGCAGAATTGCATTACCAATTGTAGTGTTCACCCACGATATAATAATCTAATTTATATTTAACAAAAACATGGCGGCCAAGTTTGGCGAGTTTTTTTCACCGATTCGGCAGCCCTCCCCTGAGAAGGTTCTTTCACTCCCTATCACCTCCTCAAAGAGAAAAGCGACAGAAAAGGAACGATCCATGAAAAATTCATTAGCCACTGCTTCGACCCCTACGTGTCTCATCTGCATACTGACGCCCCCCTCAAAGACATCTTTGATTTTCTTTTCTTCTCCTCTTCCTCGATACCTTTTTTTATGTCCACTGTGTATCTTAGCTCTCCCCCTTTTTTTTAGTCGATGCGTTGGGCTTTACAAAGCTGTAAGTGACACTACTCTACTATACTGATTTTATACTTAACTGAACTTAAAAATTATTACGATACTCTTATGCGGATTTTTCACGAATTTACTCGAAATCGGAACACTTAAAAAAAAAGTCACTATTATGGATATTTCCCACAACTTTCGACGGTTTAAAACCGCTTTCCCCAAAACTTATTATCAATACAGTCACTTTGGGAACGAATTAAAAAACGTCAACAAGAGTTTTTCGTTTGGGCTTTAATTTATCTGGACTTTTATTGGCAGAGTGTGTATAACGCTTTACTTATGTAACTTAAAGATTGCGGGTGCGAAAGGCGCCTAACGCAAAACCTTTTCTCATATTTTTTTTTTAAAAAGTACTTATATTTAATCTTCCAAAACGTTATGTTATCTAAAATTTTACCGTATTAAATACAGAATTGTTCCGTATTTTTTCGTAGTGAATGGCAACAAGTGATCAAGGTATTTTTCGTAAACTATAAGCAAATTTTAAAACCTAATCTATTGTAAGCTGATTTGAATTAAAATTATATTATATTGCCAGAAGCTAACCTTTTTCATTTTTATTACTTATTTATATCTGAATTCAGTAAATTACAATAAAAAAAATGCGGTGTTTTCTTTCAAAATATTTGTACTTTTCAAATTGGGGAAAAGGTTTTGTGTCAGGACTGACTCAAACCTGCAACTATTGAGTTACAAGGAGTCATACATCATTGACTAAAACTAAGTTTTGCTTAACACGTTAGTTACAGCTTTGTAAAGCCGAATTGTAAATTCTTTTATGCCCCCTTTTTTTTTTTTTAATGCTTTGTTGCAAGATTCACCTTTTCCGACATCGGAGAAGACTTATCGGATTCGCTTTAGCTAATGACTTGAAGTTGCTGCGATTGGAGCCGAATCATCTAGAATCGAATCGGGGGAATGTTGATTTATTAGAGTGCTTGTTCTGCTTTTTGGTTTTCCCTATTATGAGAGTATTGGAGTAATGTATAAGTTAGCTATGGATACGATATTATTTTTAAAGTACAATATTTCAATGCAAAAAGAATAACTTTATCATAAAGAAAAAATGACCATAAGTTGCTACTTGCATCATATTATTACGATTTGATCTTTTAACTGATACTAGGGGCTTTACAAACCTCTAGTTAAACTGTTCCCTATATAGATTTTTTTGAAGTAGTTAGACGATAATAATGCAAACAAGAAAGTTGTTAGCTGGGGGATAGCATAACATATAGATTTTTAGTCATTCTGCATTAACTGTTAAAAAATCAATTAAAAATTTTCATTTATAGTCGGAGGAATACTAGAGTTAAAAATAATTACACCGTACCTTCTAAAAAACTATCCAAGGATTAAACAAGGAATAAGGAATCGTTGGAAGAAATTACATACTACTCCAAGATTACATAATATTTCATGGTTACTTGACTGGGAGCACGCCCAATACACTTGATTTCGAGAAAAGAATGTAACATAGTCACACTCAAACTTTCGCGAAACTTGGGGGGGGGGGGGGATTCTTTAAAATTTTAGGGCTATATACGTCCAATTCCGAGATTTTCAGGCATAATTTGAGACTTTTTTGCTGACAGCTGGACACTCCGATTGAATTATCATAATTCATGTCAATTAGCTCAATAAAAATTATTTCTGATTTGAGGAGTCTTATTCGTTTCCCCTCTATCGAATACAAAAGTTTAACTCAAAATTTTTAGAGCTTCTTGGAAAATATTGGGTCTATATCGGTACTCGCTGAGAAAATTTTAGATTACCTAAAACAATTCGTCAAATTTAGGGCCCTACTATTGTTTTTTGGGACTCTATATAAGGTGGTTCGCTCACCCTCGGTTACAAAAGTTTAACTCGAAATTTTTAGAGCTTCTTTGAAAATATTAGGGCGTTTTAGTGCTCGCTGAGAAATTGTACGTTAGAGCCCCTAAAAAAATTTTTCAAATTAAGGGGCTTATTATGGTTTTTTGGAACTCTGTATAAGGCGGCTAGCTCACCCTGTCCGGAATGTTGTCCGCTGATCCCCAGCTCTTCATGCGGGTGATGGCGCGTCCACTGGCCGACAGCACCGAAGCCTTCTTCACCTTGCTGTTGAGCGAGCCCATGCGCATCAGACCGCCAGGCTCTTTATCAACTGAAGCTGTAAAGAAAAAAATTGTAGATATGAAAAACTTAATCCTGTAATATCCGAGATACCTTCAACTTTGGACTCGAAGGCTAACTTTGGCCAAACGTATGCTTCTTCATATCTTTTCCCTAAATGGAATTAATTTGAAAAGTAAATTGGCCTTACTTAAAACACATCCTTGACCAAGTAGAAAAATATTCAAGTAGAAAGTGTTTGAGTTTTATGATCAGCCTAACTTTCACTAATCTACGATACTTAAAAATATTAAAACATATTTTATAGTATTTAGGTTAAACTAAGGGAGTTACTCCGCGCAACATCCAGCAAAAAAAAATCTACCTACGTGCACATTAAATCTTCTCGTAAATAGTCCATTACTCTGAAGCTAAAAATTAAGAAGGGATCATCTTAGCTGTTGTCTTCTTAATCGAACAATGTGTTAAAATTACAGGTCACTGTTCAGTGTCTTAATCTAAGGCTGTGTCTTGACTACGACATCAAATGCCACAAATGCAACAAAACTTGGCGACTTGGCAGAGTCAGCCACATGCTATTGCATCGCTTGGCGGTCGCCAAGTTTTGTTGCATTTGTGGCATTTGATGTCGTAGTCAGGACACAGCCTTAGGATACAAATACGTACGGTCACACACAAGTCATCAATCACCAGGACCACGGCCAACTTCAATAACAAGGCCAGAGAAGCTTTCCCAAACATGAGCGTAGACGGAATTTTTGACGTCACTGTTCCCAGTGCCGAAGATCGAGAAACTAGTTCGGACGCATTCGGAACCCTAAAAATGTGGACAGCAGTGAACGAGAGGTTCCGATCAGGTTTCGAGACAGGTTATCTTCATCTTCGGAACAACGTCACTCGGAACTATGACGTCAAAATTTCCGTCCCCGAGCGTGTTTGGGAGAGCTTCTTTGGCCTAAGTAGTTGAGTAAGCCGTGCCAGGACAGGTTTAAAATGATTAAACAGAAAAATACATATTTTTTGTGTAGATAGAAGGTTTCTGCTAACTGATCAATGTACAACAGGATGACATACCTATTGTAGTTAGATTTGAAAGATGGCAATTGTAAAATTGTATCAAAAACTTTCGAAATTTTAATATTGGAGGAACTTTGGGAGTAGAGAAGATTTAACGTGATTCCATTGATACCAAAACTACGAGTAAGAGTTTACTTAATAAACGTGAATAAAGTTATTACCTACATAATACCTAAAGATTTATATAAGGTTTTTTTCAGTCCCAATGCATTATCTTTGAAATTACATTACCTGTCACAACATTTTTTAAAAAATTTATTCACTTTATCAACAAGTATGCAAAGAGTAATAGCAACAAAACAAAGTTGAAGGGAAAATATCAGTCATAATTAATATATTTTTTTAGTTTTAAAATGCAGTAGTCATCTGTCGATAAAGTATACATCCACGATTAATAATTAAATAACCAGATGTTATTTTCCTTTTAAATTAGCTTTATTGTTATTACTATTTTCATACCTATTGAAAAAGTGCTTACATTCTACAGCAATACTTTTAAGATTGTGTTGTTTGAAAAAATATTGCATTAGGTGTATGGGCTGACCACCAATTTAAATAAAAATTACTTACAAGCAATTTTTCCAGGCAACTGTATATGAGCCAATTTTGGGTACATCATGAGAAAACCTAAAAGACAAAGTACTTATTTATACAAGATTATAAAAAAATAAAAGTATCTAAAAATTATAATGAATTTCACATAGATAAAGCTTTGTGTTTCGATTTGAACTTAAGGTCATTGTTTCAATTCAAAGAATTACAATTTCACTTTAAAAGACTTCAGAAAAAAAATGGAATTGTTTCTTGGATACGTTTGATCATACCCTAAGCACTGTCTACAAATTATGCCTTTTTCCAAACTAAACTAATTTTGGTTAACAAAATATTTGATATAATCAGGTTTAAATATTTCAGCGAAAAACTTGGGTTACGTTATGATAGGGCTTCCAAATATCGTAAAAGTTTTTTTTAAAAAATTCTTACAGCTAAATTAAGTGAAAGTAGAAAATATTCAATTGTTGACAACCAATGTGAATGGTTTGAATTTATTAAATCTTTTTTAATAATAATTAAAGTAATGTCTATTTATTACCCCAAGGACTACAACTCCGATTTAAAAAATTAGAATTAATGTAAAAAAGAATGGGTTGAATGTTGCTAAAGCGTCAATTTGCATATTGTATTCAGAAAAAAATATATTAAAAATATCTAATTATCTTCAGAGCATTTATAAATGTAACATAAATATTTATTTTTATCTGCTTCATTAATATTTGGCTATTTAAAAAATATTAGAATAATTCAAAGAATTTAAATATCTGAAAAACATGGTTAAAAAAATTAGAATAATCAACTTTTTCTTATGGGTTGAGAGAACAGCTTAAGGTATTAACATATGTGGGACTATAAAATGTGTCCCGTAGAAAATGAAGTCTTTTGGCATATAAGTTTAATGTAGTATTTGCTTAATATGGGACGAAGGAGCGGCTTATCTGAGGCTGTGAAGTTTCGTATTGTGTACTTGCACAAAGAAGGAAAAACAACTTTTTATAGCAAAAAAAGTGAAATGTTCTCAAGCTAGTGTGAGTAGAGTTTTGAGAGGATATTCTAATAATAAGTGTTTTCAAAATAAACATTTTAAAAGTGGTCGAAAGCCAGTTATTTCAACAAGAGATGAAAGACAACTGAAAAAGATTGTGAAGAAACATCGCTTTCAAAGAGTGAGAGATTTGCAAAAATTGAAAGAAAAGGTATAAATTTCTCTAACTCTACAATATTACGTCGACATCACAAATTAGGTTTTAGATCCCGTGTGCCTAAGGTAAAGCCATTATTATCATATAAGCAAAAGGTTGTTGGAGTTAATGGTGTAAATAGTGGCTTTTTTGCGGTCAAGATTATTGGAAAAAGGTACTCTTCAGCAATGAAAGTATGTTTTGTGTGTGTAATGGGCATCAAGGTATACGTGTTTGCAGACTTAAACAAGAAGCTTATAATAAAGAGTGTTTAAAACGTTCTGTTAAATTTACGAGCTATGTCTTGGTATGGGACTGCATGAGTGCTGAAGGCCCAGGTAGGTTGTGTATTGTTTTCACAACAGTCAATTCAGAAGTCTATCGAGAAATTCTTGAACATTTCATGATTCCTGCAGCTGAAGATTAATGTGATGACGAGTCGATTTCTTGTTTCAGCAAGATTTAGCTTTTTCCCACACTTCCAAATCAACAACTAAATGGCCCAAAGAGAAGGACATAACTGTACTCCCTTGGCCTGGGAGCTCATCCGATTTAAATCCCATCGAGAATTAGTCGGGAATTATGAAAAAACGACAAAAGTTGCGATATACAGTAAAAAAAATAACTTATTTTTAGTATAAAGAGCGTATAGGCGAATTTGGAAAAAAAATTTGAACCCTTAGTTAATAATAAGCCAAACCGTTTAAGAGCTGTATTTAAAGCTAAGGGTAAAGCGAAAAGTACTGATTAGAAAGTAAGAACACTTTAATAACATTTAACAATTCAACAGTTTAAATTATTTACAATATATTTACATTATTCTAATTTTTTGAACCATGTTAGGAAGTATTATAATATTTTGAATTTTTTGTCCTTTGCTGATTTAAATTATAATAATTTATATTTGATATCGTTGATTATTTATTTGTTAAATTAGAGTTTCAATTCCCTTGAATATATTTTCTTTCATTATTCTAATTTTTTGAATCAGAGTTGTAAATGTCTACCAATTACCATAAGCTACCCTAAGCGTTATATTTCAATGAGACATCTCTTTTTCTTTTCACCACCCATTCAGTTTTATTAGATTTATACGGCACTCAAAAATATTTTACAAATTTAAAATTTAGAGAGTTTGAGGCAGTAATTAGAAAATAAATAATAAAATTTTAAAATGTTATTTCACAAAAAAAGTTTATTTTTTTTAAAGTCGGGATTGTTTTTTGTATTTATTTTTAACTTTCTAACATTATAGAACAATCCGTAAATTCGATTCCTACAGTTACATGGAACATGCATCTTAGGAAATGGATTATCAGATAATAAAAAGAAAAAAAGACTTTAAAAAGCCGATCAATTTTTGAAAAAAAATATTTCTTGAAAAAACAGATTTTAGCTTTCAAAATGCTATTCAAGACACTTGTATAGATCTAAATTAAAAAAAAAAAACTTTAATGTATAATATGATTGCTGATTTTTTTTCTACGATACTCTTTTATAAAGTCCTTCGGATGTCCAAATCTCAAGACAATCCTGCGAATAAATTATTCATTCTTCAATGAGTAGCAACACTAATTTTTGTATTAAAAAAATTTAATTTTACTCCAGTGCACTTATATTAAATAGGTTTCAAGACGCTGATAAAATCTACAAAAATCATTACATAAATACAAAGTTAAACTGTCAAAAACGAGTAAAACACTGTTTCCAGATACCATTTTTTTAAAAAAATCCTCCATTTTCGTTCATTTTTTTTCTTCGATACTCTTTTATAAAGTCCTTCGGATGTCCAAATCTCAAGACAATCCTGCGATAGTCCATTGTGTGAGGAAGAGAAACTCATATCTATTTCGTAGTTGAACCAAAGAAATAAATGTTAACACTCCATCTCCGGAGATGGGGGCATGCGTCTATGGTTGCCGAAAAGTTATTCTTTAAGTCGCTCTTTGAAATATAAAAATCATCAATACCCTTTAAAACACATATATTTTTTTTACATATTTTTATATTTGGAAATTAAATTGGACTTATATCCAAAGCAAAAACTCAGGCTATGGACTGAGCGCACGTGCTATAGCTATTTTTTTTTAACCCCCTAACGATAGGATAATTTTGAAGAAAACGGTCATAAAAGTGTCTAATTTCGTATCCCTGAAAATTATGTAAAAATATGTGCATTAACAATATATGTATTTATTTTTAATTTTTCATTCGAATTTTTGTTGAAATTTAGAAAAAATTAAATTCCTAGGATAAGCCAACATTATCTAAGAAAACCCAACAACCTCACCCAGTCATTTTCATAGAAACGAGAAGGAAGGGGGGTTAAAACCAAACTCTATTGCTGTTAGCCTTCGTGTAGCTCTAATGACCAATTCAACCAATCAAAACCAAACTTTAATTTGGACACTTTAAAAAGCACTATACCGCCAAACATGGTAACATCGGGTCCCATTCTTTAAAACAAAAAAAGGGGGAGTGGGTGATGTATCGGAAAACTTAAACTAGGAAAAAAATGTGAATCCAGTGATCCATTCCAGATCCAGGAACACAGTTTCTATTCCGACATGGTAGATCCACACCAAACAAGAGACGATTTATCAATAAGACAGTGTCGCACGCTCGCCTAGCCTTTCCAGTTATTATTTCTGGAAATGTTTCGAACACAGGGGCGACATTCCGTTTTAGGATTCGGGGCCCTGTTTCGATGACAGGTGTTATTTTTAAATAATAAATGTTCTGTATTTCTGTTCATTTTTGTATTTGGAGTGCTGAGTGTAAAATATCCTTTGTCAATCACATTTTTAAAAAAAAATGTTTTATTTTCAATCCACGGCCATTTTTTGTTTTTCACTTTTTATTTTTGTAAAAAATTTACCTTCTGAAAAGATATAAAACAACCAAAGAGTAAATAATTAAAATTAATTTTAAACATTCGTTTCTTGACCGCAGACCATAACTTACGAGGCCCCTCGCGAATAGCCCTTGTAAGCTGTAAATTCAAACAAACCAAACTTTTTTTAATAGTAAAATGTGTTTATCAGAGGTGAATACAACTGATTTTAGTCCTATCAACAGATAAAAGTTCCTATAAGTTTTTTTTTTGTCAAAGAAAGGTTGTTTAACAGAAATTTACTCAAATTTAAGATTAGAAGAATCTCAAACGTTCTGAACGGTTATCACACAATAAATTTAGCATCATATGTAAATTCACAGCACAGGTTGATGGCACCACTTTTACCATCACACTGTGAAGGTAAATTAGAGGGTTTTTTTTACAGTGCATATTGTGAGGTCGGATCTCAAAACACAAGAAACCTTTGCGTCACATTGCGATGCAGATGGGGGGGGGGGGGGGGGGGGAATCGCTAGCAAAAATTATTTGAAAATAAATATATTTTTTATTTTAGTGATCATGTTCCCTGTGTTCAAAATAAAGAATATACGACAAATAACACACAGTTGTTTCACTCCACATCTTTCCGCCTTGGGATTCCCCACCTTTATGGAAAAGTAAGGGGCTCTACCCCCTTTGGGAACCCTCATACATTACTACCGAAATTTTAAGGGAGGAGAACACATAGTGGAAAGTGTCAAAATCGGGGAAATGTGACCGGGCTTAGTTGATGGAAACAGAGGTGTAACAATCGAACTTTTTGTGAAGGGCTCTCTGTGGAACACCCCCTCTTATCCGACATCTATTCGAATCACAAGGGAGCTAGGGCTGGTGATAGGGGACAGTTTCTGTTTTACTTTGCTTCAAGATATTTTTCGATCACTGTGTTTATAACGTCGAGATTTCGGCGGCATATTGTTTGTGAGTAAAGCCGGCTGGTGAATTGGTGTAGATATTGACGGTATAAGGTTCATTTTTTTTTTAAATTTCCTTGTATGCCATGTCCTTAATTCATCGGAAAATCTAAAAGATAACTTCATAATTAAATAACAACAGAACAGTGAGAGATTTACAATGATTTTTTGTGATGATAACTGATCAAATCCCGGATTGGGCGAGGTTGACCCATCCTTTCATCCCTTGAGTGGGCCGATAAAATGGGTACCAAGCATGCTTGGGAACTAAACACTGGGGGTTCTGCGTGAGGCTGAACACCTTATTGGGACATATGTCTAGCACCCCAGAGCCCTAGGTCACGCAAGCTGAAATGGGCACGGCTTGGCCCACTAATGGGCTGTTGCGCCGAGGAGTTTAGTTTAGATAATTGATCAAAGATGTTCAACTGTTTTAAGTACAGTTCAAACAAAATGTATGGTTGAATATTTTGATGATTGTTAAGTGTCGGATAAGAGGGGGCGCTTTAACAATTATTATTTTAAGACATGACGGACCTATTTTAAAACTGAACAAAAAAAATAGTAAGAAACAGAATTTGAGTGCCCTTTGTTAAATTGTGATAAAATTAGGATTCGTTAAATTCGTGGGTTCGAGCTCCGGCTGAATTGTCAGATTTTTTGTATGGGAAAATCAAAGGCACGCCTGTCTATCATTAGGTGGCATGTAAAAGATCACTTGAGTACCCATTTGGCTTGGGTTCACTCGGCAAAATGAAATCTCGGAATACTTTAACACCCACAGAGAGCTAAGATTCTATACAATCTGAGCGTCAAAATTGGTAGCGAGAGTCGCCTAGATGGTGCCACAAAAAATGGCTCTCAGTTCTGAGAAATATGCAGAGTCTGCAGAAGGGCATAGCCGCCAATTAAGGAGCCCGGTCGTAAAAAAAACGTTTTTTTTTTTATCCTACTTCAATAATATTATCTATTTCATTGACCCAATTACTTTTAGTTTGGCTCTTTTTCAAAATAGGTGAACAATTATCCAATTAGAAATCGTAACAGTTACGCGATTTCATCTAGAAATGAATAGGCTAGGTTTAAAGGCCATCAGAGATAATTCTTTTAAACAAGTTCAATAGTTTTCCAAACACTTTCTAGAATTTTATTGTTTTATTCAGTTTAATCACATGTATTTTATGATAAAAAAACCCCATCCCAATACAGTTTACACCGTCTCAATCGAGACGTCAACGTTGTCTTAATCTTTTAAAGTCTCGACGCCAACCTGACAGGGTAAAGTGTAGCGACGCCCACTCACACAACGCGTCAACCCAACCCTAACAACAGGAATCTTTTATTCTGAAAAAGAACAATCCCTTCTCTTACACACCCTTCACCCCAAAACTATCCTAATCCCACTCTTCTCTTGGACAATCTCTCCGAAAAAAACCAAGCTAATACAATCCCAAGTCACTCTTCTAAAAAACCAAGAAACTTCTTCTCAAAGTGTGTTGGAGAGAATTTCTCGTTGAAAAAGCGGCGGAATCCAACAATTTCCTTCCACTCCTGATCCAGTGTTATACAGGTCCTTAAACTAGGACCATAGCATAATTTATCAGAGAACAGCTCTCCCCGGTTCTTGTGTTTTTAAGCCTTTTTTTTTGTTTCGTAAGTTTATGAAACTGTTATGTTATTTCCTTTCCGAAGCCCTGTAAATCGTATTTTTCTTAGAAAATGGGTCAATTTTTAAAGGTAAACCCTCTAGGTATCATACCTTTTTACCACAAAGGCTACCTCCGGTAAAAATTAGTAGTCCGGTAATTAGAGAGACGTTGTAAAATATAAGCATGTAAAGTGAAAGTCTGTGCATTTATTAAATGATGGAGTACTATTAGTAGGTATAGAATAATAAAAATACAAACATATATAAATACATTCTTAATTAACGAAAAAAAAAAGATAATGTACTTTCGACTTATGTTGCTGTTCATAATCCTATATTTCATTATCCTTCGTTTCTCTCCCTCCCCCTGCCCGCTCAGTCAACCCGCAACGGCAAATAAAAAATATCAAATATATTTAAATATTAGTTTACTTTGGTTTATTATATGGGACTGCGCTATGATTTGCAGATTGCTCTTCTCTAAGGTTTGGTTTGGTATATCGAAATAACGTTGCACTAAAATATTACGAGGGATATTGGGGTCAACACAAAGGCAATTACGCCTGGACATTCTACTGAAAACTATATACTACACAGCCAGGGCCTGTTCTAGGAAATCTCAGACTATAGGCACAACCTATTTTGGGGGCCCCTTTACGGACAATTTGGTGCTACAATTTTAAAGGCTTCCTTATCAACATCGATCAAAACAATTGCGTTAGGTCAATTTCTTAGTCAAAATTGAGCAAAAAACAAAGTGGAGTATCAGAAATTTTTTTTAGTTTACTGATATTTTGGGGATTTACAGCATTTAGCATAATAGAAACTGAAATTTAGGGGCGCCTAAAATTTGGGGGCTCTAGGCCCGGGCCTTAAGGAAGAACAGGCCCTGTATTATGAGCCATGGACTTTGGACAAAAACTTTTTAGTTTCATTTTAATTAATTAGGCACTAGAGGGCAGATTCTATTTAACACAGATATTTGGTTTTGTTGAATATCATCGCACTAGAGCTATATGAGGGCTATTGGCGATTTCAAATTTCGCGACGTCATTTTATGGTCAACGCCCTGCAGCGCCACCAACAGTTGATACAAACATTCCCAATTGGTATGAGTAAAATTTTTTGAGCTACTCTTTTAAGAGAAATCGACTAAATTTTGCTATCTTTTATAGTTAGTGAGATATGAATTTTTAAAACCCCGGAGTTCTTTTATAGACACCCTGTATATAACGCTATACCAACTGGTCAACTCCTGCCTCGTAAGACACAGAGGATCAGCAAGTTAAAGAATCCACCTCGTTATTTCGTCCGCATCCCCACCTTAAAACGTCGGTCGGCTTTCGGACCCTAAACAGAGAAGAGTCGGGAGCAACGAGAGCAGAGGGATGCTGATGGGATGGGATCCTGGTCGTCCCGCCATCCATCACCATCCCCTGACAGCTGCTCAGGGCGGTACTTTGCATGTGAATTGGATCCCCCCATCTCATCCACTCCCAATCCCAGACAGACGACTAGTTTCTTATTCTTCGCCACGCCAGGAGGATTCGATTTTATTTATTCGCTATCTACCTGCACTTTTTTTAGGTTCTCTTTCTCCCTCTTCAGATTTTTTGTTATCTTCCCCAACCCCAAAAGGACTTTTTATTGTCCTTTTTTTGTCATCAGGGTTCTTGGGGAACATAGGGTTCTGATAATGGATTAGCTTTGGGATTTAAGGAATTGTATCTAACTACGTGTTTAATCATTCTTGGGTGTCTTGAACCTTCTTTTATCCCCGTTTCCGTTCAAGTTTGTTTTCTGAAAATTGAGATAATGTTACGGAAAAGGTTTCAGATTGCCTCCTTTGTGTTCAAAAGAAGGGCATCGTGAAATTTCAGAAGGGTAATTGTAAAAGATTTTAGCGTTGGCGTAAAAACTGCTTTCCTAATTATAAGAAAGTTTCCTTTAAATAAAATATTTTTCGAAAGCATGCTTTTTGCATCAATCACATTGAACCTTAATTGGTCGAATATCTAGAATGTATTTTTCTTTGCAAGTACTATTAGAATTTTCATTGTTTGTCAATATGTTTGGTTACTTATTTTGCTTTTTGAAAATAGATTATACTTTTGAAATTTAAGAATAGTATTAACACATTAACTCTTTGGAGTTTGCTTGGGATTACCTTCTTTCAGAACAAATTAAACGAAAATTAAGAATACAATTTTAATAAACTACAACAAATATACAACTGAAAAATTTACATAAAATCACGAACATTTCAAGGTGGCATCTTAAAACAAATATATAAGATTTCATTTACATTATAATATATTAGCAGAAGCTGTGAACACAAAAGTGGTTAATCGGCAAAAGCCTTTTTGTTTCAGGATAATCATCTAATCTAAAGTTAACCTTTCTTTATTGAATTTCAGAATAGAAAAATAAAGGAGCTGCCACATGTATCCCAAGTGATATACCGACCTGATCAAAATGTTCTTGATCTTTAAATTTCGAATATTACAAAATTTGAAGCTTGAAAAGCCATATTTTTCGAAACATCTCTTTTCCGAGCGTGCAATGTGATATGAAGAGTCTAGTAACAAAATTCACATTCTTCAAAGTATAACTAAGATATAAGGCCCGGTCCGATTATTGGTGACTTTCGATAATGGTAAATTCAATTAGACTAAATCGCCAATGATGGGCCAGACCCTATATCTTAGTTATACTTTGGAGTCTTGCTACTAGATTTTATTAAACTGGGCCTTCATATAATTAAACTATGCAAACTATGAAACTTACATGCATTGATTTGTATCTAACAAGCTTTGTGAGAAGAATGTAAGGCCTGTAACTTTTTTGCGAATACATTTTCACAATAGCAACCTAAGGAAAAAGGCTCAAAAAAGTACAATACAACAACTAAGCAATAATTAATTTTCGCAAAAATCTCGACGATTAAGTGGCTTCCTTGATTTTACAAAAGCAAGCAAAAATAAAGCATCAACAATCAGAATTTACAAAAGCAAGCACAAAACAGCGAAAGCCAGATCAGGGACTGAAGCAAGCCGCGGGTACGCTAATTAGGCCCAGCGTGTTGACGAGCTTGCTCTTAGCACGGGCAGCGTGCTTCTGAGGCATTGAGAGATGCAGAGATTTATAGAAGCGGAAAGGAGGGGATTCGCATGCGGCCGCATCTAACGAAGGAATGCTAAGCTTACGTTCGGCCTGGATCTTAGGCATGTAGCTGAGGGCACGCTTCCCGCTGTAGTCCCGCAACCTGGGGTCAGCCTCTGGAAAAATAAATATGAATTAATATTTACTTGGTTAACCGTTATGTTTTACATCTGTACCTTAGACTCATGGCTCTAACAAGCTTTGTGAGAAGAATGCAAGGCTTACATCTGCACACCTTCTCTTGGTCTAGGACCTAGACTAGATGATAAACTAGAAGCCAATCATTTTTACGAAAATGGTCAATTTGCGCCCCGACCGACTTTTTCATGTTAATTTTTAAAACAAGCCTCTTGAGTACTTATTTTTTTTATTTTGAAATACATGCACTAATATATATATATATATGCGTCGTGAAGCCAACGTGATTTTCAGTGTAACAATAGAATAAATAAAAACAACATTTTTTTTATTTAACCTAATCATCAGATCTGTAACGTTTAGAAAAACTTCCATTTATTGCAGTAGTTCCGTTACCAGCATTTCGTAAACATGTGCTTATATAAAGTTCTATAGTATAGTATTTAGCTATATCTTGAAGTTTTAAAAGATAACTGATATAATTTAAGTGTGTCGTCAGATCTGTAACGTCTCATCACATCTGTAATTGGCACTTTTCATAATATTAGCCCATGTTTTTTTTTCATTAGGATTAAAATCTGCCAACATTAACACGAAAGAGACAATAAAATACCTTTTGTGATTAGTGAACAGCGATATTTGTATCGAAGTATAAGCCAGACAAAAAAATTCATTACAAATTTATACTATATAGTCTTAGTCTGAAACGAAACTATGTTTTAATGTACTACCGTCAACAAAGCAACAAAAAGTATAAGGCTCCTTTATTTTTTCTCAATAAAAACACTGTCGAGCAGTCCCAAGAGAATTGAGAAACTAAAAGTAGTCAATTTTCACTGGCCGTAAACTTAGAATGGTCCTATCAGTTGTTTATGCGACAAAGTAAAGACCACATCTTGCACTATTCAGTACCATGTAAAAAAAACAAGAATACCTTAAGCCTCTATCGACTGTAAAATAAATGTTGACGCAGCATGGAATCTTTGACGACATGACTCCATAAAATCAACTTGTGTACATAAGAGAATAGGTATCGGGCTTCCGATATTTAAACTGATTTTTTTTCTTTGAACATCAACTGGAATTTTATTGCTACCTCATGTAGGGATACGGCGATTTTGTCACGGACATAAATAGTAAAATTGTTTTTTAACTCGTATTTATGGCACAGCTGACGTCATTTTGAAACCGGCCGGGTGAGTTGGCAACGAAGTGTTGAGTATTTTAGTGTTGGACAGCGATTGGTAAAAGATGGACAAAATAAATAAATCCGAAAACTTTAATTCCCTGGTTTATTTAAATCTACAAATATTGAAGCTAAACATGTTTGGTTGAGTTAAGAAGTATATTTGACAGTTTTAGGTCACATAAAACCCAATGAGGTTATTTGTTTGATTTGGTAATAGACATAAGGGTGGTGGTTTTGGTAAGAACATTGTAAAAAAAATCAGTCAGAATACAGTACCCGTGCTAGTAAAAGTAACGCCTACACGTGTGCTGTAATTTTCAAACACACGTGCCACAGCCATAATCTAGTTTGAATCCCCCGATTGATAGAAAAGATAAACACAAGGTCACGGCCTATTGAGTATGTGCAAAGCTAAGAAACTAAATTATAATTGTATTTACAACACCAATCTGCAATCAAATACAGCAGAATGTTTTGTGAATATCGGCAAATGCGCTGCATTTATACAGAATTGTTTTACAGCAAGAGTAGGCTTTATCGTCTCATTAGAAAACCAACTAAACAGTAATATACTACTTTTTGTAAATATCATAGGATTTTCCACGAAGTATTTAAACATATATGCACGAAATTAAAGTGAATATAAAAGTTTTGTACGCAGCGTACATAAATTGAAAAAAAATATTTAGGAAACCATTTCTTACTATACGTATTTATCAGAACTTCCATAATTTCTTCCTTTCCATGGATAGCTGCTAAATGCAAAGCAGTGTAACCCTAAGTATAAAGAAAAATACTTTTATTCTTACAGTTATTACAAAAACATAAAAGCAAAATCACCAAAAAAGTACATAAAGATTTAAAAAGTTGCATATAAATTGAAATTAAACGACATTTTTAAGCTTAGATAAACATATGTGACATACAACACGCTAGTCCTTTGTAAGATTAGGTAAATATTCATATATTATTAGAACCTGACCCATGTCTAACATTTAAACGAAGTATAAAAAATTCCAAAGCGAAAATAAACCAAATACGATTTCGGATAGCTTTGTTATTTTTCGTCGTATGGTAAAAACAATGTTGACTAAAAACAATTTTCTAATGGAAACGTACAAAGTATAGTATTCCTCCAATTGTAAGAGAAAAGTAGAACAAAATTTGACAAGAAACTAATTTTGTCAAACGCAGAAGCAGCTTTGAAAATACATTTAAAGCTATTTACGAGCAGGAACGAAAAACTGAATTTAAAATAAACGCGAAAGCAAAACTCGCTCGCTCGTAAACTAGCGCTGGCACAAATCTGTAACTGAATGATCTTAAAAGAATACAGGCGTTTCAAGAGGAAAAAATAATAAAACGAAATAAAATATGCGAAAAGAGAAAGCAGGAGTGAAATATAAAACCCATTCAATACGAATATACTTTTGAGATATATATTTCAATCCGTTTCCCCGAAAACTTTCAGCCTTTCCTTTGCCGATTCTCAATAGCCAGACTATGTGTACCAGTTCAGAAACTGTAACAGTGGTACACGTTGATATTTACAGTAAAACGGGAGATATACCATTGCAGATATCGGGGCTAACAGAACGTATTAAAATTAGATTTGGAACGAAAAGCTAGAAAATGAACCAATAAACTGCTGTGGAATTTCAAGAATTCATATGCCAATTAAGTGTGCCAGACTAAAATATTTAATTTGAAATAAGCCATTGACAGTTGTACTATATTTATACATCTAAAGGACGCAACACCACATTTCCGCTAAACTTTACAAGCAAGCATTTAACTGCAAACGGTTTCAATACTTATGTATAAAAGTTTTATTCTTTTGTTAACTTTTACTTGTAACTTTACAAAATTACTTAAGCGTCTAGAGGTACATTCGATTCGGCATCTAAAACAAAACAAATCTCAAAATCGTCATTTCTGGAGTTGGCCCATTCAGGCTCTGAGGTAGAGATTTATCCATTTCTATAGACTTCCAAGCAGATCGAATACGTATACAGTTACGAACCAGAGCATTCTTGGTGCAATATGCAAAATAATAAAATTCTCTCCGTCTGTCAAAACACGAAGGACCCAACTTCCGATCGGGGTGGAGGGGGTGCTCTTTTGAAAGTCAAACGATTCGAAGGGGATCGATCTCGAGAAATAAATAGATGCAGGCCTCCTGAAGGAAAGGAATCTGCATGTTCTCCGAGGAAGCCAGCTGTCGGAGTCTTAGGAAAGAGAGTATCCCAACAATCGGCGTGTAAACGCGACGAATGCCGACCGTTTAATAAATTTAAAGTAATATCCATCCATCTATGCCGATATATATCTCTCACTGGCTACATTCTCCCCTCCCGGTGTCTTTTGTTTTAATATCGCGGCAAGCTGGTGTGCAGCGAGGAAAGGATTCAATCGCTTTGCATATTTCTGAACAGATGGTCCTTAATGTATACGATGGCCTTCCTCGAGAAAATTTCGCTGCTTCTGAACTTCCTACAGAAGCATATCGAGGAACACGACCAGAAAGTGAGTATATGCAGCGATAAATGTAGCTGATAGGATTTCCGAAGCCGATGCGAGCACCTCAATATGCAGATGAAGACACTGTACGAGAAAGAGCCCTGGATTTTCTAGAATTAACACAGAGTGTTCATGTGATAAAGGTTCCACTCATCCGAAATTCTCAACTATACGGATACTTAGAATATTTTTAGTTTTCATTTGAGAAGTTAATCATAGATTCTTTGAGGTATTAAGTTTCAATTGATATAACGGGTAATTAGAAGACTAATATATAGCATAGATATATATAAAGCTTATTCTCGTATACCAAGTCACACATATAACTTTTTTTTCACCCTTATGCTCAACTTATATTAAGAGCCATCAAGCAAATATACTCGACGGGAGAGGGGCAACTATGGACAATGGGGGAGAAAAAGGGGTCTACGGTGTGGGTGGCAGGCTGCGTAATCGAGCATGGGCGGGGTCGGGTGTCTTATGAAAAATTTCACGCGCCGCCGACCCGCAAATAGCTGTGACACGCACGTGAGATGAGTCGTCTCCTCTCCTACTTCCTCTCCAGCCGATTATTTGAGGAGAGAAAGAGATCCGTCAACCGACACGTTCTTTTCTGCAGCACTGATGCCGGAGAAATGAACACAGTGTTGGTTTTTACGCGTTTTTTAATAGCTTCATTTTGAATAGTTAATGTTCTTTCGAAATTTTCACGATTTCGTATTTTCTTACTTTGTTAATAAAATCATGAATACTGAAGAGACTGAACATCCTCATTTGAAGTTCAAATCAGGTTTGAATTACTGTGTTTGAGCGTGCAACACTTAAAATAAAAAAGGATAAACAGGGACACCTGTTCAACCTAAAAATTGTCCTTTCTAGGCAAACTTAGATGCTAGATAAATAACTGATAGATTCTTTACAATATATATTTTTTAATAACGCTTTGCTGGGAAACGTCGACTTTTACAAGCTATTAAACTGTTAAATCTCTAACATAATTCGGTAATGCAACGTGGAGTATTCCAGTCAGCAAATCAAATGTAGTCTAAAAATCGTCTTGGGATACTGTGATACTACATTCATAAACGTTTACCTTGTATTTTTCATTAAAAATACGAATAACAACATAAACTTACCAAAACAAATCGCTAAGCACTCATTAAAAAAATTTAAACGAAGAGAACAGTTCTGGCACAGAGGCATGAATTCCCCACCACTTTTAACCGCGAAGAGTCTTCTTATGGATTAAAGCGATTTTCTTCATCCATCACAATGTAAAAGGTAGAAAAGCGGAGTTATATTCACAAACCATCGATCAACACCATATTCCAATGGCCGTCATCCATGAATCATTTGATTAACTGCTGCCTCCTCTCCCATTCTCGTATCCCGCATATCAAGTACTGCGGAAAAGATATCCGCCCCTACTTTTAAACTATATATACGGTGAGGGATTGTAAAATAGAAAATTATATTCCACTCAGTTGGCATTTCTATCAGGAAGACAGATTCGCTGGTCTTTCCTTTTATTGTACTCACTGCTCGGAATGGACGGACAATAGGGGATGTTGACAAGGTGTGACAACCTGTTGTCCACTACTCTTGATATGCTGAATTGGCATAAATCTTTATAATGCGGACAGATCTGGATAAGGGGCCTATGTTCGATGGCTTTGACAGGAAGATTTCCCTAAACGGTTCTTCGTGTGCAATCTATCCTTGGGTGGATAAGTGGTTTATGAAGTTCTCTATCGACTTCATTGGACATTGGCCCTAACGTTCTGACATAAGTAGTATGCTTGATATAAAATACGAAACTCCTTCTATGAGTTCAAAGTAAAATTTTCATGTGGTCTGGTATAGAATTTGAAGGAAAGGTAATACAGGAAAACAAATTATTTGTTATATAAGGAAATATGCGGCGAGCAAGATTGATCGGATGTCTTCTCTTTTGAATATGGCCAATAACATGGACGGGATGGTGTTGACAAAGTGATGCGATCTGTTTTTAAATTTTGATTGGTCTGCAAACGCCGGGGAAATGTGCATGGATATCTGAAGTACTTTTTTTTAAAATTTGGGTAACATTAAGGTAGATACAAGAGATCGCCGCAGTTTGAGACACATATATTTTCAAAATGTATCAGCAAAAGTTTATTTTCAAACCCCAAGACTATTAACTTGACACTATTTATAATAATAAAAAAAAGAGTGCTTTGAAATAAGTTAAGTGAAAAACTAAAAAAAAAATTCCATTGAGCAGGCATATTCACTTCAATAATCTAGTTTCTAAAAACGCATCAATGTTCCCCAGATACTTCAATGAAGAGCAACAGAGGAAACTGATGTTTAAAATCACTAATACATTTAAATGTCAGATTTACAAAAAAAAGGGGGGAAATACTAAGAATTGTATTTCCCCCTCTTTTTATAAATAAAAGCATTTCGACATCCAAATAAAAAGAAATCTACAATACCGCGATCCGAAATCACTTACGACTTCCAGAGGGGTAACCAACCCTCCTGTATCATATATCCCCCCTCGTCCAAATTGTTGCATACACACAAACCGCATATCTCCATATCTCCTACGCATATTAATCATGCGTATCCTTCAATCTGAATATAGCATTCTCTTCTCCATATACCCTAAAAATGATGATAAAATATTCCCGTGGGGGGGGGGGGGGGGGGGGCTTCCATTATCTTTTTTTTTCATATACATTTCGAAAAAGAGAGTGCGGTCGTTTTCAACAATAGGGGTTTGTTTCCAAACAGTATAAGAAGCCGGACAAGATCTCTTAAAAGATGTTTATGTGTGTTTAAGAGAAGGGAGAAGAGTTAAGTTTAATGACGGTAAAATAATGGCACTTAAGGGACCTTCAAGATCGCTTCTCATTTTGTGTTTAATGGAAAGAATCTCCGGGAAATTATTTGTTATTTTTCTTCTATTCTCTGCAATGAACCGAAAACAGGAAGTTCTTTTGAGTCGAGAGAGTTATGTTTGCTTTATTTTAGAATTGAGTAATTGCTTTTAAAGTTTAATACTTACTGTAATAAATCTACTTGTTAACTATATATACATTTCAATTAAAAAAACCAATCTTGTTGTATAGGAAAAGGTTAGTGTATTAATTTAACCATGAAGTAATTTCAACTTTAAATTACATTTAATATTACATGGTAAATCCATAATTGTAATGCTGGTATTCAGTATAACCCAAGGACATGTAACATGATTAAGCATTTTTCTATCACCACATTATAGGCGAATTTATTCTGTGTGCAATATACCGAGCTACAGCCTAAAAAAAAGCTGTCAATTAATTACAATATCCTTCTAATTTAATACCCTGTAAAAGTTGTTTTCCCTTTACATTACAATAGGGGCAGCAAAAACTACGCGTTTACTACAAGTTAATATTACTACAGATTAAATTTAAGTTTTTTACTACAGTTATAGACTTTTAGACTTAATTTAATAGTTTTTCCTGTTTTTGAAGAAAACTATTATCTGCAAAAAATAAACAAATCGCAAGCAACTGTTCTTCCAAACCAACACAACACGTTTCAACCTTTATCACTTAATGGGTGTCGGATAAAACCTCGCTTTTCCGGACTGGAACAAGGTAGAGACGTCACTTTAACATCGAGTTATCCTTTTCTTAAACAAATCAAATCACCGCGAATTAATTTCGGGATCAAATTACAAAATGGGATTGCCGAAGATAGTCAGTTCATTCCATCCGGACGTCGTCACGTCAGTTTAAAGTTGGGTAGGAAGGTTATAAGGTTTGTAAACAATAGACATCCATTGTTCATTCAATCGCGGAGAAGCTGATTCGGAATGTTAGTATTTTTCCATTTAATTATGACTTTATTTCTTCATTAATGAAAACAAAAAGTATTGATTTGCAAAACGTTTAATTCCGTACCTTAGTCTAAAATGAACCTATTTTCAATGTATTACACATTGGAGATTATTTTAGAAAGGTGCAGTCTATATTTATTAAGTTTTTAAAAAATACAAAAAAATTATTTATATTTTATGTTCATAGAGACCGATTTGAAGAAATATCTACAGATATTTGCTAATCAGCCTTAGGTCAGGTGAGTTAAATATTTATAAATTAATCGTTAAAAATCGCTTTAACGTAGTTTGAAAATATTATATTGCTAACTAACTTTATGTCGATTTAAGAAGTTTCTAAAATAATTAATTCTTGTTACATTATTTTTATAAATGCTATATTTAAAATTACTGAAGTTTCATACTTACACCCTATAAATGGAAGGCGGATCCAGCAAGCAACAGCAACAAGAAATAATGGGAAAAATTAAAAATGTATAAAAATAGTACATAAATTAATTATAAAAAAATGTGTCCATAAACGAAAATAGTCAGTTAAACTACCGTCGATGGGGAAACTTTGGCCATGGAGATTAACTTTGGACCAAGCTTAAAATACTAGTACTGACTTTTTCTTGAATATTTTTTTTACTCATAGGTCAAGGCAGAGTTGCCACTAATTGAAAAATGCAAGAATATTTTTTAAAGAGTTTGTTTAATGTGAAGTTATTATATTGAAAAGCTTGGGCTAGCCGAAATTTTCCCACTCGATGGTAGTGTACAATTAACTAATTATAGTAACTACTAGTTATGTACTATTTCGAAAAATTTGCCTAAGATAATTGAAAAAAAAATAGGCCCATTAAAATTTTAATAATATTGTTCTTATTGCATTTTATTGGAGACATAAACAGCTGGACTTTGAACAACAAAAGTATGTTCTTTTTTCGTAATTGAAAAAAGGAAATTAAGTTTGAAAAATTTAAAATCTCGATTCCTTTTATAGGTAGAGTTTATTTCTTTTAGTAGAATTATACCACTATAAAAACAAGAAAGGATTTCAAATAAAACCAATGTTGATATGATTCAACAAAAGCATTTTATAAATCAAATCACACACAAAAAATGTCAACCACATATCATTCCCTAATTCAACACCCACTTTACCACCCCTCACCCATCCCCAATATCCAATAAATAGAATCCAACACCTCAAAAAAAACAATTTCATCCTGAAACAAAGAGACAAAAAAACTAATACAAAAAGATATATTTATATACTTACACTCTGCAGACGGGTCAAATCCGGTCAGGAAAAGTCAGGGAACGAGGAAAGAGTCCGGCAAGGCAACAGCAGATGGGGGGAAAAGAGGAGAAATATATTAGATGGTGGAGATTTCATCAGTGATTGACAGGTGGGCCAAAAGGACGCATGTAGGCGGCCGCACAGATGGGCATTCTAGGGGAGCGGTGCACCTATTGCTTCCTGCTGCTTTCAAAGGGGTTGGTTTTTGTGGTCAAATATTTGACCATGGTATCCATTGTGATTTGGGTAGAAGGGTCTGTATAGTCTTTGGAGAAGATTTGCGATGGGTAAATATTTTGTACCTCGCGAAATAAAGGTAGTTTTTGCTTCAGTGAAAAGTGATTTGAATCTATTTTCTTCTGACTTGGGGTAGGGACTGACAGTCACTATTTGGCACGATAAGAATGAAAATGTCGGGAAAATTCGGTATAAAGTTATGGCATTTCAGGTCTGGGTTCGATACACTTAAACTAATATACACATAAAAAACTGGTAAAACTTAACGAAATATAACAAAAATAATTACAGATTTACTTTACACAAAAGTTGCAGTTTTTTTTAACGAAATCCTTAAAGTTGCAGTCTACAAATAGATATATTACTAACGTAAAACAAGCTGCTAGAATAAGATGAAATTGAGTAAATCTATTCAAGTTTCAGGTAAAACGCTTCGTATAAATCTATTTGAAAGGTAAAGAACACTTCTGCAAGCGATACACTTTGAATACATTCGAAAGGTAATTTTTCATCGGGTCACTTTATCCAATCCTTCCTTCAAAACACCACTGAAAAAGAAGCATTTTTAGAAAGTTTAAAATCCCCCAAGGAGCCTAAAGAATAAATAAGGAAAAAAAGTTTAATCGCAAAATTTAGCAACATGGCCGATATGAAATTGCGAGCGAAGCACCTGGTCTAGCCTTCCCCCTATTCTTTCGATCAATCTCGGACAGGGTCCGATTTTATCGTGGGTCATGTTCGGAATGGGCAGCCACTTTTTATGGCAACATTTTCCATTTTGAAAGCGGCCATGTTTCGAGTTGACAATTACATTTCCTTTTTCTCCCCGCTTCGGTGGATGGGAAAGTGTAAAATGTAATATCGAAAAACTTTAGTGTTCCTACACGTGAAACTGTTTCTTTAATCCAGGGGTCCCTACACTTTCTCACTTGTGAGCTGGGTTGAAAAAGTATTGGACCCATAAAAAAAAATCAAAGTAGTATTTTTTAAAAATAAATTGTAGATGCCTTTATTATGACGATTTTTATGTCATAATAAAGGCTTATGTTTTATGCTGAAAAAAGAGGACACGATTATAAGCCCTTTTCATGTCATGAAAGCGAATAGAATATAACGACTAATCTTTTATTTTTAAACACGTCATTATACAGGACTAAATAAGATTCGTTACTTATTACTGCGTCCAAAACGAAAAATTCGTACAAGTAAACAATGTATTTTTTTTAACTTTTATCGGTCAAATTTAGACATAAGTAATAATTAAAATAGTTTTAGAGACATCTTGTGCCACGCGGGAGACAACAAACTTTCTTTAATGATATAACTTATTTTTAATCAATAGATGGGTCAAATTAAATTTAAAATGATAGTTAAAAAATGCTATATATTTAATAGGTGATTGTGTCTACCCCTGGTAGGATTAAACCCGTTCGCAAGACTGTTCCACCATGCAGTCCGTAATTTGGAGACCCTCTGCCTTAATTCAAAAATGTTGGTGGCAGGATACTGTCAATCACCACACAGTGTGTGGGGGTTAACTGGACACTGCACCAATAAAAATACACGATTCCAACTGCATAAAACATTAAAATTTTCTTCAAAGTTCAATGCTGAAAACAAAATATGGTTGAAGTATAACTCAAAATGAAAGAAAACATATATAGTATCATGTCTTGCTGGTTTCGTACTTTGTATGTATGTATCATAGATATAAATGACATCTATTTTAAGATGCATTATTCACCTCAATTTTTTTAGAAATTTTGAAAAGAGGCATGTGTGTGTAACAGAATATCAGTGGTATATCTTTTTCTGCATACATCATAGATTCGGTTGCTTTGCCTTGAGACTCTCACGAATTGCAGGCGCATGAGGCCGCAACTGTTGGAACCCAGTCATTCCTGCAAATCTGTTATACCGTTTAATTGAATGCATTCGACTTTAATTTGTCTCTTAATTTTTCTATGATACCTTATTCTTGTTGTGTTTCTAGGATTTCGGATAATTTCAATTTTACAATCAGTATAAGTAGAAATGGTCGTATGCTACGTCAGCGCATCTTTTAACTCTTACAAACACCAAAAATCTCTTGTATGTTATGTACTATTTATTGAGACAATATTAGTCTCATTTCCAGTTTTATCATCTGGTGATCCCCACGTAATTGTGAATGTCCTTACGTTTAAAAAAAGCTTTCTCCTATGCTGAGATCTTTCATCTCGCATAGCGTTGTAAACTAATATCCATTTTCATTTTGTTCCTTCCAATAACTTCATTGCTAATTGTACGTGCATCTTGTGTCACTTCTTACAATCTTAATCTTGGCATTTAAATCACTCATTAATAGTACATATCGTGTTTGTCAATGTCATCCAATATATTTTGTAGCGATTCATAGATTCTTTTTTTTTTGTTTCTCGCCAGCTTCATTTGCTGTGTATACTTGTAAGTTTTGTATTATGTTTTGAGTAGAACATAGCTTTTATTAAACTTCGGGCTCACCGGAACCCAGCTCATCAGACTACACCTGGCTTTCTTACGCACAATCATAGCAATACCTCTCTCGTGCAATCTCAATAAAAAATGCTAAATGAGACATTTGCTTAACAGTGTTTTATTTATTGACATTCAAAAATGTTTATTGAAAACTGAGGTCTAATATATTTAACTAAACAATGTGCAGAATTTTTATTTGAAATATCTGTTTTATTGCTGCATAAATAAAGGGAGGAATTCTCAATTTTCTAGTAGACGGTCTTAATTGATTTCAAACATAAACACCTTTAAAATTGATTGGGCAGATTTTAAACTAAAGAATTATATAACAAAAAATAAATGCATGTACACAAAAAATATTATACCACAAAAATATAGCAATATAAACATGTTTTAGAAAAAAAAAGATAACCAGTCCATGCTTGTGCGTAAATTATTCGACTTAAAGAAATTTCTAACTAAAATCCGATATTATGACATGACACGAATTCAGAGCGGCAGGTCATAAATGTAGCACACAACGCTAAAGCAAGCATATTACAAGCCTTTTGACAGACACAACCGTTGTAATCCCGCGCTTATCCGGAGCATTGTTGCTTTCAAGTAAAAAAACGCACCTTATGCAAACCGGGCGTCACTCGCTCGTTGGACATCGTTGTCAGTTTAGCAGAGACAAAACCGAAGGCGTGACAATAATTGTCACAAACATCTGTCCATATTTCGGGGGAAATCTTTCTCCATGATCTCATATCGATGCCTGCCCCGGTCTCCGATTAGGGAAGGATTACAGACAAAATACAAAGCTGTGTACAAAAAGCCAAGGGATTTCTATTTTCCTTTCCCCTATCACATGTTGATACAAAAGTCAAAAAAGCATTTGGACAAGCAATGGCTTGTCAATCATTCGGGGGTTTTGCGCCCCAGCATCAAACCGCGTATCGGATTTTTTATTTTCCTGACGAGTAAACTCGTCTTTGTACAAAAAAATATGAAGGCGTTTCCCTCTTAGAAAGGCAGCGTAAAACTGCAAAAATGGTTCTTTTTTAGAAAGTAGATATTCTCAGTACTGATTTACTATCACAAAGTTGCACTTCAGCTTGTTCAAATTTTCTATAATATAAAAATTAGTGGATACTGTTTGAGTAATAATTAAAAAAAAATCTTTCTTCTTAAAAAATATATTAAGATAAGGAGCAGCTTTTAACAGATAGCAAAAGATCTAGACTATACTCAAAGGCAAACTGCATTCTTCATGTACTAACAATATGAATTTTAGAGTGTAGCCTATTTCACGTGATTGGTTCAGTCTCTACTTGGTCAAGTGTCTGACACGTAATTGTCTTAGCAAAAAGAAAATCCAAGTCATTTAAAAGAAAGGAAAATATGTACTTTTATCGTCTTTTGCAACACGAACAACAGAAACTAAGTTAGAAATCCGACTTGCTAGTTATAAAATTTCGAATGGATTTTAATAAATACAAAAACGAAGCCAAGAAATTTACACAAGAACAATATCTCCATGAAATTCGAGACCCAAACACCGAATCGCAAGAACAAGTGAACAACTACCAACCGATCCCCCACTCCGCATCTTTCTAATGCAGTGTCACGCCCGTCAACCGTGATTCTGTTGCCCAATGTCATTTTTGTCGCCCGCTTTCGTCCATCAAAACCCAGCACAGATTAGATACGGGGGGACTTTTCCCACAGGGTTGACACTGATCTGCCCCTGCAGAAGCTGTCAATCAGCTACAAGGGGCAGCTGGCCTCCACTCCAGACGGAATCCTGCCAACCATGATGGGGAATATCCAGGGATGACAACCACTGTGATAAGGGGCGAGTCCGAATGTCTGAGAGTAGATGATAATAAACACTGCAAGGTCTGCTTGAAAAATGGTGGACTTAATTATAGTGAGAAGAAAAATGTTGGAGGAAATTAATTACCCGCCAATGGACAGAAAGAAAAATTGTTGAGAAGAAATATTAAAACGAAAAAGACAATATTGAAATGAACTCAAAACCTCAAATTTTACAAGGCACGTATAGCATAAAATTCAAATTTTGCTAACTGTTGTGGATGGAAACAGATAAAAATACAAAATTAACATATCAGAGAATACTTAAACTTTTAATATTTCAAACTTTTTGATTGACTATGACAAGATTAAAATTATATTCAACCATCAGATTATTATCAGATTTATTATATCAGATTATTATTAATTAACGAGATAACATAGTAGTGTAACATGATATGGACCATCTTTCTTACCAACGAGATGTACAGCTCTAATTTAAGCACTGCATTCAAAACAGTCTCTATTGTACCTGGAGAGTTGACATTTGGGTAGCGTAGTGATGCTGCAGGTCGATGAAATTAAAAAGGGCGTCATTGAGTGGAATGATGGATGGGGTAGTGAGCTTCATTAGAGGGCCTTCCTCATTACTCGGGTGCCTGCCAATTACGGGGGAACCCTTCTTTCATGAAGATCTCCCCTATTTAAAGTCCGAAGTTGAATGCTCACATTGAAGGGACCTTGATGATATGTATAGGGAAAGAGCTCTCTATCATAAGGATAAAATTAAGGCTATTTCTGATGAAATAGGCTCATATCTCAATTGTGATGAATTGTGGTTAGGAAGGAAATATGTTTTCGTAGTGCTTTAAAGTAGGATACATGCGTGATTCTTTGTAGAGGAAGCATCACAGTCTATTTTATTAAAAATCAAGGCAATGAGCCACCACAAGTAAAAAAAGATCGGTAAGTTAGAAAAATATAGCTAACGGTACTATTTTCGAGTTTTAAACAATTAGTTAAATATTTTTAAAAAATGTAAACATCTTAATTTTACTACAAAATATATAGTTATTTCAATGAAGAGAAGTCCTGTGAGGCAGTAAATTTACAGTAATGTAAGTTGTGTCGGAAATATAGGCTCCCAAGAAGTTTCCAGTAAGCGAATGGACAATCCCTAAAAAGAATCTGAGAAAAGGAAAAGCGAGGACAACAAATTAAATGGAAATCGAGCCAGCTGAGGTCAGTCCTCGGGGAATTATGGGACGGTCGACAGGACTAACGTCCTTTGCAGCTTATTACATTTAAGCAGAATTTCTTTCTTTTTAACAATTTTTATTGAGAAGAGCATCCCATTTAATGTTTATATATAAGATGATGCGTGGTTTTATTAATTAAACTTTAGTTTTGGTTGAATTAAAGTCGCACTAGAGTTACAACTGCGGTAATAGCGACACGAGCCTTGTTATGTTGGCTCGGGTCAAGTGAAGAGGCCTACCTCTGAGCGGGCATGCAAAAACAACTTAGCGAGGCAGTTAAATTTTGATTCACTATTTTTTGACAATATTAGTTTATCTAACACATTTTTTTAACTGCAATTTAAACCATTTAGCAATATGATAATTCAAAATCCTGCTGGTCAGTCATGTGCGTACTTAGCTTAAATGTTCGGAACGTATGGTACGTTCGGTAAATTATATAGACTTATCCCAAAATAAAAACTATTTTCTGAAATTTAATACAAAAAACTTCTTATGTAGTACTGAAACAACTAATAAAATACCTATGCACTAACAATTATTGGAAAAAAAGGTAATAAAAGTTAACGTCAAATGACACTTGCGTTCCTCTTAGTATCAATCAAACGTTTGATAATGGACGACAATTTTGAAAACATTCTTTAAATAAAAAAAAAAAGCTTATGCGAACGACAGCAGTCCGTGATAACCCTTTCATGGAAATCAAAGGACCTACAAAAGACTTCATTCTTAACAATGACAAACGACAACCGAGGGAAGGAGTCGCTAGAAACAAAAGGAAAGGAGAACAAAAGGCCTTAAAAATAGCAAAGAAACAAGCTTCTAATAAGTTTGTTTATTGACAGAAGACAGAGGGGGAAGAGAATAATCCTTTTCGAAGGACAGAGAGCAAAACGTGGATTTTTAGAGAGTAATTGTTTTATATTTTTGTTGTTTTTATTAACTTGTTAAATAACTTGTGATTTTATGTAAAACTTTTTTGAAGGCAATAATTAAATGGTGTCTTTAAAAAATTAAAAAACTTAATAACATTGACAATTTATGATTCAGCATATGATGAAGTCTAAACTGTCATATCTGACTTTCTACTAGACTTTCTGACTCGTAAAACCCAAGTTTTGTCATATCTGTACATTAGCAAATCATTCTAATTTTTCTCATTTAAATGGAGCATCATGGATGGACTTTAATTTTTCTCTATACTTTTCTCTAATAAAACACCAGACCAACCAGAAGTTTGGTTGCATTATCATCGCACTAGCGACTAGAGCTATGTGAAGGTTATTGGAAACAGGACTAGCAATTTTGAACCACACGGTCAAGTGACAACCCAGACGACAAAAAAAAAGTTGAATAGGTAAAGGATGCTACTTCTTACGTAAAGGACACATAAAAAGAAACAAGATAATATTCTATTTCACATCCCAAGAAAGGGGAACCTTTTAATAATAATATATACACAGCAGCTGATATAATAATAAGGCGATCCCGAGAAACAAGAAATTGAAAAGCGAGACGCGACAGACGGCGATGCATTTGGCAATATAATAACAATAACAGAAAAGAGTGCGACGTGTAAGTTCATTATGGAATATAATATCCACGAAAAGGGTTAAGAATCGAAGAAGCATCCAATAAAGAACCGATTCTAAAAGAGGTATTTTAATTAAAATGTCTTCGACAGGGGAAGACGGGAGAGCGCGGTATAGAAGCTTAAACAAATGGAAATGACGTTTATTTGAAAATATAATGGGGATTCTAAGGTGCAAAATTGTTTGTTAAATGAGCGCTGGGAGAGGGGGCAGCAGTGCGGTGGAAGTTCGATTATTTGGATAATTTAGAAACAAAGTTGTTAAGAATAATTTTTGTTTGTACAGGAAAAATCTGGGGAAAGAGTATTTTGCTTGTAGGAGATGGTTTATAATTCGTATATAAAATAATTAAGTATGTGTAATAAAATGAAGGTATGAAGGGTTATTTAAATAAATCAAAATTAAACAACTATGCTGGTTTTGTATTAAATTAATCCTAGGCGGTTTTATGTGTCAGGAGACAAAACGGTTTAAGAAACACCTACCAGACATTAAGAACACAACTGATTTTTAATTCTTATTCCTGGTATTGGAAAATAATTATGATACTTTAGAAAAATATTTAAGGTAATACAAATACTAGTAATAGTTACAACACCTTGAATACTCCAACCTTGTATTTTTTTAAATTTAAATCAGAAAAATAAGTAAAATAATAAGTAATAAGTATATAAGATAATAAGTTCGATTTTTCGAGCATACATGATTTGAATAAGAAAATATATTTGAAAATGTAAGTGGTCCAATTTATATATTAAACGCAATTTTAGATTTAGGATATTTCAACCTAGGATGTGTTTAAATATAGGAAAATAATTAACATAAAAACTTACCGTTTTAGCGTTAGGATCTAGTTTATAAGTACCAGCCATCAACTTAATGACATCTAAAGACCCAACTTTTGCAGCCCAATGTAGTGCAGTCTAAAAGGATAAAATATAAAATTTTAGTGATCGCAATTAATAACATATTTAAAAATGCATGTAAAAGTTTATTTTTCCTAGATGAAACATTACGCCTCCAATTCTGACATTCATGTTTTATCTGACTAGTAATAGTACTTGAAAAAACCCCAACATAGATATCCCCTGTAATTGCCATGACGATTTTTCGATTTTCTGTGAATAAGTTGAATATAATTCTGGAAAAATTTCACTGTGGCTTGCAAAAAAAGAATAGCACCACCTTTTTAACATTGCATTTGAAAAAGTAAATTAAAAATTCTTTAAGATTACGGATTTCTAATATATTAACACGATTTTTATAGCTTATACTAATCAAATGTAAAACAAATTTTAAAAAAAATAATTCTGTTTTTAAGCATGCTATAGCGCAATGTCTTATCCACCACAAAATTATGATACGACAAAAAAAATTCTAAAGAAAGCTTAATCTAAAGAATTCAATCAAGCAGACACTAAAGAATATCACATGCACCCATAAACTTTTACAACTTATTTTATCATAAGGATTCTGAAAAGTGTGCCAGAGTAGTGGCGTGTGGTACTTTATCCGCACCAGACAGCGAGAAAAAATAGAACATTCCAACATAAAGCCAAATCTAGAGTCAGACAACTTGATTTCAGACCTCTGTCAGAAGGAATCCTCTTTCCCCCAACAAGGAAGAACTCAGAACAACTGATAAAAAGTCAATAGTCTTAAAAGGGGAGCTTAAAATGCAGCAGTTAAACCTTTTTACGACGACTAGTGGTTTGTGGCAGACATGTTGTAGTGTTTTTATACATAGACAGGCGACGTTAAAAACATTAAATGCTCATCTCCGATTTGACATATCTCCTTGCATGTTGTTTTTTTACCTCTAAATGTCCCAAAACACTCGACCTCTTGTAATGAAATATGCGGCAATGAACTGGGCACTTTCACATTAGTCGTTGAGCTTCGATAATCAATCAGTACCAGGTCCGGTGATAATTTTCATTTTATCGGTTGGGCAATAGTATATTTCTACACTTAAAGACAGTAACAGCCAATAATCAATAAATTAAAGTATACTGAAGCATCACTGAGATAATATAGCAATAACTTATATCCCCTACATAAATCAGAAAAACAAAATTGAAAAGTTAATGAAACATTAATATTTCATGAATTTATTGAGCTCGTTAATTTCACTTGGTTGCATCAGCAAATGTACTTAATGTTATGCTATACATTAAAATGGATTCATTTTTCTTATTTTTAATGGCGTATACAAAGCCGCGTGACAATCAATATCGAGGCTGTCTTACGTTAGCTAATAAAATAAAATCTCGGTTTAAAATTTCACTTAGTTTTGATTTTCAATTTCTTAGTTTTCCCTTTTTGTTACTTTGACAAAAAAAAAATCAACATCACCCAGTGTAAGAAGTAAAAATCTATGTTGACCCTAAAATTGTATCACGCTATCAGAGAAGAGAGATCATAATTGTACAGGATCTGTCAAAATAGATAGCGAGTTTGACATCTTCCTCTAGAAAACAACCACTAGTGTGTGACTGGATATCGGATGTCCTAGCCTCTGGGTACCTAGATAGGTGCCTCATATCTGATAACAAAAGTGAGGGACCCAACTTAGTTATGGTTCAATAAATTAACAATACACGCGAGGATGCTCAGAATCACAGTGCACCAATGGAAGTCCAGGTATATCTACTATGTAAAATGAAATTATGTCTTTCTTTGTTTCCGAGCTACTGTGGCGTAAGAAGCTTATACTAAGTTTCTATAATGTTTCGATAGATAAAGAAAAGCTACTAAAGTACTAACATTTCCTCAACAACTTATAGGCATTCGAAATTCTTTGTTATAAATGCTTTAATTTATTGTTACATATTTTTGGTTTTATTTTCTGAAGGAATAGTCATGTGTAAAACTTATAGAACTTAGAACTAATACTTGTGTGATCTTTTTACGTTTGATTTTGCAAACGCATAAATCTCAGTTTTGTCACAATATAACTTTTTTTATCTGAAAGTGCGACGATGCGCAACTTTGTCATATTAAAAAAAACAGAAGCACACAGATAAGTGTTCAACATCAAAACCTGCGTTAAAAACGCACATTGCATTTTAAACAACGTTCAAAACGATTTTTTTTATTTCGAGTTTTTTTTACGCAAAAATGCTAATATCTCAAAAGGTAGAGTTGCTAGAGAAAAAACGATTTCATATTTAGAATCAGTAACCCAAATATAACTAAAACCAGTTCCATAATCCTAGGGAGCAAAACAGCTGTTGCCTTGTGTCAACTTGGTAACGTCAAAGACCCGCATTCTCAGAAACAAACCGTAAAAATTAGTTTGACACTGAACGAGTCTCAGGACAGGAAAAAATAACTGTAACAAGTAATTTTACAAACTAACTCCCAATAACTTCTTCCCCAATTACACGTCCAACATCAGTTTCACCCCGATGAAAAGACGCATTTAATAAGTGTCAAACTCGCACGTCAAAAAGCATTGAACAAAGCGTGGACACAGCATAAAACCGCCCATTCCTGCCACTCGGCGCAAGAGAGTACTCGTTTTAAAGACTCACATAACTCCGCTTATTAAATTCTTAGTCTCCAATTTTTACCCCATGACCAGGCCATATGGCTCCCTTATACATCAAGGTTAAATTATTGTTTGGGGGAGAAAATTCCACTATCCCCCTCCCGTTTTCAATTTTACTTTTTGTGTTTTAGATTCTCCTCCACTCTCCCTTCCATTGATATTGATATACCACTCTCCTCCATTCACTCAATCACAAAGAGCAGAACCACTAAATTTTACATTTTTATTTTCGGATATGTACTATGTAGGATATTTGGGATTTTGTTATATCGTTATTCTACTCTAAAAGAGCAAAATGAACAGTCGTTCAAAATTACGCGAAGTGGTAAACTATAATATTTTATTAGGCTGCAATATAATGACTTGAGTCTATAAAATGCCCTGCAATTTTTTTTTATCCGGTATCAATCCGACTCAAATGCAAAGTTTGGTGAACCATGGTCTAAACTCCCTCAATTAGTTGTTCTGATAACTAAATTTGTGGTCATGTTAATTTCGTATTAAAAAAAGCACTACCACAGTTCTGGCAACAAACGTTTATGAAGTTAACAAGGGGTGAAATTGTGTATATTCAAACAAGAGAACAACCTATAAAATCCTTTTCCTCGGGGGGGGGAGAAAGCTTAAACTAAAGTAGAATTAGAGGATTATCACTAGTGCAACAAAAGCGTTATTTTCTTAAAACAATAACTTGTTTTCGACCTTAAAACTTACGCTGACGGTTTCATTACATTGATCTTCACGGAAAATCAATAATCTTTAAATAAGCAAACTTAAAACTTGAATGAACTGTCATCAGTGTAGGCGTTAAAATTAAAATAGCTTTTAAATGTACATATATTTCAAATTTCCGTTCTCCTTCCATAACCATACTAATGACATTACTCAAAACACGACATGTCTAACTAAAAAAACACAAAAATCATTCTTTTTTTATCGTGTTAATTTTTGTTTGTGAATTTTAATAAATTTCCAAGTTTCAATAATTCGCTTTTTATGATATTTAAGTCTCCAAATTAAGAGCTTTTAAACTATCCTCTCCCAATCCCACAAGGAGATCCAACTCACAGTGACAGACAATGAGACAATAGGGGATAGCACGATAATTGAAATCTGTCGGGTGGGAGGTAAACTTTGAACAAACACATCACAATATCTCCCCGTTGCCCGACAAGGGGTGGACACCCCTGATGGATAGGCAGACCCGCGTTCGCAAACATTCATTAAAAGGCCCCGACTACCTATGTGTGTACGGCCATCGACGATAATGGGTGGCCCCCTTAAACAGAGGGTGGACGAGTTGGCCAACAAATTGAAAGCTCGCGGGGGACGAGAAGGGCAATCAAGTTGGTATAGAGATCGTCCACAGATTTGGAAGAGGATCTCGATTAGGGAAAAGACTCGATACCATGGATGGGGTGAGGGATTTTGATGAGGTCAGAGATGCGGGTTGGATTTTGGCAGAGTGAAAAGGTAGATTTTAATGGTTGTTCTCTCCTTGTTTGAATATACACCATTTAACTCCTTGCCAAAATCATAAACGTTTATTGCAAGAAGAGTGCTCGTGAAGATTTGTTAATATACCATGTTCTGTGCAACGCCTAACTGCAATGGAGACATTCTGAGCGAAAATGTGTGTTATTATACAAGTCATCAAATGCAAGTTACATAAATCCTTAGTAGTAACCTTAGTTACTTCAATTATAGACTCATCTTTAGCTGTAGCGAAATCTACAAAACTATATATAAATATAGTACATGACATTTAGCTTATGTTTAGATTCATTTTATCACTTATCTATTCTATATGAATTATTTACGCAAAACTTGAATCAAATTAAAATGAAGATAGTTCTTACCTAACATATACAACACATGACACTTAAATTGCTCAAACAATTCACATCAACCAATGCGATTATCTATCCGTATACACAATGCAAAACACCCAATATATAAAAAAACTATGTTAAAAAGAAAACCATAATTTCTCCAACGATATGACAAGATAACCTGACGTCCGCAACTTCGCGACCTTTGACCACCAGACCCAAAGTCAAGACTGAGAGATCGTCTACCAAAATTATCAAGAGATTTTCCTACCTTTACATTAAAAAAAATTCGTCCCCAGGACCCCCCATGAATCCCTTAAAAAAACTACTGAGATTATAAATGATCTCAACGGGCGGAGGTGGACACCGAAGACGCGACATAAAGCATTACACGAGCGTTTAAGAATGGGGATGGGATCAGTAGGTCGACACACGTTAAGAAAGGAATTCGTTCTTGGTGGAGTTATTGAGTTTCTTTGTAGAATGCTACGGCATAGCTCGTGTCGTATCATGGTCAGATGGCCCAACCAACACCCCACCCACAGAAGAAAGTAATTCAAATAATCCGGTTTTACTTTACTATGTTTTCGGTATTAAAACATACAAATAAATTCACAAAATCCTTTTACTAATAGTTAGATCAATTTAAATTTTGGAGATTGATATGTATCAAGTTGGAAAAATAGCGATCTTTTTAAATGTATTTTTTAAAGCTGCAAACTATTTTTATCACATTAAAAATATAATTTTAAAATAAAAATATTAATGCTCACCGCCCCCCGCTATACAGAGTATAAGTATAGATAATTGGGATTCGTTACTGCGCAATCAGTTTGTAGGATAGCAGTGTCGAAGATCGTGTTCGTACCCGCACCTAGGGATATTATATCTGAAGGCTTGAAAAATTGGGCTACTTGATTGAGTTCCCAGCAAATTTTAGAGATCAGTGAACTATCCCATTTTGAGCAAATACAATTGAATTTTAACTTTAAGAACCTTCTCAGATATTAAAAGGAAGCATGGAGGAAATATTATATTACTACTAACGTCTGTATAATTTAATACGGTCATTTGGCGAAGGAAATAGTTGTTTGAACAAAACAATTTATAAGCCAACGAATTCGTATAACTATTTAAAAAACCAAACACCAATTCAGATAAGCAATCTCAAATAAAAACGTCAACAACGGAATGTGGTACACCCATAAGAAAAGATATATACGAGGAAACACTTGTAAAATATTGAACGACGCACAGACAGACACACACAATCGCATTCCGCACGGGAGGGTGGCTGAAGTAACATTGATCTCAGGGTTAGGTGGCCACTCGCTTAATTGCTTTTGCAGAATGAACGGCCTGATGCCCAATACATGGAGAATACCTGCTGAGACACAATTGAGTGGCACGAGCGAATGAATATCATAATCGTTGGAATAGAGGTCCGAAGTTTGGCTAATTATCGCCCATTCAGATATGTTGGCGTTTTAATTTTGGGGTAAAAATGGTAATATACATCAGATATGTCAATGTGCATTTCGTCTCTGCGCGAAAGGGTCTGATCAAACAACAACTTGTTTGTTCCGACTGCAGAAGGTTGAAAAGAGTGGATTTAATGAATGATGATCACCATCAAAATGTGCAGCAGAAAAAGTGTTTTACAAATCATTTCTGTGTTACGATGAAACTTCCAATGTTACGAATTTTAGCTTTGGCGATGACTGTTGGCGATTTTGTGCATAACACATCTAAAGTTTTGCCTTGCCTCAGAGTTCGTGGGCGTCAGTTGGCGATCGAGCCTCAAAGGTCGGGTTCAGAATGCTTACATGGAGAAGGCGACATTCAATTTGTCAGAAACACCTATTTTTATACATGTTCGCCATTCGAGTTTGATTAATTTTGGAGCATGTTTTGGGATGTAATGGATATATTCTCAGTGGAATTTTAAAGGCGTATCTACATTGTTATAAGAATTACGATAATGCGAAGTATATCAAAAAAAATCTTAAGAAACATTAGGCATTTTTATAACTTCCAACTAAGTTCGACTTGTGATCTTTGAAGTGTAACTTACATCGGTCATTGAAGACAATATGAGCAAGTTTGTATGGAATGCAAATTTAGATTACACAGTTTCAGAGTCAAAGTCGCTCCATACGGATATGTAGTTGTAGTTCTTTGTTAGAGTGCTCGCCTGACAATTTATTATCAATTCGAGAATGGATTTGAAACACTCATACATTGCATCAGTTTAAAATTTTAAACAAGATTATTTTATAAATTAAAAATGTACTTACATACTATGTGTATTTTAAATATTCATGTTGAATGTGGGAGCATCAGGCAGGGCAGAAAAATGAAAGCGGAAACAAAACACAAACATAATAAATTAATAATTGCGAAACAATTTCAGATGGATGCATAAAAATACATAGAATGAAATTATCTTAGAAAAAAAATCTTACCTTATTGTGATCCTAATTAAGCAGGAGAAGCACCGAAAAGAAAAGGAAAAAATTAAATTAGTACCAATGAAGCCTTATTATCCGTCTACTGCCAACACACTTCTTATTTAATGACAATACATATTGATAATTTTCAACAACAAAAAATTGCAAAACAAAACCATATAAAACAGTGTTTTTGAGTACCGAACTAAAAATTTGGGACATGGGACGGTAAGAAATTTCCTGCAATATTTTTGCTCTAAAATGTTTTTGCAAATTTTTTATCAATAAATGTTGCTGTATACTTGTATAAGGACCAGTCGTAGGTACTGTATATCAAGAAAAATAATGAAAAAGTAATTTTCATTTTATCAGAAGTTTAGTATTAAGTTTAAATAATGGTAGAAATGCCCACATTCTAATAAGTCATATCAAATGCTGAAAACTTCCTCCCCTTCTTCCTAACTTACTATAAGCGTTTGGCTTTTCTCTATTACGTATTTTGTACATCTTAAATTACATTTATAGAATACACTGTGTATGTTCTATAAGTCTTATTTAAGATGTACCATACACTTAAATAATACCATTATTCTTTCACTCTTTAAAACTTGTTTAAAGACACATTACTGTGGTGCTCATAATTCATGTATAATGATTTTTAAAACTTTTACTATTATTAAGGGGACTACAGTTTATTAAGTAAAATCTCAAATACTTTTTCTGAAACAGATATTTAAAGGTCAACAATTTAATTCTACAACTCTGCACTAACACTGTTTTCACCCTTCAATTACTAAGCCAATATCTGATGGGAAAAAACCATGGCTCTGATCCCAGAGACGTCGATCTCTAGAGGTGTTCCTAACAAAGTGAAATATCGCCCCACGCCTCGCAGGGGGCTGCGTAAAGACCCAAGTCCAAGACAAACAAAAACAGCATGTAACCACTCCGAGGAAACACGGCTCCAGGGAAGATATTCGTTTTTCGAAAAGCGTGAACTGTTTTAAAGAACAGTTGTCTTTAGTTATATTTCTTTAAAAATGTCTTTGGTTAAATAAAGGGTCTAGTTGCAAAACTCACATTTTCTGAAGTATAGCTAAAAATATAAGGTCTGACGATGCACCTTGGATTCCCTGGCATAATGGTTGATGCAGCCATTCCATTAAAAACAAATTCAAAGATTTTCGAACTGTTTTTGTTTTAGAAAATTGTAAATTTTAGCATAATACCTGATCAAATAAACATTTATGTATAATGCACGAGTATATAAAGGTTTATGTATAATGTATGAGTTGAGTGAGAACTGAAGACGAGCCTGCTTCAGTTTATGTTAAAGAACAGATGAAAAGAAGGGGAAATTATTTTCAATCGCATCCCACTGGCCACGCATCGTAAAATGTGAAGCCACAATTAAAGAACAACAGTCCAAACGACCCTCTGTTGGCAATAAAAATAAAGAACCGTTATCGGGCACGTCCATCTCTCCTTCAGAGAACTTTCTTGGACATTAAACCAGTTTGCAGAAAGGCGAAGGGGCAACACGCGATCTTTCGTTTTTTCATGCTTGATTAAAAATATAAGAGGGGAAAACTACAAATCGATTGAAAAAAAAAACTATCTAGAATGTGACTGTGCCGAGCACAACTGTTTTTTTTTTTTTTACAGTTCTGTAGTTAGTGTTAGCGCCAATAGGACTAGTTAAATAAAAGCTCATATTAAGATACACGCCCCTTATATTATTATATCTGTTTGGAAAGGGTACTAATGGGGGCTAAGGCACCTCTACTTAGGAGCATTTTGTACCAACTCCAAATCCATGAAGTGATGCGGCGGTATAGGAGCCACCCTCAACACCAACGCCGAAAAGTTCATTGGTACCTCGTTCGGCACAGTAGAGGGAAGCACCACTACTACACTCACTCTACGGGTCATTTCTACTACATTTGAGAGTAAATCTTCGGTAAAGCTAGTGTTGGAGAGGCTGAATAAAATGCAACATACGTGCACATTAAATCTGTTGTAGCCCGAAATCCTGACGATGCGCAGCGTACGGTATAGCTCAAAGTTTCGTCGGGTGCTGTCTCAGGTGTCGACCGTCACTTGACCACGGCTCAAAATTACAAAGCGTGCAATACTGTAAAACTCCTCTTGGAGGAGCTTTAGTATTGCAATAGTACATAACTATAGTAATAAAATTATCCTTCGACTATAAATATCCCCCTTCCAGGCATTTGTGAAAAATATATGATATGCAAAGTGAATTGGTATTTGGTTCAAATGATTTTTTTAAGAATTGTAATTAATGAATTTATAGAGTTATCTTACCCACGTTAGTTTGCAAAGTAGCAGTTATAAAAAAAAAAATTAAGAACTTGATTACCATATCATTTTTACAGAAGTACTATTCAGTTTTAAAAAAATTCGGTGCACCTGAACGTAAGTGTCTGAATAAGATGAAAAAGAGTGAAAACACTAACAATCTAAAAAAAAAGACAGAGCGTAGGTTGGAACAGATATTTAACTATAGCCAGAGGAATTATAACTAGCTTTTAGCGCGTACACATTAAAATTCCTCACTTGATTTTGGCGTCTAACTAGCGTACGGCCTGTAACCAGCAAGAGTCGTATCTAATGAACTCAGCAACAAAAGGAATTCTGGGATATTAATGGAACAGAATACAGGTGAATGGCATTTTTCAATTAGCAGCGTTGGTGACCAGCCAGTCATCAAGTCCTATCCGATCAGACGTGCAGATGTCGCGGAAGGGCAGGAGGTGTTGATTGATAGGCATTTAAAATATTTAAATATATATATTAGAATCATTTAAGAAAACTTTAAACAGCATCAGGAAGTCAATTTTAATACTAATAACAACTAAATATATTCTTATTCTGCAAATTTATTTCAATATTTCCTAGATCAAAAATACTTAGAATCAGGGTTGGCATGGTTTTTACCACACCCGGTAAATACCATAGTAAAAACCGGTATTTACCGTCCTGGGAAAAATTATGTTTTTCCCACATGGGAAAAACTCAATAATTGAAACAATTAATTACTAAATGTCATTTAATGGGACGAATTCAAATAATTTTAATTTTGTATTTTAATAAATATTTATCATGGCTTTAATATTTTTTTTAAATAGACCAACTTTCCTTAGTTATTTTACATCTGGTAACATTGTAATCATGTACTCTTGTTTATTATTATTTGAGTGTTCAATCTGCATAAACATCAATAATTGTTAGAGTATTGTCTGTGGTAAATATTAAAATGTTATATAGGGTAAATACTTATTGAGTTACGTCTACTAAATCTAGAAAAAAATCAAACAACTTTACTAGGCTTTGGCAAACTATAACGGCTATAGTGAGGATAAGGGGGAACAAAAAGCGTTAGCTTAACAAGTCATCCTCCACACAGACAGTGGCACAATTAGGGTGAAAACGCCAAAAATTAGGGTGTAAACAAAAAAAAACCCTGATGTTTACTTTTATAAAACTTTTTAATTAAAAGGATTTTCCTAGAAAAGGTAGATCCAAGAAAGAATGGTATTTTCTTGTTTTTTTCCTGAATGAATGAGGTATTTCCCAGTTTTTCCCGATATTTACCAATTTTCCCGGTATTTACCAGTTTTTCCCGCTGGGATGGGAAATATTAGTTTTGGACGGGAAAATCCCAACCCTGCTTAGAATACATTGTAAAATCCTTAATTATGTTACCACCAAATAGCCAATAGAATACATTATCAAATAACAAAGATATCATTTTTATCCTAGATATTTCAGCACACTAAGCTCAATTTAACTATTTTTCAGGTTTAACATGCACAAAAAATGAATTGGATCTTTGATTAAGAATATGGTAAAAACCCCAGCGAAACAATAAAATGCAAATTTTACGAAAGTTAACACCCATTAATAAATCCTAAAACAGTGCTTTTTCTAATGAACCAAAGTAACTCCACTTCTTTTATGACGGTAGGGATAAAAAAAAACACTTTGAAAATGATCTCGAATTACTTCCAGGTACTAATTTCAAGGCGTTCTTAACCTTCCATTTTCGATTCAGCACATCCTGCATATTTGCAGAGCGGCGTCTGATCAAACAACTGCTTGTTTGTTCCGACTAGCAGAAGGTTGAAAAGAGTGGATTTAATGAATAATCACCATCAAAAAGTGCAGCAAAAAAGTGTTTTACAAATCATTCTAGGGTTACGATGTGGAAAGATTAACAGAGAGAGTAGAAAAAAAGGAAACCTGTGTAAATGTATATAAATAGAAGACAATTGTATGAAACATGTTAATGTATATAAACAGAGAGAAATCGGAATGAACTTAACAAAAAATCAAAATTAAATACACATATTTTACGATTAAAATAAATCCAGTGGATAAAAAATCTCATCAGATCATTAATGAGTAATTCAAACAAGAGGCTCTGAAATAAAATAGAGCTTACTGTCATATTGTTTTTTAAAAAAATAATCAAATTTAATATAGAACGGAGGAAAAGTATATAAGTCTATGACGTCAAAAAAATAATGGAAAATCGCACAATTTTAGAAGAAAGGAAGTTGAAATGTGGTATAGACAGATGAAATTCTTCCCTATGTTACGACCTATGTTACGTTTGTTTAAAGGCTGAAAATAATAATTTTACAGTGAAAGGCTTATTTTATTGTAAAGAATTATCAGAAACTTAATAAAAAATTTGTCGTGCGTCGAGTTAAGACAATTTTAGAGTTTTCTAACAACTGTACACAATTTTGCATAGCATTTCTGAAACGCTATTTAGAGCAAGTTTTTTTTAAAAATTGTTTTAACAATTGCAGAATAGTAACAGAACTTTTCAGCACTATTGAATTTTTAACGTCTCGAAATCCATTTTAGATATTAACTTGATAGTTAGACATTCCGAAACTTGCGCTCATCGCAATCATAGAAAAATATCTAATTCATATACTGCCAAAAAGAACAAGACAAGCAGATTAAAACACGATGACAAAATATTACGTGATTCATTATCAAATGGCAAATAAATCAAGCAGCCCACTCGCAACGCTATTAAATTAAGGGAAGAAACCCACGAGGTCATCGTTTACTTGCGGAAACTGATGAAAATACGATGAAGGAACTGAAACCTGGAGGATTTCTTTCGGCCCACCTGGAGATTTCGGTATTTGGACACGCGCATACCTGGAAAGGTTCGGGGCCCGTGGGCGGCGAGTCAGATTTGCCCTCTAAGTGTACCATAAAAGGTTATTTTCATAATAACCAAAAATTATTCATAAAAAGTATATTGAGCTTTCTTTCGTCAATTAATTTTATTACTATCACAATGCAAAACCAGTTATTACACGCGAAGATAGACGTCCATATGTTTGTTTTGGGAGCGCAGGTGTGTGTTTCGATATAATAGACAAACTAAACCAAGACCAAATTTAATATAACATATCAGCTATATATAGAGCTGTACCACATCACATAATTTCAAATAGGGCCCCAGCAACGGCATTTAGCAGCTCCTCGAAGGACCAACTAATGTTATAGTTGCATGGCGTTACGCTTGGGTTTTTATCAATTTTATGCTTTTTAACCTATATTTAGGTTTTATAAGATGTTTCATCTTGATTTTGTATTAAGGAAAATATGCATATATAAAATTCTAAGGTAAAACGGTGTGTTTTCATAAAGTATTGTTCAGCGAAAACGTTAAGCTTGCACATAGATTGTGTCTTCCAAAACTGACGTGGGGAGGTGTAGCTGTTTATTTAGTTTTCTCTGGACGCCATTTGATTTTTTTTTACATCCAAAGGCAAACGAAATAATGATATTTTCTCTTATTATTCTTTTAACTGTAATTTATTATACGACAAAATCGAACCATCGTAAATATATCAAAATACAACAACGACGTTTGTTTTAAATTTCAATATGACCCAGCATGCAACGCTTCCTTGAAGGCCCTACGTCATGTGGTATAGCTCAATACTACATACCCCATTCGAACCCATACCTCAGTAACGAAGAACCGCGTTCTAACCACTCGGACATTGTGTTAAGCGGGAAACCTAATTCCTCGTTACTTTGATTCACATATTACGAGCAAGGAACCAAAATAAACTATAATTCAGAGCTTATACACTGAAATAGACTGTGTTCAAAGCTCAATACACATTTCTTTAATGCTTACCTTTAAAAAGGCTAATTTTGGTTCTTCTCTTAAAAGACGTACTAATTCATGATAATCACAGTGAGATGACTTGAGGATCCATTCTTTTCTCCTAGGATCACACTAGTAGAAAAAAAAGGCAATCGTGTAAAAAATAAAGGAATTATGGTAAGAATTTAAGTATAAACTTTATTAATACTTAAATGAACATATTTACCGGAGAGATGGAACAAGTATCATCATCGCCAGCCTAAAAACAATACAAAATATTAGAAACAAGAAATATTCTTCGCTTTTTATATTTAAGAAATTTTGATTTTTTTTTAACAAACATGTCTTTTTCAGATACTAAATCTAAATTTTAAAAAAGGTAATCCCATTTCTATTTGTTAAAAGTTCAAGTAACTTACCTTTTCATCTTTATGTTCTCTTCTCCTGCCAGGGTTAGAATTTTGTTTGTGGGGAACATCAGATTCAGCGGACATTTTGTTCAGTAAATGGGCCTTTTGTTTTACACTGCCAGGACTCACAATCTCCCGAATTTCTTCATCTTTAGGACTAGTCTGAAAAGATATTTAATCCCAAATTATGAGTTAAGTATTTCGTAATAATATTTAGTCGGATGGAAACGTAGCACGCTCTTGCTCTCTCTACGCAGAACTCTTGTGTACCGACCCGAAATCAAACTTCTTGTCATTTAAGTATTTCGCAGAATAGAAAACATTGGACACACACTAAAATTTCCCAAATATTAATTCATACCACTTAAACCCTTTCAGTCCCAATGACAATTTGGCATCATCATTTTAGAATTTTTTTTCTGATCGTCTATAGTCATTTATGATATCAAAAAGCACATCATTCGATTCTTCAAACTTTTTTCTATTAAAAAAATATTCTTTATTAATCCCAATAGATGTCAGCCCTATTATTATTATTATTTTGAAATTATGATCAGAAACATGATGATGCCAAATGGGGATCACTGGGACTGAAAGGGTTAAGTAAATAATTTTTTGTAAAACTTAGTAACTACATTTGAGGGAATAAAGCATCAAATCGATTTGTTTTATGTATTTCAATAGCATTCTTTGAAAATACCAAGACGGCATTTTGACTGACTCTGCCATTAGATTTATAATTTAAAACTCCAAAACTGGACCCACCAAACACAGCTAATTAAAGAATAGCTAGTAGTGATAAAGCATAAAAGAAGGCTATAAGTATTTAACTATATAAATTTAATGGTCATATCATTAAAATCTCTGAAAATCTGACTATTTAACAATGTAATAAATTACAGATACTTGAGAAATAACTTCAACTTACCACTTCACAAAGTCAAAGGCATTACAATTAAAGTAATTAATTTAAATAAAAAGATCTTAAATAATTATAACGTTTTTGGCCAGCCATTATAAGAAAACTGTTGCTATTCGTTTCTAAACTTGAAAAGAGCTGTGTGTTATAGATATTCTTCAAACAATGAGGTTCCCCAAAGTCCGTGTTCTAGCATAATCTTCAAATGATGACAAGTTACAGGTAACAAATAGAGAGAAGCTGAATAAACAGCAGAAAATCAAATGCAAGCTAAGCAAATATGAATATTTGATCCATCCTACAACAGGTGACCTACATAGCATTATGCCAAAGGCAACATGGGATCAAAAATACTTTGATTTTAAATGAGTATTTTTTTTTTTTTAAAGTACAGGAGCTATGACTTCCTATAATACTCTCTGAAGTTACTATAATAGCAAAAACCAAGTTGTTGCAAACAGAAAAGGAATAATTCAGTTAAATCAAAATAGACTTGAAAATCAAATTAAAAAAAAATGATGATTTTTTAAGCATTTATTAAAACGTTGAAAACCAGAAATACCGAAGAAGATATCTAAGATCACTATCTTTTCAAATTTTAATTAATAAAAACTAATGAAACTTTTCTTAGGAGAAATGATTAAGTCACGAAAAAGCGAATAATAAAGAAAATAAAGAATTACAAATCTATTCAAATAACTAAAAAATATTGTTTTTTTACCAAAGCCTAGAAGTCTTAATTCGTTTCAATGTTCTGGAGCAAGTTTCAATTTCAATGTGAATATAGTAGTAACTAACAAACTTAAAAAGGAAGTAAAAACGGACACACACAAGATCAACATCCGGCGAAGAAGGAAATCGCGAGAATTCAAAACTGACCGAAAACGTATGCAATGATAATCCCCAGTAGCCGTCTAGTGTAATCTGAATCTAAATAAACACCAGTTTAACCAACGCTTACTGTTAATCAGATATCGGAGGCTAGAAATAGTCAGCCGAAAACGGTCATAAATTAACCAGATATCTATCCTTTATTACGCAATAAACTAGCATAAAGTTATAACAGGAAACATTTGGTAAGCGATACTAGGAAATATTTTTTTATGCGAGTTTAAAAGAAACTCAAAACTCGTCACTCTTGTTTTGCAATTAATTAAATACAATTTGAAATATAGATTTACTAGGAAAATATGCAATTTGTATACTATTTTTTAAAAAAATAATAATTTGAATGAAGCAGTAGGTAGTAACTTAAAAGTTTCACGTATTTTTAAAAGTTTCACGCAATAGAAATAGTAAAATACAACCTTCAACTATTTTGTTTTACTTGAAAATGGCCAGTTCAAATAAACAAACTTATTTTTAATCAAGTTAACAACTTAACACATTAACACCTTCCTTACCGAATAAAAACGCTGACTAAAAGTTTTAAAAAACTCGTTTTAACTTAATTTGTCCTGCAGAAATTTTTCAGTACCATGTTCTTCATTTGCCTTATATTTGTTTAATTAGATAAACTTAAGCAGAAAGCTTAATTTGGCATGGCAAATTGTCTTGTCAATCGTCATTTTTAGTTAATCTTGCACATTTGTTCAGATACAAAGTTAGTAATTACACTTAAACATAGTTTAGGGTAATGAAAAATAAATGTATGGTACTTCGTTCTCTTATAAAATAATGTGTTATAATAAATAGTTGCCCAAGAGCCGACTTTAAAAATGTAGCTAAATATTACAACAAATCATAATCTTTCATAAATTGGGATTTGGGATCATTATGAAAACAAAGAATCGCAATAAAAGTAGCAGCGGAAAGCCCATTGAAAACTCGCAGGTACCACCCTTAGGCCTTTTCATGCGACGTAACCGAGAATGAAATGGTCATACTTAGCAACTACTTGGAAATAAAGTTGAATATTTTTTTTCTTAAAGGTAAATTTTCTTATTAAGGGTTTATTCTGTTATTATAAAATTAAATTATCAATGGTAATATATAACGGACAAACAAAACAAAAAAAAAATTTAAGTCTTGGCCCCTGCGAAATTTTGTTACTGTAATACCTTCTCTATGAATGAACATAGCAGTTACAGCCAAAACAACTTGAAAAGTGGGTGATAATGTAATTACTGTCTCCTCACTTTGGGATTCAAGAGAGGACACAAATTAAAGATGTCAGGAAAGTTAAGAAAACAAAAAATAGTACAATAATAGGGGAACCTGGAGCAGAACGGAAAACAAGTTGAAAATATGTTTTTTTAAGAGCATAGAATTTTTTTTATAAATACATTAATTTAAAATCATAAAAATGCAATGAAATTGTATTAAAAAAATATCAAAAGAACAATATCTTTGTGTGCAAAAACAGAAAAATTCTAAAACATGCATAACAAAAATTAGTATAATATTCATTTTAAAGAACCGTAATTTTTTTTAAAGCTTTAGTACAGTTATTTATTTGAAACATCAAAGAGCTGATGCTTAGTTACATTTCGGAAGAATACATGTGTGCTGCGCCTTCAACACAATTTTTTTAATGCTTCACACACTTTGTAATAACTGGGAAAAACTCTTTTGGGGGAAAAACTCTTTTCTGGGATTTTTTTTGTATTAGTCAATGCAAGTTTTTTTCTGACTGTAGGGATGTAAAGTAACTTGAGAAAGATATGTATGAAGAAATTGCAAATGCTGCATGCGATTTATTATTCTTATTTTTTTAGAGGTTATGGATTAATAGAAAATCTTTAACTACATAACGTTTTATTTTATGTTAGAAAAGTCATTTTTACAAGAGGAGCAATAAGGCATAATTTTCTTATTTACATACATAATGAATGTGGCCAGATTTTCAAAGTCAAAAATCGGGACATTCCATCGTTTACCCTTCAGCAAAACATTTTTTTGTATTATACAGCTTTCTCTCCCACATTTCAAACAATGGCATAATTAACGTAGTAAATAAAAACTAATCACTGAAAAATAATTAATAAATAGTATAGGCATATTATCCCAAGTAATTAAATATAAAAAATAAAAAACAAATACAATCATTTTAAGCGTCATTTTTAAACACGAGTATTACACAAAAGGTTTTAAAATATTTATATTTTATTTTTGATTTCAGCACTTTGTAAGACTAACAGAAAAGTGGGACATTCGGTCCAAATCCAGACAAAAAGCTTGATTGTCCCGCCAAAATCGGAATGCCTGGTCACAGTAAAAATGTAAAACTTTTTTTAATAATCATTATATTTATGCAATAAGATTTGCATTACATGACCAATGATTTTTTTTTAATTGATCCATTTTAAAAACCATTTACATATATTTCCAAAGGGAGATTTCTTAAATGGCCATGAAAAACAATTGAAACGACTGTCAATTTATTGTTGGAGACAAAGAGGTATTGACCCAAAAATTATTAATAAAATAGGGTTAGCATGCACAAACGAGAAAAGTACACAAAAACTTGATTTTCCTCGAAAAAGTTAAGATTTACAAAATAATTATTTAAAAACTGGTGTTGTAATATGTTCATGTTGCATCATTGTATGATGTTATCTTATTTCCTATTGCATCATCTTAATAGTGTAATCGCACCACATATTGCCATCAGCCATTCAATGTGAACTGCCAATCGTTGTTTCAGTTAAAAAGCATAAAAAAGCTTATAATTATCTGAGTGTTGTTTCTTTAGCTCTTCTTATAAAATAATTCTAGGCGACCTAAAGTAACTCCACTGTGATTTTATTTAACATGGTTGTATGGCTAAAAACTGGCCTAAATGGTTCTAAAAAGTTCTTAAATTTGTGTCAAAGCTTGGTTTACCCTGGCAATGTTATTTGGGAAGCAAGAGGCATAAAGTAATTTTATGGTTAAAAACCATAAAAATTTGTTAATCTATGGTTTTATGGTAATTTTATAGTGAAATTGTTAATGTTTTAAACATCATAATGTATGGAGACAATATGTCTTGCAGAAAACCAGTTAAAAATGAAAATAGTTCAGGTAGGTTGAAGCATATGGATGTTAAATTGAAGTTCATATAAATAAACTTGCAGTGATTTTATTTAACAAAAATAAAGGGAAATAAAGATATAATTCGTCCATTTTTTTAGGTTCCAGAATGCCCTGCTGGCTCGAAGGAAAGTATTTGGACATTCCAGCCCCACTACACTACTGTATATAGGCCAACTCAGCATTTCATTCTTTAGAGTCAATAAAAGAGTACCAAGCTCGCTTGGGATATTAACTGGGGGATTCATTGTAAAACTAGCTCTTCCCCACATGGACAATTGCTAGCAATAAAATAAGCCTCTTAGGCAGGAGTCTAAAGAAACAAAGATGGAAACCACATGATAGGCCTCAGAGGTTTAAACAGAACTTTAAAAAATAATCAAAAGTACAAAGCTATTGACTGCAAAAGGTTCTTTAGCACTACACTGTGATCTAGATGGAGCCAAACAAGCATCAACCACTTCTACAGTAGCCACATCAGAAATATGTCCTACACCAATGCTGCTAATGTGTTTTTATTTGTGCCACAAATGCCCCTCAAATGGACCTTGTCTAGCTCTGTTATTCCTTCAGATTGGAAAGAAGAACAAATATTACATATACAAACTTACCACACTTTCTTTATCTTCATGGCTTTGCCTTATACTCTCCTCATACTTAGTACCCCTGTTTTCCTTTCCTTTCATGGAGTATCTTCTCCTCGGGGGAGGCTGGGGCACATGCCCTGGTGGAAGGTCAGAGCTCCACAGGATGGGCCCTGGTGTGCCCTGTGTAGCATAGGATGGTGGCGCCATGTCAAAGAAGGAGGGGCTGGAGTGGCTATGCATGATTTCTTTGTTATCACTGAAGCGGCACTTTTTGGAGTCATTTTGGCTTTCTTCCTCCTTGCTTTTGGATGAGTTTGTGTCAGTATCTGATTTGTCGTCATGGCCTCGTTTCTTCAGTATGACAAATTTGATGCCCTGGAATGAGAAATTTACAAATAGATTTTGAAAAATAGTTTCATAATGTAAATAGTAGTAGTGTATACAGTGTAAACTACTTTATCTGTATATTGGGTCGCCCCACAGCATGTAAAATAAAATGTTTCCAAAGGGTCAACCAAATTTTAATTTAACCAAATTTTATATTATTTGCCATTGAAGAATTTTTATTTCCTCGAAGTAAAGGTAAAATATGTTTTAAAACAAAATATAAAATAAATATCGCAATTTTATGTTTATTTTTTATTTCTAATAATTTTTTTGATTTCGTCAAAGTTTAAACCTGCTTGTAAAATAAAAACTTTTTCTACCTTTCTATTACCTACTAAAAATTTCATTCGCAGACCTCCAAACTCTCACATTTTAAAAACATACTTTATAACATTTTAGTTTACGTCATGCGGAATTTCATGCCACATTACATATTTTGGACAATAAAAATTAATATTAAACCCTACCTTTTTAGGTCTAACAACTTAAACAGTCCAGTTAAATATTTAACCAACATAATCCATTTGCACCTGGGAAAAGGTTGTTAAGTAGGAATTTTAATACTGGTATATTAGAAATCAACTTAGATACACATGTTAATTCTTAATAAATAAAAGGGGGGGGGGGTTTAATTTCATAACTTCTTCCCAAAATCTAACTAGTTCAACTCATTGATAAATAAGAGTATGGTCCCTTGAAACACCAATTAACCCAAACGTTAGAGTATCATATCATATAAACTTATACCAAGCCATTACTAACTTATACCATACATGATAAAAAATGTCACAATCACTATATTCTCAGGGTAGGTATAGAAAATTGATAAAAAAAAATAAATAATACTTACATCTTCAACTTTAACCGTTGCCACAGTATTGACATAATCCTTGAAAGTTGCTCTTGCATTACCTACAATAAAAAAACAAATTAGCTTTGAAAATTTACTGTGATACAATACTACACTCTGAATCTAATATTTTAAGTGAATATACTAATACAGTTGAGCACGCTGTCACTATGACACTTCAAACTATTCAATTATCTTTACACGTAAACAACATAATTGCCATAATATCGCTGTTTCTGCTGCAACACCAAAAATCTAAATTCAGGGATTTTTGTAGAATTTATCGACTGCATTGCTGCTATTCTCTAGCGATTTGAAGAGCTTTTTAGCCTAGACAAGAATGCCTCCTAGCTAGAATTTGTAATCAAGTGACTACAGGACGAGTCCCTAGCCCAATATGCGTAAAAGCGCATTCTAAGCAGAATTAAGATTTCAGAATGGAGGCCATGCCAAACTTAACATGCACTATTATCAAACACAGTTTTACTCCATGATTTTTATTCATGCACTATTACTAACAGTATTATTCATTTTAAAATATTTTTCAATCATAATATGTTAATAAAATTGCTGACGCAATCACAATCTTTAAAATCTTAACATAACTTTAATATAGCTCTGATGTAATGGTTGGTCTTGATTTCTATTGTTGCCAAGCAACGAAAATGCTCAAATATGGTAAACATTCGACTTAATATTTCGTAAAATTCGATAGGTATAGCAAAACTATTAAGGTATAGCACCGCCCCTAAATTTTCAAGCTCGCAAATAAACTGGCCATTATATCATAGCTGTATCTCGAAATTCAGTCGGGTGACAGGTTGACGCACCGAGCTAGCGCCAACACAACATTTGAAAGACAATGTATGCTATGCAGCCTTGAGGCTTCAGACCATAACAGGTGCTATGCTTATCACATACAATTACATTCGTAATTTTCCCCTCCACAATCCGTTTATGGGACTGCTGAATGAGGAAAGAACCAGCAAAGGCTGCATGGCATGCCATCTCAATCAGTCAAGATGCTGTTGCGTCATCCAATATAAAAACATGTAATTGTGCTATATATATATAACAACATTGAAAAACGCTTTGTTTACATTTTGGCAAAATGTAAACAATGCAAGAAGATATTGTCACTGATGTTGACATGAGAAAAAAAAATCTGAATACTATGTCAAAAACAAGTTAGCATAGAAACAAACACAAAAATGCTACAGCACAATATATCAGCCAGTCCATTCATGACTTTTGACAAGCTTGAAATTTAACTTAGGGTTGATATACCTGTCTAGTTGTATGAAATATAAAGTGGAATGCTTACCAAACTTGGACATTTCCGTTGCTTGGCAACGTAACACATATCGCCAAATCGAGACCGGTCATTACACCATAGCTGTTTCCAAGCAATATGAATATGTCATGTAATACGAACATCAGCAGACTTCAAAAATTACATATGGTTATAATAGGCAATGCAAAATAATCTAAAATGCATTCCAAAAATGTCTAGTTTCTCATTCAATGGAGTTGGAACACCTCAATATTTCCTTACACTGGGTCAACTTGGTTAGTCATCTGTATAAAGCCGTTTGATACAAAAATATCAGTTGAACTACTTTAACGCTCTAGGCAACAGAGTCAAGATAGTGATGATTGTTTATTAAGATATTCAAGATCAATATTAAGATACAACTATCCCACCGATATTATTAATGAAACAGCTTTTACTATAAGCAATGTTCGGCGAAGTTTTTAAAAAACATTTTGACGTTTACAAAACGGTCGTTGCAAAATGTAAACATTGTTTGAGAGATATCCAAACATCAAACATTTTCTCTTTAACAGCGAAAGAAAGTACGCCAAATTTAAAATAAAACTTCTCGAAAATGTCAATACATCGATTTTACTACTGACACAGAAACCCGGAAAAGAAAATTACCAAATTATCATAAACAAAACGGGTTTTCAAACGGGACAGGTAATCAACTCTCAGCAAAACGAAGAAATATAATACTCATAACGAAAGTATAAACACACATACCAGTTGGTTCAGATAAGAACTTTTTGAAATGCTTTACTAAATCCTTATTACTGACTTTTCCACCGTTATCCACAAGAAATATTTGAATATCTTCAGCGGTGCAGCTACTTTCGTCAGCCATGTTTTGATTCTCACAGCGAGCCCGCTCGGAGCAGTTCCGGTTAGTTACGTAGCGGAAGTGATGCAGAAGAAGTGACGTTGACGAACTGTGAAGTAGCCGTCTGTCTACTTTTCCACTTTTATTTTAGACTAGCAAATAAATACCCGTTCTCCGCACGGACTAAAAAAAATTGTAATCGATCCAAGTATATGTACCCTTTAATCCATTCTAGGATAATAAACTTATGTTATTGTTTCCGCTCATTATCTATATATATATATATAAAAGGCAAAGTACTGACTAACTCACTCACTGATCTATTCACGTATCAACGCCCAGCCCAAACTACTAGAGGTAGAGCTACCAAATTTTAGGAAAATATTCTTTTTATATCGTAGGCGTCATTTAAGAAGCGATTTTTCGAAATTCGAACCCAAACGGGTGTAGGAGTGCAAAACGTGAGCCGATTTCTCCATAGGCATAGCATTATACATTGTGTTTTTATTCAATTTTTCTATTTTTAATTTGAAAAAAGAAGTATCAACGCGTGCGAAAATTAAGTATAAAAAAAACGCGAGAGTTTAATATGTAAGATGGGAATATTTCTTTTTCATTGGTTGTTTTCTTTTTTTGTGGAAAAGTGTAGAAACAAGCTCATTGGGTTTTTATTCCTTCACGCGTTCCGAACTTCGATTTCATTGTATTTTTTTGTTTTTTGTGACTAAGTGTTGAAACAAGCCCATCACAGGATTTCTTAGAAATTAATTATTTGAACTACTTTTTTTTAATAATGCTTCGTTAGATATCAGATATACTCAACTCGATTCCAATTATATTTTCGAATTCAATTCAGTTTGGCACTTTCGAAAAAGATGGAGATTGAAACTTTAGAGGAATTGCATTTAAGAACTAAAAAGCGCGATAATATCATATGTAAGATTGCATTTTGATATTTTTAATTATTTCTTCAAACTATTTTGTCTCAAAATTTGTTTAAACTATTTATTTCTAAATTCTATTCAGTTATGTGGTTTACAAACAGAAATAAAGGTTCAGCTCTGATATGATAGCCTGTGTATTGATTGGCGATTTTTGGTGTTCTAGAAAATTTAACGTTGGGTTTCTATATTTAACAAGTTGTATCGTAAGCAAAGACTTTACAAACAGAAATAAAAGTTCAGCTATGATATGGCAGCAAGTATTGTTATTTGAAAATCCTTATTTTATTTATTGATTATCTTTTGAAATTGTATACTGGACCAGGCTTTTCTTTGTTATATTGTTTAACTGTCCGATTGACTTTTGGAATTGGCGCCTTTTGGCGAAGTTGAAAATTTAAGATAGGGTAGCTATACCCATCCAGTTGTATGGGTTAGGGTTAGTTTGAATTTTCGTCGAACTAGAGCTATCCATGAGGGCTATTGGCCATAGTTAAGTGACGAGCCGACACCTGAGTTGGCACCCAACGCAAATTTTAAGGGCTTGATCGTACGGAGAGTCGGGACTTTGAAGGATATTTAACGTAAACTCCTTCCACACAGGGTGTTATTCTTCGGCATTTTTTGGGTGTACGCTTTTAGGTAGGCAGCTATTTAGGCGATGCCCGGACCTGAATCTGGGACCTTTCGCATGCAAGGCGAACACCGGGGCCTAAGGGAAAGCCCTCTAACTCATGAAAGGGCCTGGGTGCAATCGGACAGGGAGAATCTGAATGGGAGGCAACAATTGGCATAAAATAAAAGTTTACATAAAAAAATCAGTTATTATTAAGGGTCTACCCGTGCAACGCCGGGTTTATAAAGCTAGTAAAGTATAAAATCCTGTTACTTATACTACCTTAAAAATCCAAAATAAAAAAAATACGCTATAAAATGCACGCATAAAAGTCATCGGAATTTCCTTCATAAACATATGAAACCTTTCAGCTCATTTGGCTCGTTTTTGGTAAGAATTTGACAAGAAAAGAGATATAGCTACAAACACTCTCATTATACAGCTCTAGCACAATGACCTTTGAACAACAAACCAGCTTTTACATTTTTTAAAAAATGATCATTTGGCACGTTTAGGTAAGAATTTGGCGAATTTGGCAACGTATTTGGCGAAAAAATGAAAACAAAACCCTAATATGTAGCCCTAGTACAATGGCCTTGAACAACCATCATAGTTATAATTCACGGAAATAGCTTAAATATGCATATTTGCAATCAACAGAACCATCAATGAAGAAATCATCAACTAAACCCACAATAAAATCCTAGAATGGAGACTGGACAGAACTACGTCACTTTAAACATGTCAATTATTTTTCAAATAATGAATTTAGTTTCTGAAGGTAATGGCATCTGGCAACAAAATAAAATAAACATTGTCAATTTTAATTATTTTCGTTAAAAGTTTTATTTAATTTTTTAAAAAAAGGAAAGTAAAAAAAAAATGATCGGATTTGAACCAAAGTGATGTAGGTTTTTCAGAAAATTTGAATTTTCTCTAAAATTGGAACATTTTGAAACCTGAAAGTTCAAAAATCATAATCTAAGTATGAACTACGCATTTGTGCCAAGTTACGAGTCAAACAAATGTCTAGTTTAAGAGTCTACATGGAACATACCCACAAACAAACACAATTTCATTTTTATTATTGATGATTAACGAGAACAATTATCTGGATACTTGATTATTTTTTTCAATGGGGTTGTTTCACGTCGAGAATGGCAACAGCTACAGAGCTCTTGTTTTCATTTTTTGTCTGGAATTACTTTTGTTTTGGTATTCGAAAAGAAAATGAGTTTTCAAATAATATTTTACTCATTAAATTTTAAAATGCCAACTTCCTGCTGAGCTGTTGGTTGATCAAATCATTTGTAAACAAAAGGCTGCATTGTAAGAAAAGTTTCTTTTCATCTATGACGGTCATTTTGAGTGTGAAACCGAAACAGCCAATGACATCGCAGGACAAGAAAAAATTAAAGCAGAAGCGTACATCATCTGAAACATTCTCAAAAATACATGAATTACCCTTGTACAAGTAGGTAGGTTTGTTGGTACATATATTTTCCGGTTTGTGTGCTTTATCAGAAACCCGCTTGTAAACTTTCGTCAAGTAAGACAGACACAGAAAGAATTTTTGCTGACAAAGAAAGAAAAATTACACCCAGGGCGAGGGCGGGAATCGAACCCGCACCCGGTACAGTGCGCAGACTGTTAGCGTAATGCAGTCTACGATCAAACTCACTAGGCACTTTGGTACATTGACTGGTCTTATTGCTAAAACGGTCAAGAGAGACATTGGATTTAGCTAAAGTAATTGTTCAATCATGAAAACTAGATTGCAGAAAACTCACATTTCAATTTGCAGCCGCATTCTTTCTCAAGACTTTACCAACAAGACGTAAGTTCAAAATACTTATTGAAATAAGCTGCATGGCTTTATTGCTTTCCTTACGGTCTCTCAGGGTTAAGGTTAATTTTTGCTAGATAATTTAGTTATTTTTGTAAGGCCATTTTAAACCGGTTTCTTTGAAACCGGTGTTTTTTAAAAAGAAAAAAACTGCCATCCCTTATTTTTTAAAAAAAAAATTGCAAATGAGCCTTGCTGATTTTTTTTGCTGATTTTTTTTTTTTGTAATTCTAGAACCCTTATAAGCAATTTTACACACAGTTAAAGTGACTTTCAAAAAATAAAAGTTTTTTATACCTGAAATTAAAAATTATGGTAGAACCATAGAGATAGTAAAACCGTGCTCTATCGCCCACTATCTAGAGGAGAAACGGGGGTCAAAATATGTTTCCTTTGAATACCTCAATATGGCGGCGAGTAGCGTAGAAAAAATCAGTACTAAAATTGCGCTTTTTTTTTAGGAAGCTGTTATCTCAGATTTTATGGCTGGTAGCTCTTTGAAATTTTTTGTAGGCGTAGATTATACTTTTGTGATTCATGAATCAGGATCATTTTTAGGTAGTTCTATTTCTATTCAGTGAAATAATTTTAATGTCAGGCTCAATCTTTCACAATAAACACTCATAAATGGCCAGTAATTTAACTCTATCATTGTTTTTTACTTTCAATTTCTAATATGAATATAAGGTAATGAAAGTATTGAGATGGTTTGAAAATCCGATATGGTGATTTTGTGTTTTCTTCACGTTTTGGAGGGTGCTGATTCCGAAAAAGTAGTTTGTGGGCATCGGCCCGTCGGTATCTCTGAAACAACTCTACGGCTCGAACTAAAAAAAGCTACAATTTGCGCATGCGCATTTTTCTCGAAAACCTTATTTTGACGGTCGACAGGTACTGGGAACTCGTGTACCAAACTTGATGTCCGTACACACACTACAATAAAAGAAAACAATCTACGTCCTACACTCTTAAAACGAGCGGTTTTAACTCAGTCTGAGTTAATTTCCACTCCTTTCCGGTGCCGAAAATGCACTTCTCCTATAGGAGTGGATTTCACTCTTTTTTCGAGTGGATAAAAGAAATAAAAGAAAACAATCTACGTCTTACACTCTTAAAACGAGCGGTTTTAACTCAGTCTGAGTTAATTTACACTCCTTTCCGGTGCCAAAAATGCACTTCTCCTATAGGAGTGGATTTCACTCTTTAGTTTTAAGAGTGTAACTTTTTTTAGTTCGAGCCGTAGAGTTGTTTCAGAGATACCGACGGGCCGATGTCCCAAAACTACTTTTTCGGAATCAGCACCCTCCAAAACGTGTAGAAAACACAAAATCGCCATTTCGGATTTTCAAACCATCTCAATACTTTCATTACCTTACATTCATATTAGAAATTGAAAGTAAAAAACAATGATAGAGTTAAATTACTGGCCATTTATGAGTGTTTATTGTGAAAGATTGAGCCTGACATTAAAGTTATTTCACTGAATAGAAATAGAACTACCCAAAAAATGATCCTGATTCATGAATCACAAAAGTACAATCCACGTTTGCGAAAAATTTCAAAGAGCTACCAGCCATAGACTCCGAGATAACAGCTTATAAAAAAAAAGCGCAATTTTAGTACCGTTCTTTACTACGCTACTCGCCGCCATATTGAGGTATTCAAAGGAAACATATTTTGACCCCCGTTTCTCCTCAAGATAGTGGGCGATAGAGTACGGTTTCACTATCTCTATGGATAGAACTGCCCATATAATTACGTTACTCACGGTAGTTATAAGTTAACTTTGCAAAAATAAATTTGGTAATTGGTGTAGTTGGCTTTTTTTCAGAAAACGTATTTCCTTCTAGCTTTCATTCCAGAAATTCTTTCGATCGGTTCTCCGATTGGCGCTCTGTTTCCCAAGTGGCATTGGTTCACAATCAAGGTTCGAGAAGAAATTTATTTTCATTCACCATTTTTGTTGCCACTCAAGACCTCAAATATGCTCATTGAATTGTGCTCCTGTAACATTGTGGGCAGGTAGTTTATATTATTTTTTGTTAAATATATAAATTAGTTATTTTTCAATAAAGAAAAGGATATCAATACAATTTAAATAACCCAGTTCTTTACATTTAATGTAGCAACTTTTTTTTAAAACACATGACAATTAGAACAAACGACCCCAATTGAATAGGGATACCTAATTCTAGTGAGCGATTATCCCCAAGGCTTGATCTACCATAGGCTCGCTGAAAATTTTGGCGCCCCTAAATTTTAGTTTCTCTCATATGCTAAATGCTGTAAACCCCCGAAATTTCATTAAATTTTAAAATTTTCTGACGCCCTACTTTGCTTTTAGCTTGACTTTGACTCAGATTTGGCCGAACTTGATTGGTTTCAGCAATGTTAGGAGGAAGCCGAAAAAATGGTAGTAAAAAAAATGATACATTGGTCAACTATAGCACCATCATACACAACATTTTCTGTAAAGTTGCCCCAAAATTTGTTGTACCTATAGTCTGAGCTTTTCTAGATCCGTCCCAGATTATCCCCAAAAAGGGTAAAATAAATTACTCGAAACAAATTATATCAATTCCAGCTAATCAATTTGTATGTTTTTTTTTTTAAATTTAAAAGCACCTGTTGATATGTATGTGTATCATGAGTCTTACTTTGATAAGGGATGCTTTTTTACATAGTTGTAGGAAATTTCAAGCGATTTTTCAATGGTAACAAAATATTACATCAAAAGTACAGATTTCAATAACAATAAGAAAAATTAAAAAAACAATGATTTTTAATCAATTAATTTCAATTATTTGAAGGGATTTTTGTTTATAAGGTGAAGTCTCCCTTAGATTAATGAATCTTGATTCCTAATTTCGAGTTTTTGAAAAATATCTATTTTGATTCTTAAAATAATTTATCAATACTAAAAAAAACATATTACAAAAAACAAGACGTTACTTTAATACTGACATTTTTAAAAAGATAAATTAACGAAATTAAATTTTATTTAACAAAATCATTTTTTGAATGAAATGAAATATTATTTTTTAATTTTAAATAAATGACAACAATTTCAAATTTATAAAATAAATTGAATTCAAGTTTTAAATCGAAAGTAATTAAAAATCAAGTCAGTTTAAATCAAGTAAATCGAAGTTTATTCGACCAACATTTATTGTTGAATTTTGTTTTCGAAGTGTTTAACTGTTCATACATATAGGGGAAGTGAGAGGTCCCATTGTACATCGGTCCACCGCCCATAAATTAAAAAAATAATAGGTTCGAAACAATGTTACTTATATGTAAATGCTAATTCTAATTGTCTTTATTTAACCCCCCTTTAAGTCTTAAATAAGAAGCCTGTGGCAAGTTAAATGTGAAAAAAGGTTTTTGGAGTCAAAAGTACAAATTTTCATCCTTTTTTTAAAAAATATTTTTCATAACATTGCAAAGTCTTGTACCTAATGCCATGGTCCTGTAAACAAAACAAAGCTTTTTGCATGTAATAGTCAGTCAAAATCTATAAGTTAAATTATGGATGCCTGAGTTCTGTAACACATATAATCAATACAAAATGAAATAATTTTGTTAAGATCTTTAAATTACACATTACAATAACCAACAGGGCAAAAGTAGACAATTTATGAAAGTGAAAGCCCATTCAATTTCAAAATTATACACTCTCATGTCCAAAATTAAATTTACATGCTATTTTAGCCTGTTATATGAACATTTCTTAGAAAAATATACCTAATATATGTAACTTGGTTTTGACGACACGTAACATCACGTATTACAATACGCAGTTTCACACATAAATAATGCCCTGATTGCAATTAGGCGTTACGCAGAATGGGACAAGAGCTAAACACGTTTTGGATTAACATGATCCTAAAAATCGATGAAAAGATAAATCCTCAATTACTCCGCCCCCTACTCGCTATCGCTCGCCAACCCCCGGATTCCCATAAGCCGCTTCGCGGCCGACTCGCTGGTGAACGTAACTTTTCCAACCTAACTTTGCACAGGCCTATGCATATTTTGCAATCCAGGTCTGTATCTATGACAAAATTATGTCGAGCTTTCGTAATATTCTTATATTCAGCCGCAAGCTCGCACCCTTGGATATTGCTGCGCAATCTCACTGGCTCGCAAGCTTGCATTCTTGGATTCTTCCTCTCCGCCCCCTGCTCTCTATCGCTCACCAACCGCCAAAGAAGAAAAAAAGCAGATATAACTACGTGATAGTTTTAACCAGTTCCGAAAATAAAAATAAAAACTTCTTGTTTTTTATAAAAAAAAGGGAAATTTTGTGATTCCACTTTAGCAGAATTAAGCTATTAAAATAATTTTATTATAAAATGTTTATTAGAGTAATTGTTATGTTAAATGTTTATTTAAAATAGTTTTGTCATAAATTATTTTTTATAATCTATAATGACGTCCTAGTTTGAGTTGTGAGTGCGTATTTAGGTGTAGGCTCGTCACTTGACTGTGGTTCGAAATTATGATGGCCGTTGCCAATAGCCCTCATGTGCGAAGATGAATAAAACCTAACCTATCATCCAAAATATTTAAACTAAAAAAATCTGTAAACCTTCTATCTTGCTATAATATATTTTAAGGCAAAATCATTTTTATAATAAAAAAAATCTGTAAACCTTTTCTATATATAAACACAAAAATAAAAAAACCTTGTTCGTTTTAATGAAGATATATTTGCCTGAATTCTTCCACGTGTAAAGCAATTTTTGTAAAAAGAACAAGTTAAAGAACTGTTCTTTTTAAAAGAACAGAGCAGAGAGCAACTGTTCCTTTAAAAGAACGTAACAAAATCACGCATTTCTGATCATTTTTACCGTGGCGTTTTTGCTGAAAAGGACTAAGTTTTCGTTTTTGGCTGACTTATTGTAATTTTTAATTAAAAAACTAATTGGAAATTTGAAAAACAAACAAAAAGCCATCGAGGCATAAAGGAGACACACCTTCCACAAAAATTTTGAACTTGTAACATCAATATTTCATCGTGTTATGGCTGCAAACGTTTTAAAAGCCTATACTTTAACATAGAGAGAAACTAATTTTTATTTTTAATTAAAAAACTAATTGGAAATTTAAAAAAAAAAAAAAAAGGCATCGAGGCATAAGGGAGACATACCTTCCAAATATTTTTTTGGACTTGTAACATCAATATTTCATCATGTTATGGCTGCTGACACTTTAAAAGAGCTTACTTTTTTTTTAATATAGAGATATATATTTCATATGGTAGAGGAGATTCATGTTCGTTTTTCATGTGGCGTACATATTTTATTTAGTTCCATCTATTTTACGAAAAACCTAAAACCACAATGAAATTTTTAAAAGTTATCTTAAAAAACACACCGTTACTTTTAAAAATATATTCATAGTATTTGACAACAGATGATTAAATCTAAGTAGGGGGAACCAGGGACACATGGCCTAACTTGTAGTTTTTGGCTTGTAACTTTTAAAAAACACTATTTATGGATGGGCAAGTGCAGTCAATTTATACTTTAATAAGTATAGCACAATATATATTAGTATTTTTCTGAAGATTTAACTGCAATATTACCAAAATATAAATTATTTAAACTTTAGTTTTGGGTCATGTTTTCCAATGCATAGGGATACATGACCCATCCATTAGGGATACGTGACCCGACCCAAAAACTTGGTTGTAAGACTTAAAATTATAAACAAATTTTTACCTAATAACAAAACTAATATCATATTATAAAGTTTAAATAGATTTTATAGTTTTTTTACGACAAAATTATTACTTCGTATTTTTATCACATTATTTATGCTTATATTAACGAACTTATCAAATTTAAACGTAAAATCTTGTCTAAATACAAAACTGGGGATTCTTTTATTTTGCAGAGAAAACACAGGTGGTTGAAGAATCTTCTATTTGATCAATATCAACTTAGGATGTATTATCCATTTCAGGCCATTTAAAACATTTTCCTCCTATTCTTTCTGCATACTGAATTGTAAGCTCGTTGAAAAAAAATTTCCTTGTTCTTTCCCAACAAACCTTGTACTCCCAGAAGAACCCAGTCATTTTTTTTGGGACTCCTGTGATTTAAAAAAAAAAAAATACTTGGTCTACTTCTGTCTACTTTTGTGTTGTTTAATTGGGTCACGTATCCCTAATTGGTTTGGGTCAAGTATCCCTAGTTGCATTTTTTTGATTAACCCCACAACGAAGACATTTGCGAATAATTACATTACCACTAATATACACGTAATTGTAGCTAATAGCATGAACAAAACAAGTAACTAATTGAAAAAATCTTTCCTTTAAACCAAAAAAAGTAGACCGAAAAATCTTATTGTACAGCTGGGGGAAAAAAACGATCCACCCTTCATATTTCGGCTGCTATTGGTCAAGGAATTTTGTGCAAGGTGTCATTTTTCAGGAAATAGCGTAAGGAATTAAGAACTGGCAACCAAAATTGTATAAGGGGTCGTCTACATATTAAAATGAGTACCAACTTTGAAAATTCTAATAGCAACACCCATTTTTTTTACATAAAAATTTTCAGCAACTTCAAAATACCCCAGGTATAAAAAAGAATTATTCATTTTGCATTATTTGCTGAGATATTAAAGCATTAATTTTCAATTCGTTTGGGGGGAAATCTCCAAATTGATAAAGGTAATATTTAGGGTGTTTTTTCGAAACGACAAGAATAATTACTTCTTATTTCATTCAAATAAACTGTAATTTATTTTCATATCAGGTGATAAGAAGTTAGTACTTCAAAGAGCTTTACAATGTCAACCATCGAAACTTAATAATAAAGACATCTCATTCTCCACACGATTATGATAAATAATCCCTACTGATAAACGTTAACTACATATGGTTAATTCCCCGTAAACATATACCACAAGTGAATTTTAAAAATATTTTTTATTAAAGTTGAAACTTTTATATGTGATTTAGAAAAGTTTGAACTGCAAAAATTTTACATCAAAAACTATTATTGTTTTTATCTATGGTAACACTGAAGTTTCAAAGTGGCTGCTTTTTTTTGAAAGCATGTGTTATGGTTTTTCATCATTTTGAATTCTTGAATTTTAAGTTAAGTATTATTTTTTTTATCAGATTTTTTGGTAAAATTATTAAAATACACTATAATAACTATCTTGAAATAACATTTTTAATCGGCATTTATAAATCAAAGTTACTTAATTAGAAAGATAAACATCCCCTGTTTTGGCTGTAGTGTAAGTCACGAAAAGATCTAAAAGTTTCTATAACTTTTTTAAATAAGGCTTTGCTTCAAAAATTTTAAGATATTTTCTTTCTATATTAACCTCTGTGTAATTCCACACCTTTAAATTTTAAAATAAAAAGCATTTTCTCTATTTATAAAACAGTTTAACTTTGTAGTGTAAATCACAACGCAGTGTTAGTCACAGCTTCTGTTTGATTTATCTATTGTAGATTAGCTATAATATTTGTAGATTTCTTATATTTTGATAATTTTGATTTAAGATGGCTATATCAACAGCTAAAAGAAAAAAAGAGAGCGAAGGGAAAGACTTTAAGCATGTGGTAAATTTCAAACCTTTATAGAAAATTAAAGCAAAACTTACGGACCACTTTACGGACAACACTTTAACTAAAAATACACCATCTCTATATTGCAATGTTCCAACCGTTAGACAACATTGAATGGCACTTCTCTGCCATCAATGTTGGCCATCTTTACCTTTAGTCATGAAAAATTACCAATTGATGGACTTATTGATACAGTGAGAAGAAGATAAAAGCAGCCACACATTCCAGGAAAATTGACCCACATTCTGCTAAAGAGTTTTTCACTTTGCATAAGAAATCTGCCCAAACATATCACTATTACACATTTCCGACAACTGTGTAAAGAGCGAAATAGGTAGATTAAATGTTATTTGCTCATCAATAGAAAATAAATATTTCCGATTCCTGACACTCAAAAATTGCTCTGCTTTTTAAAATTAAACAAATACCTACTTAAAACTGCCAATGTTTCATTAAATCCCCAAAAATACTACACGGCTGTTTAAACAAATTTAAATGTTGTAAAAGGAAATACCTCTCAACAAAATTTTGAAAATTAATTTGATGCTGAAAAAAGAGCTTTTAGTTCCTTTTGTAGGAAAATTATCGTTAAATATTTTGTGGGGCAAATGTTAAGTAAAGATGCTTATTCAATAAAACTGAAACATCTGCAATGGTCGGGAAGTCTTTTTGCGTGGCCTGAGAAGATTAAGGTTTTTCAGACAATGCTATTGAAGAAAGAATTAGGAAATTACCAGAAACCAGCTTTAGGGGACGTTGTGTAACTTTTTCTAACTATGATTTTACCATGTATGCAATTTTTAACTTACCATGTTCAAAATTACTTACATATGTTATGTTATTATTGCCTCAATTTCCATATCTGTGATACAATTCACATGATGTAGTGTAAGTCACAAATTGAATGCAGTGTAAGTCACGCGCAAAAATGTTAATAAATTATTTCCTATGATATTTCAATACTTTTTTGCAATTAAATTATTTAGCTTTAAGAGGGACTGTCAGTCCCATTGAGCTAATGTATTAGTTTTAGAATCACACTTTCCGCAAAAGTATTGCTTTGCCATGTTAGCCCTTTTTCCCCAGGTATGGGAATCAACATAACATCGAATGAAACAAATTTGAAACGAAAATGTTATCTAGTTATTTAATTCTATATTTTGAAGTTTTAAATGTCAAAAATATACAGCAATGCGACACTATTTTAAAACTTTATCAATTGATAATTAAATAACCTGATGATATTTTCTTTATAATTTTGTTTTAAATTGATGTTATGATGATTCCCATACCTGGTGAAATGGGATAACATGGCAAAGCAATACTTTTGCGGAAAGTGTGATTCCAAAACTAACGCATTGGCTCTATAGGACTGACAGTCCCTCTTAAACCTTATACTTAAAATAAACACTGATAGAATGTTGATTTACTGCACTATGAAGAAGAAATTAAGTTTATAATGATAACCAAAATCGACTTCTTTCATGTACACTCTTAAAACAAAGAGTGAAATACACTCCTATACGAGAAGTGCATTTTCGGCACGGAAAGGAGTGGAAATTAACTCAGACTGAGTTAAAACGGTTATAGTTTGTTTAGAGTGTAGTGTAAGTAACATCAGGACATTTTTATTATTTTTTAGTAAAATATTAAATTTAAAAAGTTTTTACTGATTGCTAAAAATACTATATCTTCAGGGGTAAACTGATATACTATATATTTTTTTGAATAAATAGAAAATAATTATGAACTATGCAAACGAAATTTCTTAAAACGTCCGATGTAGTGTAAGTCACGCGTGAAAATGCCCATATACACTTTTTAAACTATCAAATCAAAAAGTTAAACTCAAAACTTGTTTTATAATCAGAAATGTCAAAGTTCACAATAAATATTATTTGCAAAATAATTTCCCACCAATAAAATCTATCAAGGAGATATATACTTTCTGCTCACCACCTTTAATTTGTAATTCTTGCTTCCTCACAAGAATATAATATGCGTCGTGAAACAACTTTTACAGAACACTATGAAGCAATAATCCTTTACCATTTTAATTATCTCTTGTAGCGCTGTTAATGATAAAACTATTTACAACTGTGTAAACATTTTAAACTATTTCAAGTTATTATTTATATTAAATAATACGTTATAATTTTTTTTCTTTTATGCTTTCTAGGATTAAAAGTCTTTGGGTTGTAATTGTAAATTTTCTGATTATGTCCCATCTCGATTTACAATGCAGCAACTGATTCTGTCTCATCTAGTTTTACATCGATGCGGGCGTTCTATAAAATAAAATGGGTTAATAGCTTTTTTAGAGACTGACATGATTATTTTTTTATAGTACGAAATGCATCAAACTCAAAACGACACAAACAATACCTACTACCAGATCTGACCATCAAAATTGGTAACGAGAGCCGCCTATATTGTGCAACAAAAAAACAAGTAGGTTTGTAACAGAATCTGTCACTTAACCCGCTTCCTACACAACAGTTGTGTTTAACAGGTAAAAAGGCGACAAACACAGCATTAATATTCTATATTAAACATTTACATGCTAAATTTGGCTAGTTTCATTTATTTTATTTCGAAAATTCAATAATTATTACTTATCGTTTGCAAAAATTAATTTATATTTCAAAGAATTCGTATGTAATATTCCTCGCTTTTAAATAGAATTAAAACATTTCATATCAACGTACAAAGAATCTCGTAGTGAAATATATTTGACGTCATTTCAAACTGATCGATGTCGCAAAAATAAATTTATTTTAATTTATTGTCTAAAAGAATTTCTCGAGCGATTGTTGAGAATGGCAATGGTGATTAAATTCTAATAAAAATGGCTTCCTATGCTTTTTAAATGAGCATTAAATTTTGCAGTTTTTTAAATAATTGAAGTACTTCGAATTCGAATTCTTTTCTGAAATTTTCAATGTATTCTAATTTCGATGTGCTGAATTTTTTTGACGTATCACACTTGTCCGTAGCATTTGTAGTTTAGGCTATGAAAGTGGGTGACGGACAGATAGACAGACGGTCTGAACGATTATAATACCTCCCACTTTTTACGTTATAAACGTAGTGTGGAAGCTAAAAGACTCTCAGTCTTGGGAAACATGCCGAGTCCGCAAAGGCTTGATTGCTAATAAAGCAAGTTGGAAAAAAAATACCTACTACATTTTTAAAAACATGTTTTCTACAATCGTCGAAAACCAAATATTTTTCGCACACCTTAAAAAAACCCCAGAAGCATGTATGCGGCGTAAGTCGATATACGCAGGGGGTTTCCTCGGAAGCCACCCGCCGACCGAGCTCGGGTTCGAGACTCGCCGTCGGGTCTGGGTCCGTCCGGGGTTGGCGCCCGAGATCCCGTTACCACCACGTGGAGGATGTGACAGCACCTTAAGACCCCGCCATCCGTTTTTATGGGCTCGTCAACGGGATGATTATCGCTATCTCTGCAAAGAAGAAATAAAAATAGTTTTTTTTTTTAAATTTCCCTCCCCCTCAAGAGTATGACATTGTTTTAACCTGTGTCGCATCACAAAACCTGTGTCACATCGGGAAAATGACTTAACTTTAGAGGAGGGTGTTTAGCAAATTTTTTGTCCGATATATTTTAGGTAATGGTAATACATTTTTTAATTGTTATAAAATATGACATGTATTTCGAGATTGTTGCATATACATAACGCCTACATCAAGTTTTGTAAACTTAAGCTGCTTCAGTTGCTGGAAGCAAATCATGAGGACTAACTACTGAATTATTATGTTTCCTTTGGTTAAATCCATGGGTTGAATCCCAAATGAACATAACCTATTTCACTATTCTAGAGAGACGTAAATTGAAAAATTCTACGAATTATTTAAACTTGACATCAGATCATCAAAATTAAATCAAATACGCATCGCATAATACCCCCATATCAAAACTTTTATAGAATCACATAAATCAACTGCAATAGAATCGCGTAACCTAATAAATATAACCCTTTAAATTCCGGAATGCCGATTTTAAGTGACATGTGGAAGATAGTTAAAAATGTGAAATAAGACAAAGAACCAATAAAGTTGGTAAATCAGTATACAACATATATTATTTTAAATTACCCCAAAGCACCACGTAAAAACTGTTGCTTGCAGTGGTTTAAAATGATTCACATAACATGACAGACTGTTTAGATTTAACCACCTTTAGATTCTGTGTATAGTATGACGTGACTATACCACCAACAAATTGTAGATGTTTGGTTTGGACTTATAATTTACAAACATTTAAACGAAACTCAATTTTGCAATGTCATCGCAAATTAAATACTAATCCATCATTTGACAACAGCAGAGCATGCTTCAGCATCGCAATTTGATTTACGTACCAGAGCCTTCAGATTTCTGTAGCATCATTCTTCCATTATCTTCAGCGCCATTTTGACGGAAATCTAAGCGAGATGACAACGCGCGATTAACTGCGACATGACATTACTTTGACGGAATTGCGACGCTGGAAAGAGACGTCGCGAATGTGTAACAAATGTGACGGGAATGCCAAAGAGACGCATTTGGTGGTATTTGTCAAACAGTTCACGTTGTGGGCAATCAGTAAACTACGAAAATTCATTAGAGGTACACGGTCAACCGACAATAAATTAATATTGTTTATGGATTTATCATTTGATTTTGCTTTGGGCACTTTTTGGAATGTCACTTTAAGCAAGATTTATCATTTCTCATAGAAGACTTAACCTAAAAAAATTGTTCTTGTGTGTGGGACATTTAGTTCTTGAAAATTAAAAAAGAAAGCTCATGTGATATGAAAACTTGAAAAGCAATAGGGGAGTCTGGGGCTAGTTTTCCAATGGAGAAAGTTTTCCACCTTGCCTTATGTTGGAAATGAGCCATGAGGGGGCTCCAAATGGTGACTTGGATTATGAAGCTACACGTTATTGAACGATAACAAAAATGTTTGTTCATTTAGTGTTGTTATATTGTTATTAGAGCTGTTTTTGTGATATTTTCATCGTTGAGTTTTCTTCATGCTTATATTGAAACTTAAACGTGTTCTGGAATCAAAATTGACCATTGTTCCGATTATGTTCTAAGAGGCAGACACAAGGTCACCAAAAACTAGTATAGCTCTACAGTCCGCCTTTTTTAACTCCCGTTTGACGATATACTAGCAACTTTTCTGCACACAGACTGCAACATTTTGTTGACGTAAGTCAAATTGGTTGCATAAGTCAAACGTGGTGTTTCTCACTGTAATAAACACATTCTAAGAACAGGAGGTATAGCACTCCAGATGAAACATGCATGGCGGTGCTTGTAACTTTCCCTTCGCTTTTTGGTTGCATAGGAAATTCTCCTCATATATCTATGAAACCACCATTTTACCTCATTTTTATTGTTTCAAAAATATAGTCACAATTTTCTTTTGCCAAGGGATTAAACAAAATAACTAATGTTAGATTTTTTTGATCTCAATGACCTTGATATAAAAACAGATTTAGCCGATGAATGATGGCAGAGAACTCCTTTTTCAATGTCCAAGAAACTACTAAAATGAAAGCCAAGCTCAAATAATATAGGTTAGCGGGGCATTTGGTGGACCTAGTGATTTAAAATACCCGGATATTCTTAATACGAGTAAATACCCAACATACAGAAATACCCTAACATTTATAAATTTCTCGAAAACTATTCTTCCATGTTAGAAGTTATTTAAAATACAGCATAAGAGTATAATGGGATAATTAATAGAAGATATTTTCTTAAAAAACAAAGTAACGTAAAATAATTTTTTGTACAATGTCTTAGGTTAGTTTTAAAATATTCCTTTGCCAAAAAAAAATCTATCACGTTTTTCATGAAAGAAGCTTGTGTCTAACAATTATACCCTTGCCTAATAACAACTTCTTGTTGCCCTATATATGAAATATAAGACATAAAAAAATACATTTTCTGTTATGACATTACAGTTGTTCCTACACTGTACCTGTTGTTTGTAAAACCTTTGTTTAAAAAAACTGTTGTTTTCACAGTTAAAAACTGCCAACTTTGACGCCAGTTAATAACTATTTTTTTACAGTTTAAAATTGTAATTTTTTTTACAGGAAAACTGTAATTTTAACAGGGAGAAACTGTTAATTTAAGAGTTTTCCCCCGTTAATTTAACAGTTTTTCCATGTTGAATTCCAGTTTTCCTGTTAATTTAACAGTTTCTCCCTGCTAAATAAAATACCCAATACTAGCCATCATCGACCGAGTAATTACTTTAGTCGCAGACGGTCAGTATTGGCTCGCACGCAGAGTTCTGAAGAGTTGAACTGGCCCGGTTTTGATCCTAGGAACCTCTTGCGGAGAGCCATACTGAACGTCTGTCCAAGTAATTACTCGTCCGATGCTTAGTTAGTCTTTGTTAAGGTATTTACACGTTATCATAATTAATCAATCCGTGAATCTAACCAATGCGTTTGACCGTTCTGTATTTTCCCGTACTTTTAAAATTCTACGTGATGATTTTATTTTGCAATGAAATGTACACTGATAGATAAAAACAGTTAAAAACGTTTCAAGAAACAGTTTACGTACATATTATTTTACATGTAAAACAACGTTTTTTTACAGATGTACAAGTCAAAGTTGAAAAATCATCATTGAAAACCGTCAAAGCCAATTTTATAAATATTTTGACTCCTTAAGGCTATTTATTATGATCAGCAAATAAAACTAAATTTTTAAACATTTTGAAAAAAGTTAAACGAAACATTAAAGAAGAAAATCCTTCCTTAGAAACTCATATGATAAGAAAACAATTGCAACGAAAAGTATAAAAAATATGCATAACTTTCTGAGTTTTTCAGTTTTGTTTTCATGTGGGAGATTCTTCAGAGACGGAAATAACAGGAAATATTTTCATTTCTAAGAAGATAACAAAAAAAAAAACAGAAAAGTTAACAAAAACCTATTTTCCTTATGTACTTGACTATTTAAAATTATAGCCTAAACATACGTATAAAAGAATATTTTATCTTTAAATATATTATATGCAATTATGTTGGTCAATGAATTGAAATAATATTTTTTTAATATTTATAATTTGAAGTCTTTGTTTGATATGTAAACTAAGGAAGTGTTAATGATTTCACTTAAAAAAGAAATTTTATGATTTATTCTGACTATTGATTATAATTTGTTGTTATATTATATTTTGTCAGTATTGTAAGTTGATCTTGATTTTAATCTAACTAAAGACTTGATGTTTCGGAAGTAAACTTAACAGTACTTACAAATATATAAAAGATAAAGATATATGGGATCATAACAAGCAAAATTAAAAATTACTATTGGACATTCATTATAAAGATCATCATCCATATAACGCGATTTAGAAATAAAATGTTCTCCCCTTGAATGATTTTTTTAGGGGATACTATATTCCAGGTCTGTAATACGACTTTTTCTTTTATAGTAGTTATGTAGCAGTAAAACTAACTTTACATAATAAACTTTTTATAATGTTCATATAAAGTTACCAAATATTGCTCCACCGAATGTTGAGTGTCGAATGTTTTGATGTCATAAAATTAATTTTGTTCAGATTTATCTTACCTCACAGCATGTCCTTAATCGATGCAAATTAGCATTTACTCAAAATAATACTTTTTGGAGGTAAAACGAAAACAGGGTCGTATACAACAACCTGTCCTAACCTCCTTCTATGGGTTAAAAAAATTGAAAGTGAAGTTGAAAAAAATACAGGATATGACTAATAAATAATAAAATATTTATTTCCTTTAATCGAAATGAAATTCCCTTATCATTTTTAATTTAATTCTATACACATAACATAAACTCTTATTCCAGTTACCAATGATTTGTCATCCATCACCCTTCCCCAAACAAACATAATGATTAAAAACGAACAAAAAAATAAAGTTTAAAAAACCACACAACTCACGTAAGGCTTGTTCGACACGAATCACACAACTCGATTACTAAAACTTCTGCCCATTCAACAAAACAAAACAGCACTCTGACTGGCTATCAGACCATGTAGGCGTCGCTCTTTACCTGTCAATCAACACAACTCCGAACGCAAAAGGGCGGAACCAATAAGTCCCGCCTACTATGGGGCGGAGTCGCCTGAACTCGCGCGTATCGTAGTTTGGTCAGTGAGTATTTGTTAGTCGTAAGAACTGGAGTCCGGCTTCGCTTAATCTTACGACTCCGGATGTTCGAAAACGTGTTTGACACCTCCCCCTATTGTTGATCTTTTGTGTTGTTTTCCTCGCCCCCTTTGAAAACGATTAAGCTTAGTGGTTTTGGACTTTTGACGTACCCCGATTGAAGTCGCCATGCCGTTGGGGTCCCTGCCGAGCGTGGTTTTGTTTAGTTCGGATGAAATGCTTTTGGAATTTGGACTGTGAGAAGAACAAATAGACTGTTTTGAAAACTACTTTTTCTGGACTCTTTGCATGAGCATGTCGTATGCCCAGTTCGGATACGCTGCTTTTACTCCGTCTACTCAGGTAAGTCAATAATTTTTTGTGACAAAGTTAACGTTAGTAAATTGAAATGGTTCCTAAAATTATAAAAACATATTAAAAGGTGGAAATAGGGTCAAGGCAGCATTAAAATACCAGTTAAATATTAGTAACTAAACTTTTAGTTAATTAAGATAGCAAAACAATTTTAGAATATTTGTAATTAAACTGATTTTTAAGTAAGCAATTATCTTCATTGAAACTATGCTAATTGAATAAGTAACTTAGTGTTGTTTATTTATAGAACAAATGTATCAAACTTAAAATGATTTTATTCCAACTAAATTAAGGTTTATAAAATCATTGATTTATTCCCTTACCTTTAATAAGATGGTAAAGAAAGAAAACCATTGCCTCTAAGATTTGTGCACAGCTGCCTGAAAATCAATACAAACAAATTTATTTAACCCCATCTCTGCTATTTTTTAATGCTTGAAGTTTAGACTGTTCAGAGTTTTAATGAAATAAAATATTTAAAGAATGTACTAATTTAATTTGAAGCTTCATATTAACTTTGTATGACATCATCATATCCAGTTTAATTTTCATAAAATATCGATGCATTTTGGTTAAGTTAAATTTTGAAAATATTCGATAGAATTATAGGCAATTACTTAATTTTACGAAAGTTTAGTTTTGAAATTAATGTAGAATTTTTTAACTACATATTATATATATGTCAATTTTGCCTTTCACTTTCTGTAAAAAAGTAAATTGCATACAACACTTGAAAGTGTTATGAAACCGTAACCTGTCTGCAACTTGAAAATTTTCCAATCATTTTACAAGACAAACTTTACACACGTTCCTTATTACTGATAAAAATGCACTAGACCCTGCTATAATACATTAAAATATGCAAAAGATGAAACGAAAATCAAACAGTAAAGAAAGTGAAAGTAAATTAAGTCAGAGGTATACATTTTCCTGTTGGACATTTTTGTAAGATAAGCCAGTGCTTTAAGGACCTCTCCGGTAGACAGACCTGACCACCATATTATCACTTTGTCCACCAAAATAATGTGTGCGTCAATCAAAATTAACCTTAGTAATATAGGTTTAATCCATATTGCTGAAAATATTACCAAATATCAACATTTGCTCTAAATGTCCACTTTTAAATTGACAGCCTCCTTCAAAAGCTGTGAACTTTTCATTGTTCTTCTTTCAGTTGACTCAACGCAACACCGGTAAACAGCAAGCGATACTCCCCAATAAAATCTCCCCTAAAAATATTGTGACACCCGGTGGCAGTAAAAAAAACGTCAACCCCCACAACAAAAAGGCAATCGAATGCCTTTGTTGTTCCCTTATATTCCAAAAAGGAACGTTTCCCCCATAACCCCACCTCCCCACCCCCATTACGAAAAAAGAAAGAAAAGAGGGAAAAATAAAATTGATAGAAGGGGGGGGGGGGTGTGGATCACACAATTCACTTTTCCAACCCCTCGAAAATACAAAAAAGGGGGAGGGGGACGAATTAGCCGATAAATGGACGAGAGGGGTGTGTGAAGAGAAGTGAAATGGAGTGGCGGTGTGAGAAGTCATTATGGTGTCGGTTTTTGCTTTGTTGGGGAGGAGGCTGAGATATTTTGTGGAGGATGGGGAGATTTAGACAGGCCATGACTCCCCATTCTTACTTCTGTACCACCGCAGATAGCTATCTTTTCCAAATCTGTGTTAGCGGGAGACGGAGATGTGCCACTTGCTTGCTTCCGTTTTTAAGGCTTTTAAAAGAGGGTCTAGAGAAGAGTTTACGTTTCTTATACAGTGTAAAAAAATCCCACGATTTTACTATCACAGTGTGATGGCAAAAGTGCTGCCATCACCCTGTGCTGTGAATTTACCCACTATGCTAAATTTGTTGTGTGGTACCTTATAGCCCTCGTGTAGCTCTAGTGTGACGATAATTCAAACTAAACTAAACAAAGTTGTGTGGTACCTTGCGAAAATGCTAGTGGATACACCTATCTTTTCTGTTTAAAACTTAATGGAGTAAGTTTTTCATGCGTCTCTGTACGTCGTGAAAACATGGCTTTGCTGTAAAACTAGCTTTACAGCACTGCAATATAAAAAGTAACCACACAATCGGATGTAATTTTACATACATGTTTTTGTAATACAGTTTTATTAGGAAGAACAAAGATGTGGTTCTTTCTAAACTTAACTTAACGGCGTATGATATACTAGCGTTATACCCGATGTTGCACGGGTAGAGGTGGAAAAATAATTTAACAGTCAATTAACTATTTTTTTTCATTTAGTTTACATAAGATATGAAGACTACCCAGTAATTTCATTTAATAACCCATCTTGGATATAGATAGATTAATTAGTTAATTTCAAAAATACCTTTGATAGAAGCTCAAATTAAAAACAATAACATATTTAAGTAAAAAATAATCAGTAGAATCAAAATGAAAAACAGCTAAATCTTAAAAAGGGTCTCAAATTTATTTTAACGCAATTCAAGGGAGTTCTATAATAAAGTAAGTAACTTTTTGTTGGACACTTTATAGATATAACATACTTAAAGCAGTACACATTTTCTACCATAATTCAATACAAATGCTGAAAAATTAAGAATTCAATTCTATGTATACAGTACTAAATCAATGCAGATATGTACAATAATTGAATGAAAATAAATACAATAATAATTGAATGAAAATAAATTACAATAATAACTCTAGCAAATTTATACCCGTTCTTCGCATGGATTAAAAATTATCAAATCGTTCCAAATATGTGTACCATATAACCTGTTTATAGGATCATAAACTTATGTTATTGTTCCTGCTCGTATAAGTATAAAATCCCGTTTCATTGCTTAAAATTCCAAAATGAAAAATACGCTAATAAAATGCACTCATAAAGTCATCACAATTCCCTCATAAATACATAAACCTTTTAGCTCAATTGGCGCGTTTTGGTAATAAATTTGGCAAGAAAATATATATATGCTACAAACACACCCATGTATACAGCTCTAACACAAGACCTTCAACAACCGACCACATTATAATTATTATAAAAGAAATTGCCCATATGGCGAGTTTTAGTTAATAATTTGCGAGTTTGGCAACGTATTTGGCGAAAAATAAAATACATAAAACACTAAATGCCAGCTCTAAGTGCGATGGCCTTTATTAATCATCATAGTTCAGTAATAGACTTACCTATACATTTATTGCTTAAATATGCATACATGCAGTCACAGAAAAATCAATGAAAAAATCATCAATAACCCACAATAAAATCCGGGAATGGAGACTGCCGGAATTACGTCACGAATGTGCCATTTTTTCGTTTTTAATTTTAAGTAGTTCTGAAGTTAACGTTGCAACAGAAATAAAATACACATTTACTATCAATTATGTAAGTCTAGCTATTCTGTAAACCATATTAAATTGTTTTTTATAGCCTCGTGGCATCAGGAACGTACAACTAAATAGACGGATTGTGAGCCAAAGTGGGTCACCGTATTTTTCGTTTAAAAACGTTCACGATGGAGAAGATGCGTTCTGTTCGAAAACATGGCTTAGCCTGTCTACTTTCCGCAGAATATAATTTTAGTGCCAAATTTCGATGTACATTTTGCTGGTTCTTTGTATTCGTTTTATAGCGAAGACAAAGGTTCAAAAACTTAACGAAGGCCGTTATGATATGATGAAGACGTACTGATGTGGCCATCGATTTCTTTAAATTTCTAAAGTACATAAAATAACTGGAAAATTTTCTAATGCTTATTTTGCATTGAACAAAAGCCCAAAACAATCAACTCACTGTAAAAAAACCCTCTAAAAATAGCATCTTACATTGCGGTTACTTTTTACATGACAATACTGTGATGTTAGTTTTACGCTACATTGTTTGTTTTCATGTCATAAAGAGTCACATGAACGACTTGCTCTATAGCGTTTAAAAAGAAAAGATTGGTGTATCCAATCCCTGCTAACGAAGCAGACATTTTCGTTGGTATATCACAATGAATTTTACATCAAATGTTAATTGACAGAACAAGACAGTACTTTTACCATCACCCTGACCTTACAAGTTCGAAAAATTTTGTTTTACAATGAATAATTTAAGCGCTCAAAGCTTTATTTTATAAAGTATGAGTCAGACATGTCTTGAAAATCAGTCATATATATTTTGTTTTCTAACAGAATTTTCTTAAAGTGAACCAAGAAATATCAGTGATATTCAATTAACTTATCTATCTTAAAAATATACACATATGCGGATTTGGTTTCAGTGCGATTATTGCTATTATTTTAATATGTTAAATGAATATTCACCGAAAATATAATCTACGAATTTCTATAGTCTTAAAGTAACATTGAAGCAGACATGAATCATCAACATCAAACCTTTAATCACGAAGATACTAGAAGATGATAGCTGTTTTTATTACATAGAGTTCTCTCTCTATTTCTGTTACATACCGTATGGTGACTATGATTATTCCTATGATTTAAATTTTGAATAATGCTTAAGAAATCATAATAAAAATTTAATCGTATAATTTAATGAAGAAACCTTATGTAAAAGTAGTGTAAATATCACCTCACATTAACTTTACTATTTCATTCAGAGTGAGAAAAGTTTTTTAAAAAAATGTGGGAAAATAGAGACATTTTTTTGTGATTTACCACACATGTATAGATCAGAGCTTTGATATATAGTTCATTGTGTAATTATCGAAATAATTACTTTTTACTTTATTCATTTCGTGGTCTGACGATGTAATTTTAATCCCACATATTTTAAAAAACTTATACCGTAAGTTTAGCACCTCAGGCCCGAAGACTACAGAGATGGAGATGGGCAGCGCATAGGCCAGGAAACGCTCGGGCAGACTTTTACTCTACCTAACATCTTCAGCATAACCAATTACGTATTTTTATTCAGAAAAATCAATTAAAAAAAAGCACTGAAGCATCTACACATGTCTCCATTCGCCTTATTTTTTTGTTTTCTATTTCCTCCAACTTATTTACTACCATCAACGTTGAAGCAAATAAATTAATTCCCAGTAGCGAATCCCGAATTTATGTGAGGCGAGCAGTAACTAACTGCCCCATAAAGACACTGTGCTCATTTTCATAGTGGGCAGGTGGCAAATGAACTTGTTCTACACCCAACTGTAGAGGAGTCCTGGGAGGGGGCCTAGAAATCCCGGGGCCCCCCTCGTGACTTGTGTGTTTTGGAATCGATTTCTGGCCCATGGGCCCCCCATGGGCACTGACAAGTGCGCGTGTGTTGATTCCCAGCAAGGTACACCGGGCCCACCTTCTACCCTTATCCCAAGACATATACATGTCTTCTGCTGCGGATATTTATATTGTGCAATTCCCATATTTATTGGCCTGGTGGACAGACCGGTTTGGTTTTCGTTTCGTGGGGATGCGAGGCGAATAGGTTAATAATGATTGAAACGGCCGAAAATGTCTCTTTGACAGGCGTTTTCAATTCTGGCCCAGCATGGGCATAATGCGAGATGGAAGGATGGCGCCGAGGCCGTGTTTTTTCACCAAAGAATTCATTGCAGGAATCGTTTGAATCTAAATAAAAATTCGGTCCTTAAAACGTAAATACTAATCGAACAAAAATAGCCTTAATTTAAAACTAAACTGACCCATGAAATGTGCATAGCATATAGCAAGGATGCTGTGCTATGTCTATTTCACCTTACGAGTCCGGGGGCATTGTAGTGCATTGTAGCAGATGGAGCGGTCGTAAATGGTCAAACTAAAGGGATAACTTCTATTGTTTAGTTCCTAAGATAGATTTGCCGTATTTTTATCCGCCAAACTGAAGGGATGGAACGATGAATTGCTGAGCGAATGCTACACATGTGACACCATAATGACACGAGCTGTAACTCACTCTGTAAAAAAAATCCGCTCATTTAACATCACAGTGTGATGGTAGAAGTGCTACCATCACCCACTGTTGTGAATTTACATATGGTGTAAAATTTATGATGTGGTAATGGAGAAAACGTTGGCTTCAGTGACAGTGACTGGATCCACCCATCTATATCTTTAAACGCTATTGGAGTTAGTTGTTCATGTAACTCTGTACACCATGAAAACATCAATTTGCTGTAAAACAAATATTACAACACTGTGATATAAAAAAAACCCTATTATATTTTTACAGTGAAATTTTACAAAAAAATTTTATACTGTGCAGCAACACCATTATACTCCTTAATTTTTATAAAATTCTTATCGGACATACTTTAAACATCTGAGTAAGTCGTAATTGTGCGATTTCATTCATTCTCCTATCAAAGCTTACACTTAATACAAAACTCATAGCATAACTAGGTCCACCTTTTTAGAATTATCAAAGTTGACACTTCCTAAGCAGCATATCCAATAAATATATTTTGTCGATACATTTAAGGAAAGAAATATTAATTATTTAATTTTTTTATAAAGAGATTATGAGGGTGAATTTGGTTTGTATAAGAAACAATTTATTTGAACCTTATTAATATAATATGATGTCACTTGACTTTCTAAATAAAATGAAAAAGAATTGTTTTTTTTTTGTAAAAAAATCTATTTAGTTTCCCTCAAAAAATATAATTCTAAATATTAAAAAGTAGGTTTGTAACAGAATCTGTCACTTAACTCGCTTCCACTATTTGTGTTTAAAGGAAAAAACGCGCCAAACACAACATTAATTCTATATTAACATTTACAAGCTAAATTTGGCTAGTTTCATTTATTTATTTCGAAAATTCAATAATTATTACTTATCGTTTGCAAAAATTAATTTATATTTTAAAGAATAATATGTCATATTCCTCGCTTTTTAAATAGAATGAAAACATTTCATATCACCATACAAGGATTCCGTAGTGAAATAATTTGACGTCATTTCAAACTGATCGATGTTGCAAAAATAAATTTATTTTAATTTATAGTCTAAAAAATTAAAGTTTTCGAGCGATTGTTGCGAATGGCAAATTATAGTATTCTATAAAAACAGGGCCTTTAGCTATTTGTAATTCAAACTTTTAAACGCCAAATTAACTATTTTCATTAATCTTCTTTCTCAGATTTAATAATTAGACTTTTTCGTTTGCTAAATTTGTTGAAGTTCGAAGAATATTGATGTAATCTTTTTAATAAATTTTTGTCGCCACAATTTCCCATTTAACATTTCTTTCGAAAATTCACTATTATAATTTGTTAAATTAATTTACAGTTCAAAAAATTTATAATTTGTACAATTGATGCTTTAAAAATAAAAGCGAAACTTAGCATTTTTTTATGTTAAGTTAGAATTCTCTATGCATCTTTCTACATACTATATATAGAACCATTAAAAGAACTCTATTGTGATAATACAACATCCAAACCGAATTATATCAATAAATAATATTTTTTCAAAAGTGTATTTTTATTTTAACAAAGTTTCTCGTACGTTTAACGAAATGGCAACAGTGAAAATATTGAATAAAATGGAATTTGCATGTTATTTCAATGTAGATTAAATTTTTAGTTTATTAAATTTTAAATTAAGTTTCTTGTTTAAATTTTTTAATGAAATTGGCATGTAGCCTAATCTGATTTTTTGCTTCAAAATGACGTATCCCACTTGTCTGTGGACTTGTGATGACAACAGTGAAAACATGAATAAAAATAGAATTTGCATGTTATTTCAATGTAGATAAAAAAAATTTAGTTATTTAATTTTAAATAACTTCTAATTTAAATTTTTAATGAAATTTGGAATGTAGCCTAATCTAATTGTATTTTTGCTTTAAAATGACGTATCCACTTGTCTGTGGGACTTGTGGTTCTTTCTGTGAAAGTGGTGACAGACAGACGGACGGACAGACAGACGGACTGAACGATTATAAAACCTTCCACTTTTTACGTTATAAACGTAGTGTGGAAGCTAAAATAGGTCTAGATTTTAGGATAGAATAGGATAGAATATTTTTGCTTTAAAGAAACAAATTTTAAATTATATTACTAGAACATTTCATTTTAATTAAAGTTTTGGTTCTGTCAGTATTAATATGGAAGATATTACTACTAACTGAATATCTTTCAATTTGTTGAAGTAAATGTCCGTTGAACTAAACTCAATGTTGTCGTTGAACTCCTCAACTAAAGTCTATGTGTATATAGATTATCGCATCTGAATTTTATGTCAATTATGTTACATTTAATAATTAATTTTTTTATGCGGTTTTCAATGTGTGACGTTAAAATTTAATACAATATGTGAATATGTATCGATGTGAAATTATCATGGATATCATTTTAGTTGTTAATAAAGGAATTTCACAGACAGGGAACTGTTAAGTAAGAGGAAATGAAAACGAGTCAAACTCAATCAAAAAGTATCTTTTTGAACAAAGTATTGGATTTTAAGTTTAAAAAAATCACCTTAAACATTAAATATCATTCTATTGTACAACAGCTTTCTTTGTTAATATTGTGTGTTTTAAAAAATTAATAGGGGAGACCGGGGCTAGTTTTCCCATTGGGAAAGTTTTCCACCAGGCTTTATATTGGAAATGAGCCGTTGGGGGGCGCCCCACTGTTTGCTTGGTTTATGAAGCAATACGACCTATGTCACTCACAAGAAGCTTTGTTCAGATGGAGTTTAATATTTTCGTTAGAGCTGTTTTTATGCCTTTTTCAAAGTTGAGGTTTTTTAATGCTCACATTCAAACCTAAATTAAACGTACTTACATTAAACTTACAGTTTTATCATTGCGTATAATAAAAGGTGGTTCTTCTTTCTACTTAAATATGTATTTGTTTTCAAAATATTTTAAACCTCTAATCGTCAAGGCACTATTAAAGTTAAAATATGGCGATGTGGCAGGTTTTCCAAAAATTCACGGGGCAATAATTCCAACAATGTCTTGTATATAAACGTGCTTCAACTCTATAATATTCGAAAAATGTAGTTATTTTTTAATGTACGACCAAGTAATATAACAATATATTAAGTTTTGAATGTAAAATGTTCAGTTTCCGATTAAAAATTGTTTACATAGCAATGAAAAGAAAGCTGACCGAAATCGTACCATTCTGAAACGATATAAGTTGCTCTAATAACTGTCAATAATGAATTTAGTAGTGTAAAATAGCATCCAAGAACTTAAATATTCATAATAGATCGTGGATAATTGCACTGTAAATTATTAATATGTCATGCTGCGCCCAAAACTTTGGTTACCGGCAAAGAAAAAAAAAAAGAAGCAATCTCACCAAACTTCAGTGTATGTTATATATATTTTTTGCAATCTTTAACAATACTTTAGACAACCCCTAGAAAAGAATATCATACTACAGTTACAGAAAAGGAGAAGTTACACAATTCACTTGATTTCAAAGTGATTCTGGTGATAATGACCTTTATATAACAATTTGGTGTAGTAAACTGGCTTTTTTTACAATATGTTCAGGGTATAATCTTTTGGGCTATTTTAGTTACAATAAAACTTACATCAAAAACAACAAAATGTTTTTAAAGTGTGTTAAATCTTTTCAAGAATAGTTAGAAATTTTACCCCATCCATTTTTGGCAGCACGTTTTCCAGCTCAAGGTGCTTGCATTTAACCACGCGTTGCCAAAGAGTTTATTTACTTTTTAGAAAAGTAGCAATGCTAGTTTGTAGATAACCATGCAAGGAAGGTAATGATATCTTGGTTTCTTCAAAATAAATAAAAGTAACAAATATACAATAAAAAAAAAGAAAACTTGGAAAACTAGCCCCGGTCTCCCCTACTTCGGCCGAATTAGCATACTTGTTGTAAAGTTATGTGATCACAGTTATTTTGTTAGCATTTTTTCTACATTTACAATAAAAAAAGTTAAAGAAGGTATTTATTAATCGACCCCATTTTTTATTATATAGATCTGATAAATATTACGTTATTAAGCAATGTACAAAGAAAAGAAAAAGCTTAATGCTTTACTGAGGAAAATGTGCGTATTATTATTAATCAGTTATGTATTTTGAGAAATAACTATTGTACCATTCCTATGTTAGACATATCCTTCTAGAGTTCTTATATACTGATGTATTATCCTTACATTGTACTGCTTACAATATTAGACAAATTTTATTCATTGTGTGCAAATAGTAATTAAAAGTAGATTGATTTCTACTTCTATTTCAGTAAGTCTTATTTTATGCGTGTTTTTCTAACGTTAAATTACAAATGTAAATTCAATTAGAGTAAAGGAATTTACGAAAATAAGTACCTCTCACTCAATTTCGAAAATATTTTATAGTATTACGACCAAAACGATGGATGGCTTAGTTTTAAAAACTCATGAAAATGCAAAACGAGTGTGTAAAACTGTTCTTTCATTAAATCACCATACCAACATTAACTTTTACTAAAAATATAGTTTAATTTCATATGTTTACTCATTAGGTTCCTTACAATCTTAAGGGCACAAATAATTATTTTGGATTACTTTCAACTTAAAAATTCAAATAAAGCCTTTTTTGGTAAATTTCATTGCAAACAGACATGTATAAAAAACAGAAATAAACTGGTAGTTTTTGTAAACAACTTTAAAAAACTTTTTTAGATGTTTTTCAAACCCCACAGCTTTTTCAACTTAAATTTTTTATAATATTTTTTTAATAACAATAATAAAATACTTGTTTACCTAAGAAAGTATATTTAATCATTTTTAACTCCTCACTAGAGGTACACATAAAGAAAACATTAATAGGAAAAATGTATAAATTGAATAAAAAGTTAAAATTAATTGTAGAAATAAGAAGTAAATTTAATTAAGGGGATGCGGTACCAAAAATTTTTTAGAATATACATAACTTGTAAAAATTATCTGGTTTTATGTAATGTTACTCTAAATAACATTTCTAGCAAAAAAACAAATATTTACAAGTAGTTTTTTTATTTAAAAAAGTTAAAATTTTGAACTTTTTAAAACGCTACTCCCTTTCAATTTGAGAAAACTCCACAAACGTTTATTAGTTTTTTAGTACTATTGTCAAGAACTTGCATGGATTTTAAATGTGAGCTACAGTTAAAAAGTAACATGCATTTATACAGAAAACACAAAAAAATACAAATTATTGAATTCAACATTTAAAAAACCAACTATATATAGTAGACTTATTCCATGCACAATTTTGTGCACCATTTATATAGGAACACAGATAAAAAAAATTCAAAATTCTAACATAATTAGCAAAAACGCCTTAGGGATATATTAAACACAAGAATTAAAAAACGCAAAACAGAGAAAAAAGGTTGAAAAACCAGAACGAAAATACGTTATTCCAAAACTTATAGGAATGACTCCAGAAAAATAATTTAATAACTTTTTTTCTAGAGGAGATATCATTATGAAACTTTCAGTAAATATTAAGAACGATATTGTAAATAATAAAAAGTAAAAACTGAAAAATCGATATTTTGACCAATTTTCGGGTACCGTATCCTCTTAAATTAATAATATATGTTTAAGACATGCTATCACACAAAGTAACTTGGTCTGTATATTCTATTTGATAGAATAAAAGTATGAATATCCTTTCTTTCTATCGTCGAAGATGGATTTCCTTTCCATTTAATATTAAAATATCTTGGGGTATCTGTATTTCTTAAGTTTTCTAGAACTACTCGAGTAAAGTTTTTTTTTAGAACTTTAGTCCGAAATTTGTAGAATGTTTTGTTATTGAAAATTTAATGTCAGTAAAATGTCAGTCAATTGAGCTATCCAAATTTCCACTTTTCACCAGTAGGGGGAACCAGGGACATATGACCCAACTTGAAGTTTTTTGCTTGTAACTTTTAAAAAACACTATTTATGAATGTGTAAATGCAGATAATTTATACTTCATAAAATAGTACACAATATATATTAGTATTTTTCTGTAGTATTAACTGCAATAGTAGTAAAATATAAATTATTTAAAACTTTAGTTTTGGGTCATGTATCCCAATGCATAGGGATACATGACCCACCCATTAGGGATACGTGACCCAACCCAAAAATTTGGTAGTAAGACTTAAAATTATCAAAAAACTTTTACCTAATAACAATACTAATATCATATTATAAAGATTATATAGATTTTATAGTATTTTCAGACTTTTTATTTTTATCTCATTAATTATGCTTATACTAATGAAATAATCAAATTCAAAAGTAAATTCTGTTCGAAATACAAAACTGGGGCTTCTTTTATTTTGCAGAGAAAACACAGTGTGACATCGCTACTATTTGATCATATCATTTGGGATGTATTATCTTAGGCATTAAATTCCTCGATTTTCTGCATATGATGTAAGCTCATTAAAAAAAATCCATTGTACCTTCCTTTAACAAACCTTATACTTCGTTAAGAACCCGCAGTCATTTACTTTTGGGACTCCTGTGATTTTTTAAAAAGTTTAGTTGGTCTACTTCTGTCTACTTTTGTGTTGTTTACTTGGGTCACATATCCCCAATTGGCTAATATCAATCATCCCTAGTTGCACTTTTTTTGTTTAACCCCAAAACAAAGTCATTTGCAAATAATTACATTAGCACTATTATGCACGCAACTGTAGCTAATAGCATGAACTAAACAAGTAACCAATTGAATTCCCCCCCCCCCCCTTTAAACCAAAAAATGTAGACCGAAAAACCTTACGGCCTCAAAAATTTACTTTCAGTGCATGAAAACGTATTTCTTCGCATAACTTAACACATGCTTTGATTCAGCTCTTTTTTTTTCACCATGTGATCATCTAGCTGAAAGGAAAAAAGTGATGCCACTTTCAACTCACAAAACTTTTCCATTGCTGAGAAAAAGGCATTGGGTCATGTATCCTTATGGGTCAAATGTCCCTAGTTCCCCCTACGCTTTAAAAGTTTTAAAGGGAGGAAAGCATAGGGTTCCATTTACAAACTAAAAACTAAAATGATTAGAATAAATTTAAAATTGTTTAGGGTAATATTAATGCACACAGTAATTAAGCCCATTTATGAGCCATAATAGTTGATTATTAAAAATTATTTTTTGAGCGAAAAAGTTTCTTTTTCTAATTTTGTTTTTTGTACAATTTTAGCATAATCTCATATAAATTCTATTATATTTTTATGTGTTGATAATAAAACTAATTATGTATTATTTAGCCCACCACAGATCTAATTTTTTTTTAATTTAGAAAAATTATGTTATTTTGCTTTTTTATCATTTGTTAACCTAAATTTCTGTGCATACAAATATGTTTGTTCTTCGTTAGCTAACTAAATATAATGTCTGGCAATAAAACTTGGTGTATTATGTAAAGCCAATGTCAAATAATTTAAAATAATGAAAAATGAAAATTAAAAAATTTAAAATTTATAAAAAATGCAATAAAAACCAAATAAATGTATTAACTATTGAAAAAAGTTTACCTAGGTAAACATGAATTGGTTAAAATAAAAACCATTCTAATAAAATAAGTATTTGAAATAAGATTTTAAACGCGATACGCATAAAACGCATATTCTTAGTAACATGAAGCAAATATTATTTTAATAAGTAAGACAATTATAAGTAAGAACATCCATGTGTACCACTTAGTATCACACAGGGTTTGCTAACAGAAGTATTAGTAAAAATATATACAAGCATTGGCTTACAAAAATATACTAAACATAATTCGTGTGACAAAATACTATCCACATTCATAAATAAAAATATGAATGATTACTCTCTATGAAACATTTATTATTAGGAATATAATTAGGTAGATTCATTAAAATTAAGTAGATTTGCAAGTAGTATCTTCAATGTAATTAACAATAATAAAATATACTTCAATCTAAAATCAAATATATTTCAGCTGATGGTAGGCAGTGGCGGATCCACTACCACCCCAGTGGCGTCATCCCCTTGCTGCGGGGGCGACAGTGGCGGAGCTCGCCCTTCCTCATCCGAGCCCACCTCGGTGTGCTCGCTGCCCGCCACTTACGACTCGCGGCTGCTCACCACCTACCACCACCCGAGGCTGTACGAGCACCACCAGCCCTATGCCAATTTCACCGGGGTCGAGGCGTCACCGTTTTACCCTACTCTGGTAAGTGTGTTCATGTTTTTATGCGTTTAAGGCAGAGATTGGAAATTTACTTTCAAAACGAAACTCTGTTACAGTACCTTTACTTTATTAAAAAAGTTACAATGTTACAGTATAGTTGCTTGTTATGAAAAGTAAGTAATTACAGTTACTTTTAGAAATTTCTAGTTATAAGAAAAATTGCAATTTAACAATCTTACCCAAAGAGATCCAAGGACCAAGATTAAAGAAAAGGACTAATAAAACACTGCAATTAGTATCAATAAATTTTTTTTATTAAATTTTAAAAGGAGTTGCATTTTAAAGGGACATGTGAAGTAACGGAAAGGTTACCGCTACTTCATTACCTCTAGTTAAAATTAGTTCCTTTTTGTACTATTTTATGCTTTTGCAGATCGATTAAGGGCATGTCAGTAAATAATAAATTACCGGAACACAATTCATTAATTGTTAAGATCCCCATGACGTCATCAATACCGCCCATTCAAAGGGTTATAACTTAATTACTAAGTTTATAACGACAAAAATACATCCCTCCATAGAAAAGGTTTTAAAGTATTTACGAAATATATACGTCATTTAAGATTTTGCAGCAAATAGTTTTTTTAGCAAGAGAAGGAAATGAGAGAGGGTTATTTAAGTGTTAACATTGGGAATCGCGTGTCTCTCCTTTTTCACACCTTGACCTTCACAGTGGAATTTTTTCCATTTAAAATATCATAACTCATAAACGAATTGTGCTAAATAATAAAAAACGATGCAGTTTTTAGAAAATTTTACGACATTTCGAATGGTGGATTTGCTTTTGCAGTAACAAAAATCTTAATCAAGTTATGACTAATTTTAAAAATCGTTTTGGTGACGTCTATCACTTGACCTCTGATTGATTGTTTCTCGGTGGTTTCTTGCGTACATTTGTGCATATTACAACTGTGCTAAAGTATAGATTGATATCACAAAAGAAACTTCTACCTAAAATTTGGCGGTAATATCCTGTACTGTAAGTTTCAGGTTAGCCTAAAACAGCCACCGTAACGCACACCAACATTCAATACAATCTGAAACCACGCAGAAAGAACTCAACCATTGTTTTATTTAACTACAGGTACCTAAACTCCTACTATCTACTGTTCTTGTATAGCACCTTTTATTTGTAGACCCGAATGTTTCTGAAGGCAATGTATGTGTACTGCATAAATAGACATGATCGGAATATTACAAAAACGCGATTCTTATTCCCATTTGAACTTGTAGACACTTCACGGCAGGAGCAGAAGTGAAAATAAGTTTTATTTCCTATGTAGAAACAAAAGGTAACAGTATTCTAAGTTATGGGCATAGCAATGCAGGAACGCCCTGTAAACAGTGGCTCCGGTGGATTTTGCGGAACTCAGCGTGGTGTAAAGGGGGAAAACTAAGTTCGCAATATTTTCGCTCCGAAGTGTATTTGGGTAATGTCGTACAGAAATTCAAGTTTAAGTATGTATTTATACCGAAATTCAAAACGATAAGTTATTCGTTTTTTAGGATAAAAGGGAAAATGAAATATATTCAGGAATAAATTTAAATTTTATCACATTATTGAATGAAATTCCATTAAATTTTTCAAAAAACAATTCGAATTATAATTTTATTGAACATTTTAACTAACTGCAAAATAACAGCAACAACAACAACAATAATAAAAATAAAAATAAAAATAAAAATAAAAATAAAAATAAAAATAAAAATAAAAATAAAAATAAAAATAAAAATAAAAATAAAAATAAAAATAAAAATAAAAATAATAATAATAATAATAATAATAATAACAATAACAACAACAATAACAATAATAATAACAATAATAATATTTGTAATAATACTAATTACTATTAATATAAATATTTTTTAAAGATATACTGAGCAAAAAAAAATGTGGCATTCATAATGTAGTCCAACATTCATAGTCATAACGCGTATAATGATTATAGACAAAAGTTCTGACGGATCAAATTGTGCCTTTGCACAACATTTAACATTTCAAGCGGGCAACATTCTTAAAATGCAATCACACCAAAACCAATAACCATAAACCTTTCCCCACAAATGAATATGCCATAAAGAATACCACCAAACGTTTTCTCACGACCTCTTTATCGAAAATACTAACCTAAAGAGATCTCTGTCCAACACCATACCAATTTGACAGCATGAAACCAGACTGGGGTTGATAGACTGCCCAGGGTTCAGCGTGTGGTAAAGGGTCTAGGAACAAAACCGTCTGATAGATTCCATAGACGGACCCTGTTTGACATTGGGAAAATGGAAACGTAATTCCCGGATATTGCTACGTGATTTTAGGGTGTTTGCTTCGAGATTTATCGTTTTCGTTTTGTTTTACAAGGAAGTGGATTTAGATTTGACATATTTGAATTTATTTGCAAATGGAAACTTGGTTGTAGTGTAATAAATATAAATGCGAGTGAAATATTAATGTAGTTGATTTGTTATGTTGAAATATTTACAAATAATGTTCATATAGTAAATGGTTAATAAATTGTTTTAAAAAATATTATCACAGCCAAAACATTTAAGTTCAAACATGAATAATATGACACTTCGGCATGGTTGTTGTAAATAAGTAGTATATCCGACAATTTAATCTATATAAAAGATAATAGTTAATGTGTTCAATTCAATATCAAATTTTTAATAGATTTTGAATACAAATAAAGCTTCATACAAGTTTTCGTAAAATGTGTCAATAAGCTAAACATGTTTACCAAATCTACTATTAACGATTTCATTGGAGTTTGAATTTCATAGAAAATAATGATATAAGATATCATTACATTCATCATTGGCAAGTTTATAAACTGTCAAAACATTCAATCCAAGGTATTAAACAAGAAATACAAAATGCATCACCAAATTCTTTTAATTTGATGCTTCAATCCTAGTTCATAAAATCCCTCTTTTCTCCAATATTACCTTCACCCCCACGTAAATCAAAGCCTCCCCTCCATAAAGACAGGATATTCGAAAAGCAAGCTTCATTTTAAACGAAACGTCCATTAAAATCCCCAAATCTTTTCTCTCTCTGATACAATACAAAATAAACGATTACTGTGAGAGGGTATTGCAGCCCTACACTTTCTTCATTAGTTCCCTTTCCGTATACGAAATTGTGCCCCAAGAATGTGGAGCTGTTGTTAATGGTGAAGAGTAGTTGGTAGTTGTTTTTGCTGTTTAAAAAATGTACGCAACTTTTATTTAATCTGTCAATTTGGAAGAAACCTATGATGAATTTTGATGTTTATTTTATGTAAATTGTAAAATATTAAATATATTAGTAACAAAAATTGCAGGATAAAAACAATCTATAAAGTCAAAATGTTCAAGTAGAAATACTAATTTTAATTATTTTATTTCGATATTTAAAGAAAATGATGTACCACATTTAAACCAGTAATTTAACTCACAAACCTATTTTTGTTTTTAAAATACAAACGGAGTAAATATTAAACCCTAGGATTTTTGTTTTTAAAATCGTTATGAGAGTAGCAATTTGACTCACTAAGTACATGAATTTTTATTTTGGTTTTTATGCCGAAAGGAATTTTGAGGAGAAAACTCAATTTTATTAAAGCTTAGTTTGTGAAAAATTGATTTAAGTAGTAGTTGATTATGTCACTGACCAGTGGGGTTCTCTAAATATTTGACGTTAATAGCTGAATTGGTTTTGTTCGCATTCGATAGCAGACAACCATCGTTATTATCAATATATAATTCTTGAAAGTTCGATATTTTGTTTTCCGATATTTTTTTTTGGCTCAAAATAATTTGTATATGAAACGATAAACAAAATAGACCTTACCAAAAAATCAAAATGACTGGATAAAGAATTAATTTTTGTGTTAGCAACCATTTGCGGCTATTGTGAATCCGTGCTTTATGATTTTCATGATTTTTTTAAACACTTCGAAATTTTGTATTATTATTTTTTTACTATAAACAGTAAACGTATGCAAAATAAAGTTTTCTCAAATTGACTTCATTACTGTTCCTACGTGCTATCCTTTTAAAACCGCAAATTATTAGACAAATAACGGAAAATAGATCAAAACAGAAATTATAATTGAAAATGAGGGGAAACGTAGTTTAAAAAGTAAGAAATTTCTAACACTGGTGCATCAAAGAGTTCATTTAAATGCAGATGAATAAAAACATAGAACAAACCTCAGATTAGCGAATTTTGAACTTTCCCGTCCGTACTATAGGTTCAATAACAATTGCAAAAAGAACAATGCTTCAAAATGCTTCACATCCTTGGTTTGCGCACTAATATCACCTCAGCCCTTGATGAGTGTAACGAGAAATCGGTTGAGGGAGGGGGGGCGTAGACGGATCGCTTGATCGGGCGTCGTTTGTGAACAAGAAGGATCCATTAAAATGGAACAAACATTGAGCTTCAAAATGCGAGGAAAGTTTGAAATTGAGGGGGTCGGCGAGCAATGAATTCGGTTGAACTTCCAAGATGAACTTGAGGGAGTGTCGATTGTGTAGTACAATTTGGTACTTTTAACTACAGTGATAACGATGGTTGAAATAGTAATAGCATTCAGAAAGGTCAAATAAATCATATATAGAATGCTAAAAGTAGCTAACTCTAATGAATTACATGTTTATTGCTAACAATACGTGGATAAATATGATAATCTAATATAACTTATAAAAACTAAAGATTATGCTTCACGTGGTAGAAATTCGGTATTACTTAAGGTTTTAAAAATGTGTGTGTCTATATTTTGCTTTGCATCTGTGTGTCTGTATTTTGCTTTAAAGTAAATATAGATAAAAGATTTAGGACTGATACTTAAATTTTTTGTTCAAAAATATAGCCCTTTCTATTACAATAAAGGAAAAATAGTAAACTTTTAATGAAAATTTTTAATTGAATTATACCACACTCGCTCAGTCATCTTGCAGAGTACTTTGAGTTTTTGAGTAATTCAATTACTATTTTTTTTTGTTAGAACAAAAAAAATCATGCTTTATTTTGTTTCTGTTAAAACAAAACGGTAACGATCTAAAGCTACACTATGTACTCCAGGGCTCGACCACCGAAAACGACCGTGAAGTCATGGCTTATACATTACCAATTTTTAAAGGTTCTAAAACCTGTATTTTCTAGATTTGCTGACACCCATAACATGAGATTATATGTTATGTTTTAATTTTTAAAAAACAATTATTTAAGTTGAGCATATAATAGTTTGGTATTTCACAAGTACTAATTCACCCTTTGTGATAAAATGTGGCCGAAAATATGAAAATTAGCTTACTTTAGTCGGAGACATTGCTAGAGGGTCCCCAGAATAACAGGCTGTACTGTTAAAAATTTAACGTTTGGTTTTACCCAAAATATGGTTTCTAGTAGCTGCAATGGTTGTGTATGGTAAAATGTTTTACCATATTTTTGGTATTCGGTACACCATTTCTCAGGTTGTTTCAAAAGCCTGAAAAGTGAATCAACTGAATACCGAAAATATGGTGAAACATTTTTACCATACAGCCGTTGTAGCTACTAGAAACCATAATTATAGTGAAACCAAGCACACATTTTTTAACAGTGTGGCTTGAGGTTGGGATCGGGTTCTGCTTCGGTCGAATCTTTCACACTGGCTTTCATATAACTTTCGCCATGAGGGCCCGACCCCCCAATCGTGGGTGTAATAAACCCTTTCGATCCCCCATTACAATGGGAGGTAAATGGCGCCCAATCTGTTCCTGAGGACGCGCCAGATGCAGAGAATGGAGCCTCAATTAACTCCCAAATATCCCTTACGACGTTTTATAGATTTGACCCCACACAAGGAGACAGGTGCGTCTAATCGAAACCATTAGCACATGATTAATTAGTCCTTCAATTCCGAAAGAAGATGTTTATTATTTAAAATCTCTGGAGAGAGGTTTTTTGTTGCTTTAAAAGATGATTAGGATAGTCATTAGGCCTTTTTGTTGGGTGCTGCTTGAAAAGGAAGCGTAACAAAGTTGTCGAGTAAAACAGCGTTGGGCTTTGTATTGTTCCCTGTGGTCTTCATCTTTAGTGTAATACAAAGCGTCTTTTGTTGTTTTGTTAGTTGTAGTGTGATACAGTTGTTGCGGATATTGAGATACAAGAAGTAATTACGTTTGGTTGTCAAGATTTTGATTAATGGTGTGAATTGAAGTTATTTGAATTGAAAATTGTATTCATATTTTTTATTAATAAATATTGAGGAAAATGTTTATCCGCATATTAAAAAAAGTTTAAATTACATAGTTTATTAGGGCGCTAAATTAAAATACAATTAACTTTTTTTTTAAAATCGGGATTTCAAAGTATTGCTCTTTAGTTATTTTATTATAATTATTATTATTTTTTTTGGGGGGGGGGTAGGGGGGGGATCGTTTCACCGTTTAAATTTTGAAAATGTTTTCTTCAAAAAAGAATGATAAGCATTATAAACTTTTACTCAACTATAATATTTTTGCGCGGTCTTTTTTTATTTGAACCATTAAATTCGGCTTAGGTAAGCAATAGATACTACCACATTATAAGCATTTCCTTTGAATCAGTGCCGGAAATCATTCTTAATGCTTAAAGGAAACTAAGACTTTATTGATTTTAAATGTCGATGTATTTTTTCTTAAGAGTCATTACATATAATCTCAAGGATGAATTTCTAGCTTGCCCTTTGTGTACGTCACCATCCGAAGAACATTAACATTCTAATAAATGTTTTATGCAGAAGCCGTAAAAGATTGAATTGGCAACCAGTAGATACCTAAAAAAGAAGGGCTTACGGTCATTTTTATTGAAAGTTCGACATAAGCCCACTGCTTAATGCAAAATAATCTTCGACTTTGTTTTTCCGCATCGACGATCGTAATAAAAAAACTATATCTCGCCAATTATTCCGTCTGAAAATCCTCCCAACCAATGAGAGAGTCGAACAAGGTCGGAATGTGACGTCAGTTATCGACGGAAAGGATTTTGACTCGACCGAAAACGTCGGTCAATGACGGATGCGACGAGATAAAGACAAGTGATTAGCGTTCCATTTTGTCTGTTCGATTGGTAGGTAAAGCTAAACATGGGTTGGTGGAATATGTCAATCAAATACATTTCCCCAGTTTTTCATTTTGAGCACGTAAAGGAATTTTGAGTTTCATTAGAAAAAAGGCTATTGATGAGCATTTTTTTATTGGATGAACAATCTAAAATATTTTTAATCATCGTATTAAAAAAAAATCGTGTTTCATTTGATCAACAAGAGTGGTATGGCCATAAATACATGATGGAATGACAAATGAAGAACTGAAGCATTTAATTTTGGCATTTTGTTTGTCACCCAACAAAAATTGTTGTAATATTTTTGATTGAGCCGCTTATTTTAACCATAATAGAAATTTTGAATGTTGTTTATTTGCCTGAAACATACGAAGTACGTAGCACTTTTAATTGCACTTAAGTACAAGAAGTTTGTAATGTCAAAAAATTAGTTCAGCGGTTTAGATTAAGTTTAAGTTGTTTATAGTATAATAAATGAATGCATATAATATTCTTAACTCCACAAGGAATTACTCCTCAAAAATAATACCAAATGTCCAATTTTAACTGCTTATAAACTTCAAACTCAACCCATTTTAGTGAAATTCATCACCAATTGAAATCACTGTACTTTTGATAGATTAGTAAAAATAAACTTACACCAATGCTTTGAAAAATGCCGACTCAAACATCAGCACAAACATCAGTGCCTAAATTCCTGATACACAATCTGTTCAATATTTACCTGATCTCTACCTGTGATACATCAATATTGAAGAACGTGTATTAGTCATCGATAACTGCCGATTTGCCTGCCTTTGATGTGTGCCGACGATGTTTGTTCTTAGGGACCTTTGCCTCCACTGTCAAAAACCTGACATCGATAATGTTTAAGTGATGCTACGCGTTCTGAATTTTGAGTGGAGAGTGGCCGAAAAGCCGAAAGAGATTGTATGAGAATGTTGCTCTGATGACGGTAGAAATGGGAATCTGTCTTAAATGTATCCGTGGTTTGGCCATGGATACATTTTTTTTATTTTAGGTTTATTTCAAGAAAAGTTGGATTATTAAATTCGGGGCCCCCTTGCAGAATTGCCAGTTAAAATGTAACTAATTTCCACATTTTTTTGCATTTCATGACTAACAATGAATCAGTCTTTGTTGAATATCAAACTACTATGGACTTAAGTATGAACAAATAAGAACAAACTGAAACAAAAAATATAACCTTCGTGTACTTAATATCACTATATCAACTAATATGTTCACCTGAACCACATTTAAGAGCAATGTATGATTTGGTTGGTCATACCCAGGATTCACGGACCAATTCGGTGGCTAGACCCTGAGTTTTGTTAACTGAAATGCTTTATTTTATTCATTTGTATACATAACCAAAAGAGAAAGCAACAAAAAGCTGTGAAAATTCAAAAATATAATAAAAATATGAAGAGATTGCCTCTTTCTATACAAACAACAACGTGGGGCTCAGTGACTGAGAGGTATTACGTGTCTGCCTCATAAGTCCAAGTTTGCGGGTTCGAGTCCCTGCTAAGTCATCTGATTTTCTGGATGAGAAAATCGTGGGCACGCATGTCACGTGATTATGTGGCACATAAAAGATCCCTTGAGTACCCATTTGGGTTGGGTAATTAAATCTCGCCATATTTTAACATCCACAGAGGGCTCAGATTTGTTGTAATCTGGGCGTCAAAATTGGTAGCGAAAGTCGCATAGATGGTGACACAAAAAAATGGCTCTCAGTTTTGGGAATATGCCGAGTCTGCAAAGGCTTAGCCGCCAATAAATGAAGCCCCGTTGGAAAAAAATACAAACTCCGATATACTTTTCAATCAAATCAGTCGACTTAGGTAATCCCTAATATCGGGGCACGCTCCGTACCAAAGTCTAACATCGGCAACACTTCTCCTATCCCTAAGTGAGAGTCAACACTTACCTTATCTGCTGACACCGTGCCACTAAATAATGAGCACGGGAATAAAAGAATCGGACCCCTTTGATTCGGAGAGTTTAGTTTTCTTTAAAGAGATCTTGAGTCCGAGTGTAAGAGTGTTAGTAGATGTCTGATAATTTTTTAAAAAAATTAAGTCTTCTTTTATTATATATATTTTCCTCTAATAGACTTATAAACTCGTCAAACTACTGGTAGTTTTCCAGTAACACTTATAATTTGTTTAGTATTTATAAATTTCATAATAATTTGTTTTAATTTTAAATTCAAGTTATTAAGAGAGTTTGTAGAACCACTTAGAGCAAAAATAAATTTAAAAAACATAAAAAACATTAATTAAATAATTTTAAAATTTTAAATGATTTTATAATTTATATTTCTAACTTGTGCAGTGAAAGTAAGTTTACACTTTGACCGAATCGCCAAAACAGTAACATGTGAACAAATGATTTCTATTTTTGCTGTTTTTCAATTTTTATGTCACTTCAATTCATGAGCAATATGAGTATGTTACAGGTCTTGAATGGCAACAGAAATGTGGCGTGAAATTAAATTCTTTATCGGCCTCCGATTAGTGAATAAATGTTACTTGGGAACAGAGCACCAATCGGAGTACTGATCGCGGAAGACAAAAATGAAAGCTAGAAGGTAATGCATCACCTGAAGCAAGCCACTTCGTAACTAAAAAATATGAAATACTTTTTGATGCATGTAAAACAAAGCATGTAAAGCAAAAACCGCATGATATTTTGGAATGCTTTTTTTATTAGTTTTAGGGCAGATATTTCTCATTTTTCTCCAAAAACTATTTTAAATAAATCAAATAACCTCCAATTTTGCCGACATGGTTTGGTTTCAAGGTTCAATTGTTTAAACAACTGGAGCGTAGTAAAAAAAAAAATTCTAAAATGATTCCAAAAGAGCACTGTGTGCAGTTCTTCATAAGATAAAATCAAAGCGTGTTTGTGAAAATTACTTGTAGGTGTAAAAATTGTATGTATTTTCAAGTTTTGCTTTGAATTTTCCGTTTAAATAATTAAAACTAATTCTACAAAAAAAAGTATTAGTAGCTGACTTGTTTAAGAAAAGTTGAACAATTTGGTTTTTAAAATGATTAACATGTAAAAATTTAAATCTATTTTGATTTGAAATGTTGAAAATTTTTCCATTTACGTTATTATTAATATTAACAAATATTGAATTAAAAATATTAAAAAAGTATGTATCCAAACTTTATTGAAATACAAATAAAATCGCAATACAATAAATATTTGTTTTTAAACTGAATTTTTATTTGAAAGATTGACCCAAAAGTCACTTAACATTTTTGATATCTTTCTAGTTAAAGCTTAATTTTAAAGAAGTAGTGTAAAGTTTTTGTTAAGTGTAAAAATTAATATTTGCTTGTAACAAATTATACAAAACTTAAAAACAAATTTTAATACATTATAAAACTACTTGATGAAAACTAGAAAACCTAGACCTCATATAAAAGTTTTGAATGCTTTAAAATGTAAAATTGTCATTTAAACTATTTGATATTTCATTGTTTCATCCTAATAAATTAATATGTCGAAGTAAAAAAAACCTATTGTATTCAGTTAAGTTCTAAGACTAAAAAACACAAGTAATAGTCAATAATGCAAAGCCTGGCTTTTTTAACATGAATTTCACATTTGTAAAGTTTGCATATACCATTGAATAATCTTAATAAATCATTTACACAGCTGTCTTACTAAATATTTAACATAATTTTTTAAATATTTGACACATGTCGCTTAATATTTTGTACGTATCGCCAGCAAAGTAGCAAAGTCGTCATTTATGAAGATAAAATTATTTAAAAATTTTATGTTATTTTTCCGTATTCCGCTCTGGACACAAAGTTAATCAAATGAATGTTTCAAGATCTGTCACCAAAATATGTTAGAATACTTGGTGCATCGTAATACAGAATGTTCTCATTCTTAATAACCCATTCAATATGAAAACATGGTTTTACGAGTAATAAAACTAAAAATTGGGGTTTAGATATCTTCAATGACCCTTTTGCAAAAGTTTTATTTTATTGTTTTGTTAAGTTTTATGACATTTTTTTTAACTTGACAGCATCAATTAGATATTCAACACAAAACTTAGTGGTTAATAAAATAATTTTTATGACACTTACAATTATAATATAATTCTAAGAATGCACTACATTTATTACTAATACGTGATTAAAAAGAATGCTGTAAATAATTTGGAATTTTGAAACAAAACCATTAAAATATGCTTTATGTTGTAATGTACAATACATACTTAGTTTAATAACATACATCATAAACAATAACCTTCAAGTTTATTTCTAAATGCTTTTAGCACAACTTGTAAATTCGCAATGCCCTCTGTTTTGTATTCTTGTCACCAAAGTATTATGCAATTAGAAGATTTTCTAGGTTTATTTCGACGTCATAAAAGTATTGCGAAGGAAAGAATATTTATTTTGTAGAGGTTTTTAAAATCTCCTATTACTTTTTATGAGCTTTGACATTTTTTCGTTTGCATCAAAACATTTGTTTTACATATTTATTAATATTTTAGTTATAATGAACGTTATTCACATACTTTAATTAGTATTTTTTTTACTTTGACACCAATAAACTAATTTTACCTTTATTATATTTTCTTTAAGTACAAAGTATGTGTTTAAATTTTCTTCTGAGAAAATAAAATTATCCTATAGTTTTCTTTTCTTGTTTACCAATATGTTTTACATTTTAATTAATGAAATAAGTTTAATTGCGTACGTGTTCTAGATGATTCGACATTTATTGAAGAAGTTAAAAGGGAGAACGTAAGCTTTCCTTTCATTGTCCTGCACATTACCATAAAATCAGAAATCATTTTTTAAGCAGTTGGAAAATGTAAATATATAAGTCACCTATAAGAATCTACAAAATGACTATCTATCATCTTTTAAGATGATAAGGGGGCAGTTTCATGTTACCAAAAAGATCGTTTAAAATCGAAACAATTTCGTATTATTTTACTCCACTAGGAAATAATATTAACTGAAAGGATGTTTTGTATTGTTCTAAAAAGTTATTAGAGAGCAAAATGTAAAGTGAGTTTGTTCTAAAATGAACTATTCAAAATTGTTGTCTTTACAATAAGATTTGTTATATTACCTTACTCTAATATTAATTAAAATATTATTCTTATCACCTTAAATGCTGCATGTTACACACTCTCAAAATCATTTCCTGGAAATGTAACTGGCAGATTTTCCTGCTTGAATACTTCTATTAATTGACGCCATTTTTGTTGAATTTCTGCGTTTAAGAAGGAAAATTTCCCGTTAATTGACACCGTTCCCAATTTTTTTTTGTTTCGGAAAAAAAAACTATTTCTCCGGGGAACCTCAGCGAAAAATTTATTGTTATTACTAGCATTAATTCCTAATAGGGAAACCAGGGTTTGAAGCAAGAGAGGTTAGACAATGGGAAGAAATAGAATAAATGAAGAATGTCTTGAAAATGACGATTACGCATATGCGCAGTGAAAGGGACTGCAAAACCATCAACGATTCGTAAGTTAACTATAAAATAATATCTGGGATCAAAACGGAAGTTATCTGTGAAAATTGAGGAATAATCTAGTGCAAATCAACGAGTTTTTCTGACAATTCACTGACAATGTTGTCCGATGATTACAAGCAAACAAAACCTAATAAGTCACCCGACATACAGCATCCTTTTGAAGTCACAACACAGAATATTCATTTCTACATTTTACTCCCGAATGAGGCATTGTATTACGACCCTCCTCTGTTCTACAAATCGAGGAAAGGGGGTGGGCAGGGTTTGAGGGGTCACCCTCGGTGAACCGATATCCGATCAACCGGTATCGGATTAAAGGGTTTCTGTCCTGACAGGTGATGTCACGGATGACGAGTGGCATAACATTGATCCGGCTTCACCCAAAAGCGGAAGAGATTTAAATGTGAAGACACGAATGCTTTAAATAAGTCAAATAGTTGCATTAGTAAATGTTAGGTGGATCTCCGTAAACCTATATCCCTATGGCGTATCAAAGATTTATAATTTGTGAGCATGTAAAAAAGGTCACTTAACATATCTTAAACAAAAATGATGTCATGCTCATTTTATTCGTATATATGTATCAGTAAACTTTTTTAAAATTTTGTTTTGCTTTCTGAATTTATAATATCATGCCCGTATGGAACTCAGAAAAATTCAATGTTTTCAAATTCCGATTTTTTAAATCATAGATACTTTTCCTTTTTACAAGATGACGTGAAAGTTATAACGATTTTTTATAATAAAAACTTTTACATTTTGTTGAAGATGAAAAAATTTAATATGAAATTATTTTGCCGTCGAAATTTGTTAGAAGTAAAATTTAGATCCGTTTGTGTCTGAAATAAAAGTTTTGAAGAAATTTAAATGGAAAAATGTCTTTTTAATACATTTTTTAAAATAAAATTATACTTTATGGCATGGTCAAATGAGAATCCCGGTTTGGTATGGTTTGGTTGGAATCATCGTCTCACTAGAGCTACACGAGGGCTATTGGTGACGGGCGTCGAGCCGACACATGATTAGGCACCCAACGCAACCGTTAAAGGCGACATCGTACGCAACGTTGGGACATTGGAGCATTGTATAAAATATTAACTCGTATATACAGATAACGTTAATACAACATGAATTAAAAGTCCTTTAAAATAATAATAATAATTAAAGTCCTATTCTTTATTAGTGCATTTTCGGCACCGGAAAGGAGTGGAAATTAACTCAGACTGAGTTAAAACCGCTCGTTTTAAGAGTGTAGGACGTAGATTGTTTTATTTTATTTCTTTTACCCACTCCGCAAAAAGAGTGAAATCCACTCCTATAGGGGAAGTGCATTTTCGGCACGGAAAGGAGTGGAAATTTTCTCAGACTGAGTTAAAACCGCTCGTTTGTTTTAAGAGTGTAAGCTATGAATAATAAAAACTATTCTCACTGTAAATTTAACAATGTTTTCAGATAAAATAAAAGTTTTGATGATTTTCATTTTAGAAAATAAATGAAACAGCATCAAACAGACCAATATAGTAATACCAATAACTGAATCTCAACCAATATGCTATGCTGATTTGTACATTTTAATATGTTACCATGATCCAATTATTGCTTTGTTGTAGATCAATACTAAAACCCATGTCCAACAATCTACTAAACACGAAGCAAAAAATATGGTCGACATCGACAACATGCTGTTTAACCAGTATCATCCCAACAATCTAAGCAAAGCATTACATCGCAAAACACGTTGTTCCAGCAAAAAGGATACAAAAGTAGTTCTTTTGGTAGGGCAAAGTTGTAACAGACACTAATGATTAAAAAAATAATGAGTTTGAAATAAGATTTGAACTGGAAACCTTTTGGGGCAGACAATAATTGAAATTTGTTCTTGTTAATGTTATTAACGGCCAATAACAGCCTTATAAAAAGCTACTAATGTTAATTTATATAGAAGACCGATGTGAGTAATTGTGAGTTGAAAGAAATATATTGATAAACTGTTGTTAGCATTTTCTCAACCCAACAAATACAAGTAGCAAGTAAGAACAAGAAGAAAACCGTGAAACACAAGCAGGATCCAAATCCTATTTTTAAAGCATTCCCTCTTTCTGGGAAGCCTTTCAAACGAGAGGGAATCAATTATCTCATTAGTGGGCTGATCGACAGATGACAGATCTTGAAATTCCGGGGTTATGGAAAGGGGTCAGCTGGATGAGGGGTGCTCCAGCTCCCGTGAAGCCGTCGTCTGCTTGCTTTAACAAGGGTCAGACACAGGTGACACAGGAGTTCTTCTTGACGAACTATGTAGTTCAACATTTCGTTGATTTTCCTTTGAAATATTGAGAGGTAGTTTCAGCTGTTTACAGCAAGTTTTTCACTGGTTTTTTTGTTTCAGATAAGATTATTTCAAAAAAAATATTTTTAAAGGTACATCTGTTATATTATTTTGTTCTACTATAATCAAAAATAACAATTGCTACGTAAGTAAGTTTGTTATTCTTTAAAGCCCCCCCCCCCCCTACTATGTATGAAACTGTTTTACAAAACCGTCTTTAAAACTGTTAATTTCTTCAAATGAATAACTTGGGTAATGTTCATTCAACTATTGAAGTAGACAAGCATCGAAAATAGTGTTTTCATTGATGACTTATATCAATGATCGGTTACAAAAAGTGGGCAGATAAAAATATTCATTGTACTTTTATATTTTTATCCAATAAAAAACATTTCAATTATATTAACATATGCCAAACAATGTTAAAGATATTTAATGGAACCATACTTAGTTCTATACAATTTAAAAACGGTAAAATAAAACTAAGAAACTACATTCTAAATAATTTTTAAAATGAAACTAAGAAACTTACATTCTAAATAAATTTTAAAATAAAACTAAGAAACCATGCTAAATAATTTTTAAAATGAAACTAAGAAACTTACATTCTAAATAATTTTTTAAATAAAACTAAGAAACTGACACTCTAAATAAATGTTTTTAATAAAATGATGATCAGTCTCATTCTATTTACGTATGTTAATAACGAGTTTTAACGATTTTGTTCTTTTCTTGCCCATGCCTTGTCTCAGCGTATACTGAGTCGTCTCAGTGTCGTCTGCAGTCATGGTAAATGTTTTTGGTTTATACGGTTTGTGGTCGTGGGAGTAGGTGAAACTGGTTTTTTCTTTCGTTTCTATATAACGAGTAGAGTGTGCAGTGAACTGTGCTTGTTGCTTGTTTAAGGATTTTGTAATGAAATATAGAAAATCTAAGTGGGAAAAAATATTCATTATTCTTTTCTTTGGAGTTGTTTACCTACTCAAGTTTAAGGCAAAAACAATTATCATCAAAATATTGAAAGCAAACTGTGCAAGTGAAAAGTACATAACAAGACACATGCGAGTCTTGAATATAGCTTTTCGTTCCTGTTACAAGTGTTTTTCTGATTAACTTAACTACACTTGAAAGTGCAGTTTCGTTTTATAGTGTCCACATTGGAGCTATAAAAGATAGTGAAGATAAACTTAATTTTTCCCATTTAACGCAAAACTTTTTTTATAATTATATGTGAACTTTTATCCTGTATTTTTCTGTGGTGTATTGTGTGTTTCTAGTTGAAGGCATAGCTTATATTGTCTAGTTCAAACACTAATTTTATTCCAGATACTAAATTACGTAAAACTTGGTATATTCCGTAAGTCACAAAATGTTCCTACAAATGTTAATTTTCTAAGTATTAGATACATGAAAAATTTTCAAAGATACATTTTAATAATTACTTTTTTCAAAGTGACTTATTTGATTCCGCTAACGTAACATGACCATCAGCGAACACCCAATTAACAATAGCTAATATAGTTAAAATAGTAAAAGTAATCTAATGAGGAAAAAAACCTAGACTTTGAACTTTTTCACGAATATTTCTCATGCGCATAGTTTATAGTTGTACAGATTTGGTTACAATACCGTACAAAATATACTTTTTCTCTCCTTAAATGAGGTAATCTAACAAATGTCAGAATAAATGTAACCGTCTGAGAAATAAGCAATTGCTTGAAGTGTAAACATGTTTTTACTATATGAGATTTAAATTAAATGTTTTAACAGAAAATTTAATTTCTTTAAATTTGTTATTACATTTCTATGGTAGATTGTTATAAATGACTCCTTCATGCTTTAAATTTTAAAATTTAATAAAATTGTTTAATTTAATAATTTTTTTAAAAAAATTATGAGTGTTGCTAGAAAATCTGATTGTCAAGGTACTGGTTTATACGTCTGTATTCTTCAGAGGGTAAATGTCTTAAAATACTCCGATAGAAAAGCCAATTTGCATTCTATCCATGTCAAACCGACACCTCAACACGAGCAACTACATCCCTATGACAGAATTTATTCAAAATAGACTCAATTTTTCCCAATGTGACTCCTTTTAGTTCAGTCATTTATCGTGATCAAAGACTTTGTATCGAACAACCAGGAAAATGCCGATGTAAAATGTCCCCAATGACTAATTTCAACACATATATTTAAAACACTTTTGTACTCTTGACATATACGGCAATCATTGAATGTTGATAAGCAGAAAGTTTTTTTTTTCAAATTGTGAATAAAAGTCTCTTCGTTTTAATAATGATGTTCTTATATGACAAACAGGAACCTCTACAAAAGCATAAAGCAACTGAAACTGACAGAATTCTTACGTAATACAGCTATTGTTCCCATAAGGGATTTTTTAATATGGTCCGTGATCACAGACTTTGTTGTGATATTAGATAAATGTAGGAGTTTACTGACTCTAATGACTTATGTAGTTCAATTATGTGCTTATATGTAGAATGGTTTTAGAAATAGTAAAAAACTGTTGTTCTTTGTTTTTTCAAAAGTTCGAAATATGGTCAAATAAATTGAAGGAAAAAACAGTATTCTGTGGGATATTTGTAAACTTATGTATCTCCTCTAATGGATTCGCCTCCAATAGTATTGCAGATATTTCTCTCCAATTGTATTTTTCTTCGCAGAAAAAATATGTTTCCAGAAAGCATAAGATCTTTGCCTTCTCTCCCAGCCCCCTAAACAAAATCTAATTCTTTGTTCTCCCACACGTCAAACATGCAATTCAACAAGAGCACTACACCTCTATGACAGAACTTAACCGTAATCGCCTCATTGTGCTCGGAAACCGTGACACCTCAGCCAAAGCCCATGACAGACAAGAAAAGTATTCAATCCCAATAGCGTGATCCTGGAATTTAAACAGCCAAGGGCCGCTCCAGAGACAAGAACTGACAAGGGCTGTCCGCCCATGCCACTTCCCCAGTCATTAAGGGTGTACGTTACGCGCTACTTAAATAGCTATGAAGATGTTTGTCAGTGAGAAATATTTGACACTTTTCTTCAAAGATGGGGATCGACCCTCTTGAGGGTCTCGCACGTCACGCTTTTAATGAGTTATGCCGGGTCCCATCCATAACGTTAGTCTGGGTGGACTGTCACCAAGCGGTCCCTTTTTCTTGCGATTAAGATTCTTTGGGCTAAAATTGGATTCGAGTCGGATACCTCATTGTTGAGGCGACGAAATGGGGTTCGGGAATGTGTTAGGTGATGGTAAGAACTGGAATGCAGGTGTAATAAGCCTTCCTGTGGAGTTGGGAAAACGAAGAAACTTGAATCTGTTATTCATTTAATAAGTTGAAAGTCAAAAGTTAGAGTTATGCATACAAAAATTTATGTCATTAAAAAAAATTATCGTTGTTTATTAAACTTCAATTTCATTAACACAAATTTTAACCGTCAACTGTAAGTATTATTTGACCAAACTATTTCTGATATCTCTATTTTAAGCACTAAAATTCGTTGCAATTGATATCAATATATTTAAATACTGCTTATAACGTTTAGAGTAGGACATGTCATTATATGAGTATAAATTTTAATTTGGCATACATATTTTTTTAGAGTACTGCCTATGGCATGAAAGATGCTGCTGATCCCTGGAGAGGCATCGCTCCTTCTGCGTCATACTACTATGATCCAAGTCTTGCAGCCTATGGGTAAGTTTGAAAATTAAAAATCTATATTTTTTTAGCACTGTCAATAAACAAGATTCAAAAATCAATTGCATAGTTGTGTGAAATGACGTGTATAGCTCGTACAGATTTCATTTACTACATTATAGTTTGTTTAAGTGTCATTGATAGTTATTTCAAATTACAACGTTAAAAATTCAACAGTGGGTTTCACCAAAAAATGGTTCCCAGGAGTTGCAATGGCTATATGGGGAAATGTTCACGATATATTTGGTATTCAGGTTGAACCATTTTTTAGATTTTGATTTTCAAAACCCAAATATTAAACAGTGTACGTATAGAGTTGCGTAAAATTATGTTTTTTTACAGTTAGCTATTATTTTACAGCTACGGTGGCATAGACTTCAATGGCGCCCGCAGGAAGAACGTTACCCGAGACTCCACGAGCACCCTGAAGGCGTGGCTGAACGAGCACCGCAAGAACCCCTACCCCACCAAGGGCGAGAAGATCATGCTGGCCATCATCACCAAGATGACGCTCACGCAAGTGTCCACGTGGTTCGCCAACGCACGAAGAAGACTCAAGAAGGAGAACAAGATGACCTGGGAGCCCAGGAACAAGATGGACGCCGATGACGTCAAGGATTATGACGATGATGATGATGCGGAAGATGACGGGGATGCTAAGAAGACGAGGAGCGATTCGGACTGCAGGACGACCAGGTGTGATAGCGAGGAGGAAGGCGATAGGAGGACGTGTGACGAGTCGAGTAAGAATTACTAGTTTGAATTTATTGAGTTGAATAGATTGGTTAAAACTTTTATTTTTGTCCTGTATGATTAATTGACCCTATTTAGAAGTTTGGGCAAAATACATTATGGAAAAGCTGTTACTTTTCTGTCGGGATTTACCTAAATGTTTCAATGGAATATCCACATATGTAAATGCAGAAGGTATCCCACCTTTTTTTCGTCGAAACACACAATAAATACTCTAAAAGCAAAACCATACTGATGTATGGCCATTGTAGTGTAAAGGTACGATAAACAAAATAATGTAATTCTTACAAGCTTAAAGACTGTTTATCATTTTATTTGCAATTTCGTATCAATTATTTGAAAATTATAATTCCATGAACATCTCTTAAGTTTCTCGAACTTAATCACCAAACTCATTACAAAATTATTTCGGAAAAGGTCATATCAAATCACTCTCACCATATAAATCCTTTAACCTGAAAAGTGGATTCCTCAATTTTTAACACGATCCCCGGCAGGCCTAACAGACAGGAAGGAATAAGTTAACGCGAAGCACAGCATATCCGACGATACTTCATTTGCATGTAAATGAAAACGGGCCAAGTGATCATCTGGACGGCCGACCTCCCCGCAGATCTTTCTCTGGAACAAATTCCCGGCTGGCCATATTTATTAAAACTCTCTGTTCCCCCCTTCCCCTGATACCCCAGACCCTTTCGCTCTACACCCCTAACTTTCACCAGCGTCATTCTTCGGCTAATCTCCCGTTTCTTCGTCCTTTTTAACACTTTTTTTGCTGCCGTGGACAAGATTTTTTTTCTAGAGGATCTTGTCCCCATTTTCTCCCTTTAATTCATTACCTAATTACATTTTCTGCCGTCTGGAAAACGTTTTAATTTATCTTCCCGAGATTTTGTTTTTCAATTTCCCATTATACCCCCCCCCCCCTTCCGTCCCTTTTAACATGCACTTGTTGTGTGCTTAATTATGCGAGCATTAGACCCCGTGCTCTGAGCCTTTCACCCGAAAAGGGGCATCGAAGTATTGATGAAATATGCAAAGTGGTTTTGAGTTAAATTTTTTTGTGTGTGTATGTCTTTCGTATCGTAAAGGTCTTATTATTTTAGATTGAATGCAATTATTTGCTTCTTTACGCTTAAACTAATTTATTAATTTGAACAATTTTAGCTTTTTTAAGTATTTACTTTAGTTTTTGTTTTAATCTTTCTGTATTTCACTGATTTTTATTTAATTAATTACGTAATAATAAATTCCTTAATAAAATTTAGTCAGAAGATTTCAATTTCTACTTAACAAATAAATGAGATTTGTTTCTGCTTTTTGTTCATGTTCATAAAAAAGACATTGATAATTTACTCATTTTGTAACTCAGAAAATAAATTTTTTAAAAAAAGAATTATGCTTACCGAAAATCAATTTCGTTTGAATTAATAAGAGTTTTTTCATTAACAATTATTTTTAGTAAAATATATGACGGAATTTATTTTAAAGTGCAGCGCTAAAATTGTTTCATGTAGTAAGTTTCAATATTTTATAAGAGGAAAGAAACATTTATTACTAACAGCCATCAATGGTGTACCTTTATTTGGAAAGAAAGCGTTTGTTAGACTAATGCTTAGAAAAGATCATTTTCGTTCAGATTCCGCGCTAAGGGCTTTTGTTTAAACGGTGCAGCTATTGGCTTTGGTTGTATTGAAATAAAGTCACACTACACCAACTATTAGAGCTCTTATTGTTGATTTTAGGACTGAAAACAAAAAGTTTTGTATTTTTACCTTCCAATAGCAACGTTATCATGATACTTTTTATAGAATGGCGTGTTTAACAAATTTAAGTGCACTTTTTTATCAATTTTATTTTTTATTTATTCTTGCATGTTACTCTCTGTTTGATTGTAGCTGAAGATGCCACGCATTATTCATCAGCCACCCAAATAGCTGGAAGACCTTATCAACTACTATCTCACCACCGAGAAAAACTGCCCCCAAACATTGGACAGCCTCTCGAGAACGGAACCCGAAACTCATCCCTACTACCCACCTCCGAATTCACCCCAACAGACAGCTCATCGTCCCCCAACCTACCCGACATCCAGGCCCTGATGAGGTCTTCACCCATGGACCATCCCCATAAAGACAGGCACAACACGGAATCCTCGAAGAACTCTTCGTCAGCAGAGGAAGACGCCCCCAACAAGCCGAAGATCTGGTCGCTGGCAGACACGGCCACCAGCAAGAGTCCAGCACCCCTGGTGGCCGCTTCTGGCACGCCACAGGAAGGGTCCTCTGGAGGGATGCTGGATATGCTGGGACACTGCGGATGGTTCTCTGTCAACCCTTACCACCAAGTCACAAACCCATCTGCATCTTTAGGGAGTTTCGGAGGTTACCACCATCCACACTCGAATGCTGCTTTCGCCTCTCCGACAAGTGGACATGGTAGTTCTTGCTCGTCGATGCAGAGTTTCGTTCCACCTCAGACCGATACACCACCACAGACACCTCCAAATATGAAGGTCGCCTCTGGTCTAGTGGGTTCGACAGGATATTTTGGAAGTCAAGGTGGGCATCTGTATCAATCGGCCACGACGACTGGAACCAATGCTCAAGGTAATTAATTATGTTGGATAAAATTATTTTACTCAAAGCTCATCAAATCAACATCCCAACCTTCAATAGTAATACATCAGTTAATAAAAGTAATACATCATTTTTAACTCATAATGTAATTTAGAAGTGCTGTGGAATAGGGTTACTTTGGTCCGTGGTTTTCAAATTAATAACTTCTCATTAAATGCACTCGTTAAAAAATGTGCTTACCTTTTCCAATTCTTGACAACTCTGCCTCTATACCTATGAGTAAAAAGTCAGTACTAGGGTTTTATGCTTGAGCAAAAGTTACCGTCCTTGGCCAAAGTTACCCTATTCGAGGTAAATAACACATAAATTTATTTTTTCATGCTTTCAATAGAAACACGAGCTAACTTATCCTCATCCAAAGTCGGTGACATTTACAATCAAAATATATGGCACATATCTACCACAAATGCGTAAAAACAGAGTTAATCTTCGGAGCTAAAACTAAGGATAAGGCAATGAGATAATTTCCCAGCTGCTGAAAGATCGTTTTTCGGCAAGTCTTTCCATTCGCAGCTGGTTCTCGTCTATGGTGACATTTGTAGTTCTTGGGGGCATTGAACCCTTGTCTTCATTTCATTTTTATAAAAAGTGTATCACCAAAAATATTTTTTAATATGTATTATTTCAGAATTTGATCGTACCCAATTATCATTGTCAAATATCAGTTCTTACAGATGATATTATTTATTTATTAAAAAATCTGGAATTTTCGTTTGAAAGTTCTTATTAACTCTTAAAACTTCTGAAAAATATTTTTGATTGAAATTTATACTATATTGCACTAAAAGTTGGCAAATTTTATAAATAAACGACTAAACTATTTTCATATATAATGGAAATACAATTATCTATTTATAATTACATTTTTTTAATAATTTATTTTATTGGGAACCATGCATCTTCATTCTTGTATGTATTCTAAAGAAAAGTGGTGTTTCTAACAATCATTACACTTTTACATAGTTAAAGTTTTTATAATTTAAATTGAAAAAATAAAAATGCCACCCTTAAGATTCCAAATTACTACACTGATAAACATTTCGGCGCATGGTTTCACCGGAATCTCGGAACTTTCTAGCTGACACCATTATTTTGGAACTTTGCTACACCGCAAAAATGCTGAATCAAATCACCAAATAATGCCTGCAGCTAGAAAGTTTCAGAATCCCGGTGCAATCCTGCACCAAACTTTTAAGAGTGTTCCTAACGTTAATATATAAGGTCACACAATTCGACAACTTTGTTTTTAAGCATAAATACCAACTGCATGCCTGTATTTTTTTACGAGTGTCATCATCTCAAAACACTTATCTCGCCCCACAGGGAGTAAAAACAGCGGAGCCTACCCCTTGTCCAGCCACAGTCGATCCTATCGCCAAGAATCGGCGCCAGAGGACTATTCGGCGACAACTGGACATTTCAGGTCGACGAACCTGCAGTAACGGTTATCAAAGCACCTTGATGGCTTACCTGGGTGATATCGTGGAAGGTGGTCCACTGAAGAAATTAGGCTGGTCTGTAAAGGAACTTTCATGGGAATTTCTGTTATATCCTTTATGGCTGTAAATGGACTAAAATATCAACGGAATTGCGTTTGTTAAATTGTTCTGAAGATTGTAAAATATAGTTATAGGTTACAATTAAAATTTTTAAGCATATATTTTTCTTTCACTAAGACCCTGGATATTGGAAATAACCAAGAGCTGGACTCTAACTTAAGCTAAAATGTTAACAAGCATCTTCTGTCGCAATAAAGTAGAACCGAATCTATTTTAACAGGAAATTTAAAAATCATATATTGATTAAGGGAAAATCAACAGCATAGTAACAAAATACTGGATACATTTCATGAATATAGTGGAGATTTGTACATTGTTTACATTTGAAGATTGTAGTTGTAAAATTCACAATCTTTAAAGTATAACTAAGATATAGGAGCCGGGCTTTCATTGCCGCCTTTTGGTAATGTTAAATTCATTTGGACGAAGTCGCCAATGAACGTTTCGGACCATATATCTTAGTTATGCTTCGGATAATGTGAGTCTTGCAACTACACTCTTCATTTTATTTAGAGCACTTTATTGTTTAGATAACCAGTAACATTTCGAATCTACTGAATACAAACGCAATCAGAAATAAAGAGTTTTTAAATTGTTTCCCTTCCAATTTTATATAAACAGAAGAGTTTAAAATCCGTTTACAAAATTCATAGAATAGAACTGAGCCTCGAGATATTGCCTCGTTTCTCGGCTATATAAAATTTTAACTGAAATAAAAAAAAATGTTGTACGTTTTACACGAAATACGTTAATGTGCTTTACAAGGACATAATTAAATGTAATTTAACACTTTTTAAAGCTAATTTGAAACTTAAAGAAAACTTGAAAATTTAAGTTTGGAGATCAGCTGATGGTTCTCAGTTACAGAATTTTACCTTCATCAAACAACTTCTTTAGTGGCACAACTCAAAATTATACATTTCAAGAAATAGAAGTTAAAGCATTTTAGTTCCATCTGATGTATCCTAAAATCAAATCGGAAAACAGCTTTATGGTGACCATGTTTGAATCACTGTTCACAGGATCATCTGTGAAATACCTGTACATTTAAAAAAAAAAAGATACTTATTCGTGTGGATAATTTGATTTGTTATTGTGCTTATTATAGTGCTCACTAAGTGAAATATTCGCTCACTTAGCCAAGTGTGATTTCAGAGAATGTGTCCTACCTTTGTATTATAAATAGCTCACTACAACAAGTTTCCCTGTCCCTACATGACCGCTGGGAATGCTCAATCTTTATTGTACATATTATATTGTGTGTTTCTAGAGTAATTTTAAGAACACAACACCCGGTTTAACAATTTTGAGGATTTTATGAATGTCAGATATATTGGTGCGTTGGTTATTGTGTATTAGTGTGAATCGGTACTTCATTAGATTGACTTTTGTTTGTGATTCATAAAATTGTAAATATTATATAAAACTATTTATGAAGTGTAATTTAATCTTTCAATTCTTTAATGCAAGAATTTAAAGATGCTTGTAAAAATTTTCATCCAGGGATTGATTAGTTACTATCCCAATACAATTTAGAATGTTTCGAAGTTCTTCAAAATCTCTATAAATTCTTTGTGTACATGCGATAATTTAAAATTTAACCTGTACATTTTAATTTCATTATTATAAAATATTTATATTTTTTTCAAATTTACTGCAATAGAAAATTGTTTTTATGCTTCATTAATTCATAAAGTAAAATAGCTTCATTTTGAAATATGGCATCTTGTAAATATTATATAGTTATTAATTTAAATTTATGTTATGTAGTGATGATCTGACTTGGAACACATACCTTAATTATTTCTCATTTATTTTAAAATTCTGATTTAAAAAAATGTTGACCATGAATATTGTTTTAATTTTCATACGATGAAAATATAATGAATTGTTAGTATTTATTTTACAGTATGAATTGTTAATTTACTATGAAATCTATTTTCTGGTTATTTCACAATATATATTACGAACCGTGAATGGGGAGGTTGCATGAATTTCAAATTCATTTGTAAACAATATAGTCCTTTCAATAACACGTCAAATGGTATCACACTAAACAATTTTTTAATTAAATTAGTCAGAAATTAACTTTAAAGTAAGCGATACCTTTCTTCCGAAAAATCACAATCCTCTTGCAATTGGTTATGACGTCAGGGTTGTCAGGTTTGTCTTTCTTGTCCATTGGCGTACTACTTGCACGATTTTAAACTCAACAACCAAACCAGGAAATGCTGTTCTAATTTATTTCCAAAACTGTTTTAAATTGGCAGTTTGTTCTTTTCGTCAGAAGGTTGTGCAAAGGTTGGATGGTTATTTTAATGAAACGTTCGTAAATTTTGGCGCTATTTTTAGAAATATCGTGAGAAACAGGAATCATTACCTCAGCTTTCGGTCACGTGTTTTATGAAATTTTAAGGTGCATATTTCGAGTAAAATTAGCCATTTTTAAAGATTTTTAAACTGATATCTATAACCCTACTGCTTCTGATGCATCAGAAAAAGGTATGTGTTCGTCATTTCGAGTAGGATGCAGCTTCCCCATTGTAGCAAGGTTTGTGGTATTAAATACCAAAACGATGTACAATATGAATAAAAAAATACAATATCTGCACAAAATGTTGAATCATGCTGTTAAAGAATTGTGAATTTTGATGATAAAAATATTTCTTTTTTGCAATGTGTAACACACTAGGGAGTTAATCATCTAAATATCACGTGTCTGTGATAGCTTTCTATACACGTTTCACTCATTTTAGAAGAATTAATTGGAAAAATGTAATATATAAATTTACCTTTTGTAAATATACATTTCGGGTTCTTTACTCGAAGAGTCTTTCTATATTTGACTCTCATATCATTGTAAATAACAAATATTAAATAAATCACATTTTTCTCCCTGTAGTTGACTGAACTTTTTTTAGGGTAAATCATATTAACAAGTTATTTTAAATGCACGTATAAGTTTTAGCATAAGTAAATGAAAACAAGGTGCAATGTCGGAATATAGTTATAACAAGGTTATCTGAAAAAGCGTAAATAAACCTTATAAATAACTTTTCAATGTAACAGTCATGCTACACGCAATTTACGGACAAATGAAAATAATAATATTTTTGTGGTCTTTCAATTTACAAGTGCCAAAACCAATAATACTTTTAGGACACTTAAAAAAAATAATTTATCTCACTATTGTCAACACTGTAAAACACTGGGGCGTAAAACTTTGGTTACTTTACACCACTTTTACGGAGTTTCGTTGCACCAAATTTGTGGAGCACAGTATACAAATAAGGAGTTGATGGCAGAAAGTGCTGACTCCGGGTTTACGGAGTAATGTCACACTACATTTCCGGTGTAATGTTGTACCGCAAAATAGGAGAGAAATTCTTCTTTTGTGTAATGTTACTCCTTAAAACTGGAGGGAGCTAGGTCATAGGTTTTCAACGTTTCAGAGCTTAGTTTTGCAGAGAAAAATCCTAAAATTTCATAGCACTCAAGGAATAGATTCTTTAAAATCCTAAATAGCTTTCTTCTACTAGTATTGGAATTTTTCTTCTTAAATATCAACTTTCAAAGCTTAAAAAAATGCCGTTTGATTCATTTTGTGTTGGTACATATAGCTACACAAATATTTTCAACAACTTAAAAAAGTCATTGCTTAAAATTGAGGTACATTAATATTGTCGTCGAGGTAGTCGACGAGTACTATGAGGGGGTCTCATTTTATTTTGAAATCAATTTTCCCAAAAGCAAAAACTTTAAAATCTCCAATTTAATATCATACTCATACATCTTAAATTTTAACAACTTCAAATAGCCTAAATACCCGCTCTCTGCTGTAAATGGGATGGCACTGTGGACCTCACACCGTGGGTGCGTGTCTTCAAATTTGGGAACCATGTATTCGGACATATTGCAAAACAAAAATTAGAAAATTATTATCAATATTAAGAACCCATTTTTAACAGTGGAAGTAACGATATAATGACCTGTTCTTGGTGATAAGATGGGGATGTATTACCAACTAAATGGCATAAGTGGTGCATTCAGTTTTATCGAAAACTCAAGTTTCAATGAGTTTTTTGGGTTGGTAATCGCGCGTCAAATGTCGAACAAAGACACAAAAGTTTGCACTGAGAGATAGTTTATCTCTTCTAAAATATTGCGACGCATCACCCACTTCTAGATAAGATCATAGAGGTATAAATCGGAAAAGTTGGGAAAATCATATATTTTCTTGATAGCTATACATTGTAAAACGTTTTATAAATATTATTAAGCGGAGTCACCACCAACCATGATTCACCAGTCACTCAATCATCATTAACGTGATGATATCATTAAAAGGGACAAACTTACAACAAATCCGAGTACCCTTGCATCACAAAAAACGGAGTAAGGCTACACCTCAAAACGGAGTAAAATGAATGGCATCATTGGCGCCTCAAATTTTCGGTTGAAATTTAACATGTTTTACTTTGTTATTTAACACGTTTAATCATTAAGGATTTTTAGCAATAATTTATAGTTCCAGTTTAGCAATAATTTAAGTCCAAACAAAGCTTCGCCCTAAGGTACAATCTGATCTAATATCCTTCTATTATGAAAAATTTGCATTACCGACTGTTCAACGCCGGTTTGATAGAAACTGCAATTTTTTTCAGAATTCTATTTATTTCATAACATTTATGACTGTTCCATGGGCTTTGCTGTCTGCGGAAAAAGTTTTTCACCCAAGACTTTAAAGTAGCAAAAGACCAAGGCTTTAAAAATTAAAAACAATAAGAGATAGCGTTTTCCTATATAAATAACAACGCTTAGAATTTTTTAATTTGTGGGTGACGAGCCTAGGTACAAGAGTTTGCCTTAGTCTTACCACGCATCTTAGTCCCACATCTTAAAAATATAAAAGTATAAATATAGCAAAAAGTCGAAAAATCTTTAATTTATGATCCACAAAGAACTGCAACATTTGGTTGGTGTAGGACGCATTTTTGTGTGGTATCTGGTACTCGATATGCATACGTATAAAACAGTTAACAACCGACAAAAAAAAATTTACAAGCACACAAGTCCTTCGGATGAATCATGCATTTTTTTTATTTGTAACCTCGCTCATTTTTAGAATTGATTGGAGTATATTTGAGTTACAAAATCGATTATGCCACCCACTGCGCTGCCCATGATAACCAATAGCAATAGAACTAAGGGACCTAATATGCAGCGAGCATCTAAAGTTGAGAATAAATTCAGAAATTTTAATTTCTAAAGTAAAAGCACAAAAAGAACGTTAAAGTGTCAATGTAAATCTAACATGCGTCATTTGGCATTTCATATAAAGAAAATTTGTTTCTTTTCCAAGAACCGGTCTAAAAGAACACTATCTTCCCACAATATCATACATTTAGTCCCAGGGCCTGATTATCGCATGGGCAAATCGGGATTTTCCCAGGGCCCCCTGATTCTAGGGGGCCCCCAAACTGTCCTCTTAACGTGCAAAATGCAATATATATTTAAAAAAAATTCCTGAAACCCATTCGGTTGGATTTTTTTAAAAAACCCGGGTTTTTGCACGCCCTGAGAATATGTAAACAAAGCGGTCATCTATAATCTAAGAAATTTCATAATCTGCAAAAACCTTTGTCCCAATCCTTGTGGATTTCATACAGTTGACTGTATTGTATATACAAATTATTAATATAATCTATTTAAGTATGTGTGTCTAGGTATCTAAATTGGAATATAAGAGGGGGGGGGGGGGGATGTAAAGTGGGTATGTGTGCATGTATACGTTGGTGTGCGTTTTGATTCAAAATGAATTATAAGAGGGGGCCCCCAGAAAAGTTTGTGCCCAGGGCCCCGAATAGTCATGATCGGGCCCTGTTTAATCCACAAGAAAAATCTGTTCATGAAACACAAGAGATTCGGTTTAATATAACAACATGTTTCTATTTATTTCAGGAGCTGGTTAAAATGAACAGTTTGTTTCTCCTCAATATGAGGTTTCGTAGCTTTTTTTTAAAAATTAAGTCATTCTGATTGATTCTTGGGTATGAAAAAGACAACAGAGTATGCTGCGATTCTGTTGTCTTAGGACTATGTTGTAGAGTGTTTCACTACGAAACAGCATTATTTTTGTCTTATTATGTTGATGGGTTTACGGTTTTCAATTGAATAATAGCTTGAAACTCACAAAGAAGCAAGCCAGGTTTTAATCACAAAATGTGTCTGAATCAAATTAATCCAATAGCACTTGTTATTTTCTGAAAATCAAGCCCTTTTAATAGGAACTTGAATCCTTTGCCTTTCAAACTGTATAACAAACACCGTGATACATGTTTCACCTGGTGTGCGCTTCTTCTATTCTTAGAATGTGCTTGTTATAGAGTGTAACACCACTATGGGACTTACGCTACTGTTTGCTTACATCAAGAAACTGTTGCAGTCGCTTTGCATCCAGCCTTAAAGTGCATCTTATTCAATAAAAGAAAACAATATCCTTTTAATTAAAACACCATTGAAATTACTATTCCGAAAGAGTGGCTTCACTCAAATCAAGCACGCCAGAGCAACCAACAGTTAGATTTTCGATGTTTGTATCAAGACACCACTTTTTCACAATCATTTCAAATGTTTACATTTACAAAATCCTCCACAAGCAGACGAATTTAAATCATTTCAAATCACATATCTTTATCTCTACGGCAATTATATTTATAGATTGCTTTTGGAGGTTCCTCTTATCAATCCCCCAAAACACTTGGCCGATGAAAAATTACATCTTCTCGCTGCCATCGCATCGGGACGCTATCTAAACTTTCCACTGCGAAAATGAAATAAAAAAAAATTCTTAAAAACTCGACACAGGGAGCATTTGTCCACAGATAACGCTAGCGTAAACAGTCTGGACTTGTAATGGTCTTGCTGAAAGCTGGGACTTCTTCGGCAGTGGTCATGCACTAATAACGCCCGACGCTGAGCAAATAAACAACGCCCGATCAAAAGGATCGACTCTCATTATGAAATCGCTTACATTTTACCGAGAAGCTCTCTTATAGAGATCTTGAGGAAATAAAACACGGTCGTATTTTACTTGTTTTGTAACTGGGTAACCAATTTTTCATTTTTATCGCTTGCGTTGGGTGATAGTCGTTAAGTTTTTTTTTTCTATAATGCATAATTTATTTCATTTCAAAGATTTGTTCTTTGATTTTATTTTCTGATTCGGAATATTCAACCAAACAGAAAATTAGCCATCCAACTTATTAAAATTTTAATTTTATTATGGTTGAAATTTTTTATGACATTAGCTATATTCTCATTTCTTAGTGTGAGAAAACCCTAGAGCTTGGATAATTTTACAAAGTTTTCTTCATAAAGTAGAAGTACATAAAACTTAAAATTAAGAGAAAAATATCATTGCTTTCACACAGTGTTATCTAGAAAAGTTTTGAGTAGAGTGAATTATAAAAAAAAATCATTTAATGGAGTTCTACATAAAAAGAAATTTCAGTTGTTTCAAAATTAAAGTGTTTTTTTTTTTAATCTGTTAACTATCAATATTTGTCTTTGTGTCTTATTGTGGGGATAAAAATTGCTAACCATTTTTTTTTCCAAATGTGGTAGTTTCCATTTTATCAAGCCAAAACTTTGATACTGTAAATGTTATTCACGAAGAACCTAAATAATCCATTGCGAAGCTTTCTTTCCTTGAAGACTAATTATAAGATTTTTTCTGTTCTTGAGAAATCAGATACAAAGTGGGGTGGTTAGAGGAGTGATATCACAACGGAAGAGAGGAAATAAATATTATTTCTAGAAACTGAAATGCTATTACAGTGGTTTGGCGGGGGTTGTTTTTGTTAAACATGTTTATTCTGTGTTTGGTTTGTGCAGATAAAGTTGATTACATGAGATGATAACGTTTTTAATTGGCTTGTTTATCGGTGTTATGTTTCTTGTTAATTTTGGAGACAGTATAAAAAATATTTTTTCTCTAGAAGAAACGTTAATTATTACTTTGAGTTAGCAATGTGTATTTGAAACAAAAAACTTATGAAACACATTGCATCAAAGAATTTAAAGTCACTTAAAAATATATCGTTTTATCATTTGACGTTATCCAGCTATTCTAAGAAGACTGAATTTGAAAAAGAAAAATATATATAGATAATGATTATTTGTGCTAAAGATTATTTGTGCATTTAAAATATACTTCACTCTAAAAGATTTTTTTTATCATTGTCATATGTTCTGAACTTTTGAATACAGATTTAAAATTGGACTGAATCACTTATGGAGAAACGGAAAACGGTTTTGCGAATTTTAAGATCAATTTAACAATGAAGGAATTAAATAAAGTTAAAAAACTGTTGATGGATAGTATTTATAACCTTTTGCGTCTGGAATAAAATCAACCCATATTTCAGCTAAAAAAAACCTTTGAATTTCCAAACCTTTTGTTGTCGAAAACGACTCTACACTGAAAATAATTTCAATAACCTTTTTTCCCCTCTATTTCTGAAAAAAATACATTCTCTTAACGGTATGTTTACGACTGTTGAGAAATGTATTCTTTATTTATAAAATTCAGAAGCTAAATGCCTCTGACGCATGCGCAAATAGTTCCATCCCATCTCTGTCAAAACGCCTGGAAGCGGTAAAGAACACCATGGCCTAGTAGTTACGTCTTCTGTTTCAGGATTGAATGAACCATTTGCAGACAGTGGAAGTTCCAATCGCACCTATTTCCAGTCCTCCTATAAATCGGATATGTTCTGGAATCTTATAGTTTTTGAAATACCCAAAATTTTTTCGAAATATTACAGAAAGAGGCTTATGAAATACTCGTAAACGCTTTTCTGAAAATTACATACACCGTAGCTGCCCAATATAATCACAAACGGTTTTTTTACAGTCTAATTAAATGACCACTATTTTCCAAGTTCCATTATTGACAATTTTCGAAATCCACATAACATTCCCTTGCAATAAACACTTTTAAGAAGATGAATAAAAAATAACCATTGTATCCATGTGCCAAACAATACTCCAATTTTTAAGTTATCATCTGTTTTTCATAAAAAAAAAGATTTCAATTCAAACATGAATCCACCAGCAATCGACACTTGCAAGCACGGCCATAAATGGGTGTCGGAGGAGGAAATTAATGAAAGGACCAGAGAATAACAAATATAAAACAATGAAAACGGATAGGCAATTTTCACCGCACCCCGTGCCATTCATCAACACTTCAAAAACACACTCGCTCGACTTTCGTTTGAAAATGGGGGAGGGGGGTGGTGGAAGAAAAGTGTAAAATCCATCGAATACCGGGTGGGAAAGAAGGCATACGGATATGTTGTATTTTAAAAATCAAAGTGGTATACGTCTTATTCAAAAAATTTGATGTTCAGATCAGGCATGATATAAGTAACCGGAGGGGGGAAAAAGTGATTTAATTTATAAATGTGGGGAAAATGTTCTTGTTAGAAAACTATGCAAAACAAGATTTTATTCGATAAGTAGAATAGAGCTAAAAAAAACAAGGCATCTATCGATAATCTAAGTATCGTATAAAAATCAATCGCCAATGGTTAATACATCAATGCCATTTGAACGTTATAGTTTTTCTTTTGCATCTTACTACCATCGTATATTCTCTTAAATACTTTCTTAAATTTCGCAAAATAATTTTGGAAGTAAGGTTGTGAAGAAGAAAAACGCTAAATTCTAATTCTACAAAATTGTGGTGAAACTTGGTTTGGCGGCACTCGATAAAACGGATGGAAACTATTTTTTATGTAAATAGTAGTAATAGATAGTCATTTTTTTGTGAGAAAAGAATAAATTAGAATACCAATTCACTAGTGGGTTCATAAATGCCCAAGTAACAACATTAATTGCTAAAAATATCCTTTTATTATAAGGTTTTTTGTGTACACTGCTTTATTGTACACTGCATTTATTTTGTACACACTGCAAAATTTGGTAGAACGTTACTCCATAGAACCGTTGGCAGCACGTGCTGCCACCATTTTTATAGAGGAAGAGTTCCACCAAAATTATGCAAGTTTTAATGAAATAATAAATAATTACGTTATTATTATTACGTAGTTATTATTATGTAACCAATCACGTAACGTACTTTATAAAAAAAATTAATTTATTGAAGTTTAATTTAAAACATATAAAGCAGGAATTCGAGTAATTAATCAAATTATGTTAATCAAATAGTTTCCTCCAGGCTCAGATTTATTAATGCATTGCTGGCGGGGCAACTAATCCAGTTATTTTCATTACTAGTGAAGTACTTCTGGTTCGTCTAAATTACAATTTTTGCTCCTTTATTAAGAATTTCATGCTAGGTTTTACCAAAAAAAATGCAATGGTTGTGTGATGAAATTTTTCACCATATTTTCGGAATTCGGTTAAGCCATTTTTCAGATTACGTAAACCAAACTTTAAAAACACTGTTAAAATTTTTGGTCCAGTATTTAACCGGAATCCTGGAACTTTTTATAGCCGCCACCACTATTTGGAACGTTGATTCCCCACTTTTGCGGTGTATCAAAGTTATGGTTTTACCACAAAATTGGTAAATTCATGCTCTAAATAGAGGTGGCAGCTAGAGAGTTCCAGTATGCCAGTGCAATCTTGCGCCAAAATTTTTAACGGTGAATGGTTCAACCGAATTTCAAAAATCTGGTGAAATATTTCACCACACGGCCGTTTAAGCTACAACGAACCATTTTTTTTTTTGGTAAAACCAAGTGCGAAATATTTTTTCAATGTTTCTTAATCGTATAAAATAATGAACCGTCAGTTTTCAAAGAACTTTTGAAGTATTTTTCATGCATCACAAACCCAACTGAATAGCTATGAGTAAATGATTAGCATCAAATATATAGTGTGAGATTCTAAAGCTAAATATATATAATCCCAACTACGTTCAGTTTCAGGTATATTTATGTTGGCACTCACTTTCTGTAATATTTATCAAAACATCAATGAGTTGCATTTTATGAAATTTACATAATCAGGCTGAGATAATCTTTAGTCTAACAAACAAGTCATATTTGGTGTTAAAATTAATTTTTAAAAAATGGTCTAAAAATCAACTAAAACAGAATTAAGGTCCCATCTTGTTACTGTGTACTGTAAACCAATTCTATAAGGTATCATCACATTTTGCGGTAATTTTTTTTTACATCACAGTGTTGCAATGTTTGATTTAGAGCAAATTGGTGTTTCCTGACGTACGCAGTCAGATGAACAACTTACTCCAATTGCGTTTAAACAGAGAATATGGGTTCATCCAATCACTGCTATTGAAGCAAATGTTTCGCCATACAATAAATTTGGCATCATATGTAAATTCACAGCACATGACGATTTCAGCACTTCTACCATCACACTGTAAAGGTAAATTAGAGAGTTTTTTAAAACAATGTTCAAAACTGGTCTGAGTACCATGAAAAATTAAAATGACACGACTTACGCCAGTACCATCACAAAACATCCCCGTCGACATCTCCGTTGCTGGGGTGGGGGTGTGGGGCTCTGGTTTCTATAATAAAACAAACGGGAAGAATTTCCAGTTCCACCATAGAGAAAACATTAGGTACGCGTGGAACTGAAGGGCGAATTCATCACTTGGCGGGGCCCCTGCAGTTACGCCCCGGCGGAAGGTGGCACAAAAGGGGCGCGCAAAATACTCCTCGGCTTTTGTGGTTCTTTTTAGAGATGCGCCGCGGTTGAAAAGCTTCAGCCCAGCGTGAAATTTCCAACCGGGGGGATAAAGATGAAAAGTTTCAGTTTTGGGTTCTTTGATGATCGTGTTGGGGTGAATGGATGAGGGTTTGTTGAACAGTGGGAGTTTGGGACATGAGTTCGAAAGTGAGAAAATATTGGAGTTCGGAGTGAAAAAGAAATTATACATATTAATTAAAGTTTGGGAAATAAGTAGGATAAAAATTTGCGCCATATATTGTCGAGATTTAAGAGTTTGTGTTGATAAAGAAATGTCATAGAAAGCTGTTGAAAGCAGTGCGGCTGAGCAGAAAAATGGTTCAGATTACTTTCAAAGCGCATTTTAGCCCTTTAACTATGAGATTAATTAGGATAACTATGATTAGATAATTACTAAAGGGGATTTCTTCTTTTGATAGTTTTTGAAATAACGTCTCCTTGTATCACAAAATGAGCTGACTACATATCGTGATTACTCTTCACATCAGAGTGTTATGATGTAAGTTTTAAGTCTCATTGATGATTTCATGGAGTAAAGAGTCGCATGAACTTCTTCCACCAATAGAGTTAAAACCAAGAAGTTAGGTGCAGCCAATCACTGCAAGCAATCGAAGCAAACATTTTCGCTGGTAGAGGCAGCACAATGAATTTTACATCAAATGTAAACTGACAGCAAAGGGTGATGACAGCACTTTTATAATATCCCTGTGCTATATTACAGAATTTATTTTAGTGTGAATGTTACTGAATGAATAGGTTGAGTGGCTTCATAAGTTGCATTTTTTCCCTTCTCGTCAGTAACCCTGAAAATCCTGCTAAGATCAGTCTTTCTTTAACTAAGTCATGAAAGTAAAATGATACTGTAAAATGTTCTGACCATGGTCAATGATGCAATATGGAAAGGCCAACTCGTAAATTTCCACCTATTTTCATATTTTACGTAGATAAACACTTCTTTAAGTACATAATTGTGCTTTTCTGTCTTATGTACAGAAACTCTCTGGGTCTTCCAAGTGATATTTTCAACCTTATCATTACACTGCAAAAATTGTTATAGTTACACGGAAAATTTTCATGCATTTGACAAGTTGCATGCACTGCAATTTTTTTTATGTACCATTGCAGCCCATTTTGCGTTTACTTTTTACATCACAGTGTTGTAACGTTTGCTTTGCAGCAAATTATGTCATTTCCAGTGCAACTTGCGTTTTCACCGGTAGAACACGATAAACTTTACATTATACGTAAATTCACAGTACAGGGTGATGGCAGCACATTTACCATCACTCTGTGATTGCAAACTATAGAGGTTTTTTTTTTACAGTGTGGATTTACTGTTTTAAATTGTATTACTTAGAAACTAGTTTCCCATAACGGCACATCAAAGTAATTACTCCACACTCATGAAATGATTGGCTAATGAGTAATTGTTATGAATACTTTTTTGCGATGAAATTAGGTTTGAAATCCAATCAAGATGTTCTTTTTCCGTATGTCGTGCTAAAACGTTATTTTAAGGGAATGCTTTGCAGGGAAATGATAATTACAAAAGCGTCATGAAATATGCAATACTTCATTGTTATTCAAATTTTTTTTATTAAAGTCGTTATATCTTTAGACTTGCTTCCTATCTACGTTCTTTTCTACTCAATGGACTACTAAAATGGACCCTAGCTCTGTATACTTCCCAAATAACAAAACATGTAAATTTTTCACCGCTGTCTATAACATTTATCGCTGATTAATTTTGGACTGCACCACTTTCGAAAGAAGTAAATTTCCCCAACACATCAAAAATGACGAATTAAAATTCGAGATTAATTATACACCAAATCCATCCTTATTTGTGAGCAATTAAAGCCTCGTAGGAGAATTAATGATGATAGAAAATAGATTCCTAATTGCATCGTAAAAATTTCCTTCAAAGTTAATTAACCACACTTCGCATTAATATGCACCGATTTGAGCGCAAATACTTCGCGGGTTTCTGGAAGAATTGCCGGTAATGACAATTCGATGGGCCTAATGAATAACAAGGGCAGATTGATCGGGGTCCGATCCGCCAACGATTTAAAATAAAATATAACGACACTCTGCCTTACATATCGGGAAAAGCTTTTGTGTCTTATTGGCTCTAATGAATTCGTCAGCCGGGAAAGCTAATGAAAGTTATAAAGTAACTAATTATCTACAACTTGTAAGAAAGGTTTGACAGAAGTGTAACTAACTCTTTACCGTGTTTGATTGCAATGGGTGGTGTTTGAAAATTTCAATCGTAATGGAGCTTTACGTAGATAGAAAAGTACTAGGTAAATGTAATTGAAGTTTTCACTTAAAATTAAAAATTTTAGTCAGTTGTGAGATATTCGACAAGATCACTGATGGATCAATGGAGTTTTTTTGATAAAGTTCAATTGATTAATTTTTCGTTATCTCATTGATAATGGATTATAGTAAAGTGATGAAACACCGGTATCTGCAAGAATTATCTAACAGTTCATGACCTAACCTGCATCATCTGTATCGTTATTTGAAATATATATAGATATAATTATTTGAGAGATATTAGGACAGCGTTTTCTGTCAGTGTACTCTTGAATACTATTACTAGATCAATGAATGGAGTCGCTATTCCATATATTTTATATAGATTCCATCTGCCAATTCTATAGAAAAGCATAATACCATTGATTAAAGGGTGTCCCTGTCAAACTTCATATCATTTTGACTAATGCATAGCTCAAGAAGAGCCATTTTAAATAGGAAATTTACTTATAATCCCTCTGTAACAATTAATTATCAGTATGACTTTTTTCAACAAGTATTTATGTTCCAAAATTATACATTTAAAAAATGTCGTTTCACAAATAAAAAACTTATTTGGGACAAAAATATCGGTTAAAATTGTCTTTAACCAACATGGCGAATTGGCCGTCAGGATTTTAATGAGGGAGGACTCAATTCTTGCTTAATAGTTTTCGTTCGGGAACAAATTCGCGTTTAACAAGAGTTCGCTGGAATGAAAAATTCGCATTCAATCTCATTTGATTTGGGGGAGCTTATCGTAAACCGTCCTTTCTCTTGTAGGAGATCCATCATGCTGGTCGTCATGGCGATGCTCCCACCCCGCTCATTTTATACTCTCGATATACTTTAAAATGGGCTCCGGGGTGGGCCAGGTTGGCAAGGTTAGCGCAGGTACCGAAGTCGCCACGGAGTCAGGGTTGTAGCTGATTAAATACATTGCAAAAAAACATCTAAATTACCATCATGTTGTGATCAGAGTCTGACTTGTAACTTTAGTAGCCCTGGGCCACCAGCAAATGTGGGGCCCCCCAAACATATCTCTATAAAATATTCGCGTGTAGTTTTCTTTATATCAGTGTTCAGTGGCTCATGTATTTTTTGTGTATTGATTAAATATGAGTTTGAACACAATTTAATAGTAAATTGTTCATTAAATTATAATTTTTTGCTTACCTCAAATTTAAAAGTTAAGTTTGGAGGCAGTTATACTGAGCATAAATGTTCCTGAAAAAATTAAGAGCCCCCTTAAAGTAGCCCTGGGACCGTGCCCCGTTTGCCCTGCCGGAAATTTGGCCCTGAGTGTGATAGCAAAAGCACTGCCATCTCCATGTGCTGTGAATTTACACAAGATGTAAAACTTATTCTGTAGTACCGGCAAAAACGTTTGCTTAACTGACAGTGTTTGGATGCACCCATCCTCTCTGTTCAAACGATATTGGAGTAAGTTGTTCATGTGACTCTGTACGTCGTGAAAACATCAATTTGCTGTAAAATAAGCATGACAACACTGTGATGTTAAAAGTAACTGCAAATTGTGCTGAAATTTTACAGTGTAGTAGCACACTTATTTTACTATCTTCTCTAGGCTTCGATTCAATATCGTAATAGCAGAATGGAATCGGAACACTGTCGAAATATTGTCATACAATATTTTGTATTATTAGAGTATTTTAAGTTTTGATGTGCCGTGAAAATGCAATCTGTATTTGTTACGGTAAAATACTATGCATATATTTTATGGCGTTTAAAATATAGCAGTAAGGATTTTTTCTTTAGGTAGTCATTTTCCATTGCGATGGTGTTCCCACCTTAGCGTGGTGAAGTGGTTTGTGTGTGTTGTCGATCCCGAGAGCTATGCCGGCGGGATCTTCGGCTCGTGGCAGGGTCACCAAAGCTGGACAGGTCGGAAGAGAGACACCAGACAAAGAGGAACACCCTGGCTGGGGGTTGGGCGCAGGGTCAACAGCCCTGCCCTTTAAAAAAAACTTATGTTCAGAAATCTCAAAGAGTTATTGCCAGAAGAAGTCATTTTTACAACACCTTGCTCTTCAAATCAAAAAATATAGGTCAGTTTAAATTTTTTGGGTATCAGATCACAAAAGTTATTTCACATTTTGACATGTTTTGAAAGCGCATTATTAAGTCTTTTCAAAAGTTTATACTATCATGTACTCATGTTTGACTTGACTATGGATAAAATTGTCCTCCACACAACTTCGCTATTGTTAAAAAATTAATTCTAACGTCCGTTCTAAGTTATGCAGTTATGCAAAATAAAATGTTTTAAAGTGGTCATTTTCGATGTAAATAAATTTTATTTGTATCATGCTTTGGATACTGTGAATTTTGTAAATCCACCCTTCATATGATGTTGCTATTTATATTAACCTAAGAGCAGTTTAAGTTATTAACGATGTTATAGAGAATATCAAGTGATTTTATGGTAAGTCCTAAGTGAGTTTAACAACTACACCCTTTAGTTAGTTATGTTTTATTTGTGGTCATTCTAATGAGCCTCATTGCTATAAATTGCGATTTTTTTCTATTAACACCATCCGTTGTGGACGCTAATAATAACGGCATGTTACTACTATGGATACGTTGAAAAATGTGTAATATAGAGTAACATCATATGAAGAGTACATTTGCAAAACTCACATTCACCAAAGTATACCTATGTGGAGTTCATTCCGTTCATTGGCGATTTTGATAATGGTAATTCAATTGGCTGAAGTGGCCAATGATTGGACCCTATATCTTAGTTATGCTTGGGAAAATGTGAGTTTTGAAACTACACCCTTTATATGATGTTGCTATCTATATTAACCTAAGAGCATTGCATATCATTATTTTTAAAGATAATATCAAAAAAAAAATTTGTAAGTCGTAAGTGAGTTTTTCAACTACACCCTTCATAAGATACAGACATAGAGATAGGCGAAATTGGCTTAATAGGCGTGCAAAACCTACTTTCATTAAAAAAACAGTTACTGCAAAATTTGCTGTCTAGTGTAAGAAAGTAAAGAAGTCTCTCTGATATCCATACTTTTTTTCCATAAAAAAATCAATCCAACAATTGAAAATACACCGCTTAGCAAGCAATCGCCCTCCTCAAATCTCTCCACTAGAAAAAATAAGAGAAAAAGTCTCTCTTGAACTCCTCAGAATAACATCAATCGAGCTCATCACTATGCAGAATGACAACTTGGAACAGCGCACAAAATTCTTTTCCCATAGCAGTGTAGAAGTTAACGAAAAAACAAAGTGTTCTATAGTTCATTTGTTCTTCTAATAAGTTAGTATTTAATGTAGTAGAATGGAAGTACACTGGTAATAAAACCCGCTTATTTAGTATCACATTTTAATGGAAAAAGTGTTGTCATCACCCTGTGGTGTGAATTTACATATGATGTAAAATTTTTTGTGTAGTATTGGCCAAAACGTTTGAAGCACAGGCAGTATTGGATGCAGCCATCTTTTCTGTCAAAACGCTGTTGGAGTAAGTTTTTCGTGGGACTCTGCACGTCGTGAAAACTTAAATTCCCTAAAAATGAAACCGCCAAATGTGCTCTATTTTTACAGAAGTTGTTACAGTATAGTGATTCACGGTTGAGTTTTTTTTTCTGTCACATTAATGAGTATAAATACTCTACTCAGGTTCAGGTACACGGAACTAATTTTATTTTAAACTTATTTACCAATTAAACATTAATTGTGTAACTATTCCTCAATTTGTTTCGACTAGTGTAATGCAGGATATATAGGGTAGTCTCAGGTTCAGGTACACGGAACTAATTTTATTTAAACTTATTTACCGCTTAAACATTAATTGTGTAACTATTCCTCAATTTGTTTCGACCAGTGTAATGCAGGATATGCATAGAACGGAAGAGTTTAAAATATCTTTTTAAGACCAATTCGTAGTTGTTTTTTTAATATATGCTACTTTATGTAATAAGATATACTAAGAACAGGTCGTAAAAAAATTTAAACACCTAAAAAATAATCAATTGCACTTAAAAGGTCACCTTAATCTGTATTTCATAAATAATGTGTCTTCATAAATAATGCCAAATTAGTCTAAAGCTTGTGTGTGTGTAACTATTTTATATTTCAATATAAAAGTTAATTCTAAATATAGCGTTTAATTTTGTTTGTTAAATTTTAAAATTGTATTGTCGATAAAACTGTTCTTGTTACAACGAAATATGAACATTACAGTAAACATTGACATTAGTCTTTAAAGTCCAATTATGCATTTTTATGTCGTATTTTTTTGATGGCTTAAAAGACGGGCTTCTGTTGACGGCACTTATAAGTATTTAGGCTACAGTGTAGTACAAAATATTAGGCACACCACAAAGTGTTAGTTTTATACAAAAGTATTGATACACAAAATGAAATCTTTATACGATATATTCATCAAAACATATTAAAATCATAATGGTCATTAAATACTAAGAAAAACAAATGTGTAGCAAGTTTTCCTCTAAAATGACAAGAATGAAAAAAATCTGCTGCACATAAGTTTAGGCACACCTAATAAAAATAATAATTTTTAAATCAAATAAGATATTTTAGTATTTCGTGTAGCTTCTACGTTGTGTTATTATTTGGAAAACCCTTGTTTTCATAGAAAGCATACCAGCTTTTGCAAAGTATGAGGCTAAATTTCATGCCATGTCTTGTCAAAAGCTTAATTTAGCTCTGGAACGGTGAAATATTGTTTGTCATTGACATAAACTACTCTAATAAGGATTCTCCAAAAAATTTCGAAGGAATTAAGGTCTGGACTGTAAGCAGGCCAATAAAAGACTAGGATATTATTGGTTTTAAAGAACTCTTTAGTTGACCTTGATGTATGTATGGATGTATTATCTTGTTGGAGTTTCCAATTTGGGCCGCCTAAAATCTCCCCATAAGGCAGTAAGTTGTTGTTAATTGGTAGTCCGACTAGTCTTGCTTTCCTTTGGTAAAAGCTAATGAATCTGGCCGTTGAATCCAAAGCCTCCCCACACCATTACTGAACCACAACCTTGACGTCGGCTAAATTTTATCCTTGGATCTATACTTAAATCATGCAAGTAGTAAGCATACTTATCGGGACCATCTAGGTTCAATTTTTTTTCGTCGCTGAAGATCACTTGCAGCCATTCGTCGTTGTAAGACATGTGTTGTTGAGCCCATTGCAGTCTTGCATCTTTATGATGAGATAGCAAGCTAAGCTTGCACTTCAGCTTGGATTTTATCAAGTATCCTTATTCCTTGATTCTTCTCGTGATAGTTTCCCGTGAAACTTTAGCCACAATCAGGCTTTTAATTAGATTTGAAGAGCAATGTTGGTTTTAAGCCAATTTTCTTATTTGTCTGTTCTCTCGTTTGCTGGTGATTCTAGGTGTTCCAGACTTCGATTTTGGTTGATATTGATCGCCACGTGCTAACACTCTATAAATACCTCTTTTGGAACGCTTTAATTAGTAGAAATATCAGAAACAGATATACTTCTGGATTTCAATATCCTGATTCTTATTATTGGCACGGTTTTAAGTATTGAAAATAACCTTCAACCTTTTAAAGCAACTTGAAAACCCTTCCTTTTGATGACGCAATAACTTTTTCTAAAGAATTTGCAATAAACTGAAACGTGTGCCTATACTTTTGTGGCAAGGAAAGTTTGATTTTTTTAATTTGTTGATGCAAGTCAAATTTATTTATATTTTTTAGAAATTTTTTTACCCTAATATTTTTCATGCTGCTTAAAGAATATATATTTTAATAAAAACTACTGGAAAATAGTGAATATTGGGGATTTTTTCATGAATCGTCTCTGTGCCTAAACTTTTGTGCAGCACTGTATTACTGTGAATTGTAACTATGATGCTTGTTCAAAGGCGATTGCACTTCAGCCGGTACCATTTTTTTGCCAAATATTTAGACACCCTCACCAAAAGGCAAAAATGTGCGAAGAGAGTTAATTTTAATTATTTTTTTGCAGGTTGGTCATTCGAAAGTCCTCACTCTATAGAGCTATTATTTTATGCCTTTTGTGTCAATCTTCAATTTATTTGTCATCAATCTAGGCAAATTATTGCCATATATAATGGACTAGCTGTTATACCCGACGTTGCACGGGTGGAGGTGTTTAACAGTCAATTTAACTATTTTTTTTATTTCATTTTAGTTACATAAGATATGAAGATTACACAGTAATTTTTCATTTAATTACCCAACTTGGATATAGTAATGATTAATATTAATTTCAAAAATACCTTTGATAAGAAGCTCAAATTAAAAAGAATACATATTTAAGTAAAAAAATAATCAGTAAGAATTAAAAATGGAAAAACAGCTAAATCTTAAAAGGGTCTCAAACATTTATTTTAACGCAATTCAAGGGAGTTCTATAATAAATTAAGTAACTTTTTTTGGACACTTTGTAGATATAAATACAATATAAGCAGTACAAATTTCTACCATAATCCAAAACAAATGCTGAAAAATTAAGAATTCAATGCAAATGTATACATTACTAAATCAATGCAGATATCTATATACATAAGAGGCAATAAAATATTCTTAATGAAAGCGAATTACATGATCTAATTGTTTAGATGTTATAAAGCTACTCCAGCAAACAGCAAACGATTTGCATTTTTTATATTTATTTGTATTTTTTTTAATTGTGATAAAGATACTAAAGCAAACGATTTTTATTTTTAATATTACATATTTTTCTAACTGCTAAAAAGCTAGCAAACGATTTTTGTTTTCGATGTTTATTTCTAATTTTTTAGCTGTAATTATACTAAATATACTTAAAAATCGTTTTAAAAAATGTGTAAAATTAAACTAAATAAACAATCCGTGAAAACATGCTGTTGAAGGAGCAATAAACCTCCAAGGTCTTCAATGCATTAAATGGGAAACATAAAAACGTTCGAAAACAATAGAAGGAATGGTCTGATTCGAAAAATTCTTAGCCTATGTTTGTTCCGGCGACGAGATGAATTTTTGTGCCAAATTTCGTGACGATCTGTTGTGTGGTTCTTTAGATCTCGTGTCTTATACAAACAAACAAACGGAAGTTGCCTTTTATGTATATAGATTAAATGGGTGAAAAATGCTTTTTTACCACATAATTAAGAATTTAACTTGAAGTAACGTTCTTATTATACCATTACGGATTAACTGGGATTTATGAGAGAAATTAAGATGACAGTAAGTTTATATTGAGAACAATATTTATAGGTGAGTGTGCAATATATAGCGCATTTGGGATACTGTAATCATAAGTTAATATATGTAATAGTTTTCAAGAGCAGCTTTGTAGAAAGAACAATAACGTAGGAAAATGGTCTCGAAAAAGAGCTCAAAAGTAGCAATCTCCCTTGGCAGGCAGGTCAAGGGAGGTAAATGCCAAAAATCGGGTGATTGATTCGATATAGATTCCCTGGGTAAGGGACACGAATTACACTCGATTCTCGGCCGCATTAACCTCTTTTCTCTCGACTAACCGGGATTCGGGTATCCGGACACAAGAGAGCGTATGTAAATGCTATGCGATTCGGGTTGCCGAAATCCTGTCGCCAAATAATACTACGGAGAGGTGCTTTTTCAATGTGCTACAATGTGTACTTTTTTATATTCTCTTTGACTGAATTTGTGATGAGAGGTGTTTATTGAATGACAAGGGGAATTGGTGTAGCCCCATCTGTCATACTTTTGGAAGTTTTGAAGCTGACTTTTGAACTGAATGTTAAATTCGCTTTTTTTATCTTTAAAATTTTAAACAAAACCAAGTCTGGAAAGTTAAAGGAGGAGAGTCAATTGGGAGAGTTTAATTTAGTAGATAAAAAGCTCTTTCAGAATAAACAGAATCAATAATTTTTTCTACTATTTGAGAATTTTTCTACTATCTTTTTTCTACTATTATGAATTTCACTTTAGAAAATGAATTAGTTTTAATTTTTAAAAAAATACCGTAAAAAAGAGCATTGAAATTTTGTATTACTGAAATGGTTATAAATAAAAATTTTTATTATGAAAAAGAATGCGTTACATGTGGGAGTGTCACTTATAATGTTGTACCATATTATTGATTTTATGAGTTTCGAATGAAATTTTAATAACCTTACATGTTGCTTATTATTCGAGGAGGTATTACGGTTTTTAACATTTTTCTAAAAATCAATATAGAAAATAAAAAAAAGATTAACGAAATTTAGTTAATATCATCTATTTAATTAGTTCTTTTAAATATGTTTTTAGCAATAAATAAATCAATACTTTGGCAATTTTAACTAATACATAACACACATGCTTATACAAAATGGTAAATACAAAAACGAGCACAGATAACTTATTCAGATATTATATGTTCCTTTAGTATCATAAATAGATTTTCAAGAAGATTAGACTAGAAATTCGTGACCGATCTTTCATCCACAATTCAAAGAAATCCACTTAACTCTATTCCACCTCAAAGTAAAAAGACACGCTTTAGGGATAAAAAGTAGAATATTAATATACCTGAAACTTCAAACGCTCTGATCTGAAGAATAATGCCGAAAAAATATTTTTTTAGTTAAACAAAAGTCAAGGATCTTTAGTCACCAAATGCACCATTCCTCACGATTATCAAGACCTTGTTTTTGTTCAAAAGAAGATATTTCTTCACCTTCGTGCCTGTGGTCAGTTACTTTGGGTTATGATTCAGAATTTACTTCCCAACAAATGGGACCGAAGCCATTATAGAGAGGTGTTAAGTATCCCTCATCCCGTTGTTTGTTGGACGATTAGTATCTCTGCTCACTAATAATCTGTACCTCAGCAGAAAAAAGTCCAATGTCCCATGTTATAGCACTAGAGCTCGGTCCTTTTTACACCGTGCGCACGTATAGACGGATGCTGGGATGGATTGGGTGATAGATCAGGGGATTACACCCCAAAAATTGTCTAATCCTCTTTTCTTGGGTTAGTTGTCACACTTTTTTTTCGGGTACCTTGTGTTTTTGCCTAAAAGGAGATTCCGTAAGCAATATATCTTTGGGGATAAGAGAGTTGTTATAAATACAAACACTTGTTTGGCATTTTACACATGTCGGGATCTGGATACAGCGTCTGTCTGTTTGTGCGTTATTTGTATTAGTTAAAATTCATAACAGCGCTCTCATATTTTGTTGGGTACTAATCTCTTAAGATATATTTTCTGGGTTCGAAAAGGAAATTGTCGTTCGTATTAAGTTTGCTATGCGACAGTTTAAAAATACTGTTTTTTATATCGTTTTATAAAAAATGCCAAAAACTCTTTTTTGTTCTTGTAATACCTAATGGTTGAATATTTTGTAAATTTTTAGAGTACTCCGTAAAAATTTAGAATAAAAAATATTTTGTTAAAAATAAATAGTTTGGAAGATTGTACTTAAATACAAACAACATGGGCAGTTATTTAAAGTTTATAGTTTCTTACTGCAAGGCAAATTAATGATCATCTGCCATAAATAAATTTTATGCAATATATAAATTAGATTAACATAAACTACATTGCGCAAACCTTTTTTGGTACGAAACAATGAAAAAGCTCATTATTAGACTGATAATAAGGGTTTAGAAACATAACGCGATGTTACTCAGAAAAAGGATAGAATGAATTTTATTTCTAATTATTTTTTGAGCTTTATTCAACGACTCTTGTGGTGTATATTTAAGTTAATTTATTTCGCAACTTAACACATCATTTAACTATGCGCACAACTAAATGAAACTCATTCTCTTATTAAGAGTCAATAAATAAAAACTTATTTTTATTTCATTTCGAAGTTATTTCACAATAAACACTAAACTAAAAACCACATCGTTCCTCACAACCTCACCAAACTCAAGCTGTCTACCGAGCTCTGGACCACTGACTAGAAGCTAAGACGACCGCCTCGATTCAGCGATCTGGAATTTTTAATGACGACAATCAATTAGCGATTAGAAGAGCGGCTTTCCAGCCCCCTCATACACTTTTTGATGGATGAGTTTTCGTTAGGGATCCTCTGTAATCATGGACATCCGATAGCCTTTTGCGGCCCTCCTAATCTTAGCTAGGGATCGAAGAGGCTTCCCCTCTTACGCCTGTTGGCTGTAATGAGCCGGGCCGCATTGTCTTGGTCCGACAGTCAACTGTCAGAATCTTTAGAGACAGTTTTGCAGGTGCTGTCGGCAATCAGTTGTCAACGCATCTTACTTTTACCTTGTTAATTCATATTTCATTTTTGAGGGGTTTTCTTCTACTACACCTCATTAAAAAAACACTTTCCACTGGAACTTAGTAGTGTCCACGTTCTTCGTTGTCGAAGGAACAAAATATTTTCTGTATTATGCTCAACTAATCGCTATTAAATATTTCAGGATATACTAATAAATATTGAATATTGGCACGTGCACGAGGAGAATAATAAATGATCTTACTCGGAATAAAGTACAATTAGTTGAGAGGTATATGAGATTTAAAAAGTAATGTCTTACATTCTCCCACCTTTCGAGGCTACTCGATATTATTTTTGTTCTGTAATGAACAAGGGTTTTGTAAAGTTTAGTAATTTAGAATTAAGACAGAATTTTGTAAGAAAGCTTTCCTCTCTTATCAGCCACAATTACTCCAAATCCCACTTAGCCAGACAGTCAGCTGTAATAGCACAACACCAATTCCTCTACTGTAGCAAGCTAAGCAACAATTTTAAATCCCTATCGAATCGGGCAAAGTTTGGACCTTATGAATTATGGATAGAAGGGGTTGCCGCAATCTACAGAACTATATTTATAAATTTTAGAGGAGATAGACGTAGAATTTATTTTCGTCTTGTAATTGCATAATTTTTTTTAAAATTTAGACAAACAGAAAATCGTCTCTTACATGATTCAACGGTCAACTAAAACGGTCACGCCTACGGTGACTTTACAGTTAGGTCAAACGTTGTCTTCTACACCACAAACAAACCATACTCGGCCCCGTTTAAATTGTCCGTAATGCTATTTATGCGGCATGCTTACAAACTACTTATCTACGAAAGCCTTTCCACTGAGCATATACTAATCCCACCGCTACGACCTTTGCTGTTTGTCTGCGACCAACATAAGCCTTAGTTCGATGTCTTTTCTAACAACATTCAAATCGAACTCACAACTACCCAACACCCTTAAAAATGAAGTATAGTCCGCCTGTCACTTCTTAGCATCTCTCAAATATTTTGATTGTGGAACAGTCTACTTCGAGAAAGGGTAAGGAAGATTTTGGTTTAGGCAAGAGTTACTATATTTGTCGTTTCATTGCTTTAAGCAGGCGCATATTTCTTTAAGGTGTAAAAACAGTTTATCAAGTGAAGTGCAATTCGAACTTACATCGGGTTCACTATTATTGCACAGCTATTTTGACTAATAGCGTTCCTCGAGGTGATACTGAATGTGTTAAATAATACATATACTACATATGATGCAAATCTATTGACGATCAAGTCAAGATAGAAAAGAAATGCATGTACAATTTGATGACGACCATCAGCAATTTAATAGAATCCTCCTTTCACAAATAACCCATGTGTAGTTTTAGTGTTACACATTATTTCCAACCAAACTAACCCAATAATTTCCTGTGTTCGCCAAACGCCATGGGATTGGCAACCCTGCCTCCTTTAGGTTCTCTATCTGTTTCAGGGCCGTAGTGAGCCTAGTGGTCAGCGTCTCGGTCTCGGGATCGGAAGGTCCTGCGATCGAGTCCCAGTACCACTGAAGACCTACCGAGTATATGCGGAGTACGTGCTCGTTAAATCTGTTGGGTCCGAAAGTCCTCTAAGTTCCCATACCAAATCAATACCTCTGGGGGTGACAAGCCAATTCTGGGGATCCTCTAGTTGGCCTCTGTCTCTAAAAAAATTAGATGGATCCACTTATGTGTGTGTGTTGTCTGTTGTGTTTGTCTTACTTGACGAAGGTTTATAAGCGGGTCGCTGACCAAGCACACAAACCTGAATATATATGTCTACCAACCAACCAACCATCTATCTGTTTCAAAGTGGAATCTTCCACAACCAAAATATTTGGGATGCTAAGAAGTGACAGCTGGACTATACACTCGCACCAATCTGCCCAAGTGCCAATGAAGTTTAAAGTCCGTAAAAGTTATAAAATAACTTTAAAATGACTTTTAATGCGCCAATTTGTATTGATTTTATTTTTATGAGAGCCAATTAAAAGACCGTTGAATCGCGTTGGATATTGCAGGCTTTGAGTAACTGAACATTCAACACTTTTCTCTCTTTTCAGCAGCGATAACAACCACTGAATGTTAAACAATCTTTGTTACAAAGTCATTGTTTCCAAAGAACGAATGGGAAATTTGTAGGCACACATTTCCTTTATCAGCATTTACCCTGAGACAACCGAAGTCGAACAAATGTTTAAACGAAATGGCCATTGTCGAACGAACGATGCCAAGATAAGATCTTCTATTGGCCATTTCTTTTCTGGCCCCCATAAAAAAAAAAGAGTTGAGTTATGTATCCTTCGCTGTTATCTTGCTGTGTCTGGGTGACAAAGCTGTAATTAACATTAGACGAATTTTAAATGCAATTTCGTTAAAATATAGGTTAATATATTGGATTTCTGAGGAGATTATTAATAATAAATGTTTCAAACTGCACAATCCAACGGTCTGATGATAAAAGACTTCTGAGGCTAAAGCAAACAATATAATGGTATTCACAAAGCCCTAAAATACCGTTTGTATTCTGTCAATGTGATAGTTGTCCCCAAATGAATATTTCAACGTTAAAACCTCTCGGAGGTTAGGAAGTCTAGTCGGAAAGCATAATTCAACTTAATCTAACCAAATTAAAATCATTTATAAAAATTTATTTTATGAAGTTTAATTATGAAACATTTACATACATATAAGCAGTGCTGGATTTCGGCCTAGGCCTTCAAGGCCCGGGCCTAGGGGCCCAGTCAGGAAGGGGGCCCTTAAAAAGATAAAATCGCCCAAAAAAAATTGAAAATCGCCAATTGTTGTGTACACCAGCGGCTCTCAGTAATGTACATAGTCAGAAATAATGCAGTCAATTGACTAGGATGACGTAATTCGTTCTTTTGCACAGAAGAAAGTTCGCAGTATGATTTTATAAATTTTATAGAATAACTCTAGTAACATATTGTATTATTCTGATGTTTATTAAAGTCGATTAAAAATTATATGTTCTGTACTAATGTATTTAATTTCCTAAATTTCCAAAATAGCTTCGAGATGGTGGGGGGCCCCAAATGTCAAGTGCCTAGGCGGGGTCTTTAAATCCGGCACTGCATATAAGACTAACAAACTGCATATATCTTGTAACAGAGTATATTTCTTTCAGATAAAATGTTATTTCTATACAAATGCAGTGATTATCACAGTAGAACTTGCAGCTTTGTCACACTAGAACTTGTATATGGAGAACTTTTTAACATCCGTTGTTCACGGCATGCCTGGAGTTAGTAATGAGTCACCTGGCTCCGCGTTAGTTGTTCGTTAGACGAGGTTAAAAGTGTCACATCTGTTCATTTAAAATAAAAAGAATGATCGACAATAACCTCGTTTTGTTGCTGTAAATTCTCAGATCTGGATATTAGTTCGACAAAATCTTAACATATACCTGGTTTTTAAGAAGTTGAAGCTAGGGAGGATGCGGCAATCGGACAGCTCTTGCATCTTTAAGGTGTTTTTTAATTCTAAATTTTGCTTTGAAAGTTTATTATTTTTATTTCATTTAAAGACTCTATTTGCTAGAAGAATAGTAAGAAATCTTTTCTTGCAATTGGTATTATAGATTTTGACAGAATATTGACAGATTTTTTATAAAATTGATTCGAAAATTAAATTTGAATTATAATGGGGGTTTATGCCTCTTACTAATTCAAAAATATTATTGCGACTAACTACCAAAGTTTATTGAAAAAAAAATGTTGCCGGAGTATGTCCTAGTGTTTAGAGCTAAGACTTTTGCCTTCTTATATAGTCTGTGCGTTTGATTCAACTTTCTCGCATGAATGTGCGGAATCGGCTCTAATACGAAAATAGTAAGTTCAAAAGTGTTAACACAAATACACATTTTTTCAAAAAGTTTATTTGCAATTTTGTTAATCCAATTCCGGGTGTCTCAGCAAAACCTACGTGAATGTTTTGGCTTAGTTTCTGCAAGTTGTCATCCCTGTTGTAGTTTGTTTGAGGACAAGTTAAATTAAGAGGGTATTTTTTATTCTACACGGTGCTTTTTCAATTAGACAAACAGGTGGAAAGATCGTTCAGATCCTTAAAAAGAAACCCACTGTAAATTATATCGCATACTGTTATTTTAAGTAAGGATTAGCGTCTGTTTTTCGAAATATTATGGCCAAACCTTGCTTTATAGTTGTTTTTTTTTAAATTGACTATAAATATTTATTTGTAAACGTAATAATTAAGATTAATAATGCGATAATATAAAATTAAAAGCAATATAATAATAAATATTACTTAATTGAAAGTCTTCAGTAATCACAACGTGTGTTCAACCAACTCCTAAATCAAATAAGAATACCTTAACCCCGCACCCAGTACACCAACACTCACACATACAAATATTTATAAAAGAATAAAGAATATTTAGTGTTTAAATTGGAGCTCAGGTTTTTTAAGGCCACCCGAAAACCCGCAAAAAACTCCTATACTTAACATGCAAAAAATCTTTTTTGATGTACCTTTTCTGAGGACTTATTATATACATACATAAATTTGGTATCTATATGTATGCGTCAAACACTCCTACATACATTGAAGCTTATATTTAGTAATAGGTGTTTTTTTTTAATTGACAGTAAATTTTTTTTACCGATTAACCCAAGTTTTATGAAAATTTAGGCAATTTTTCCTATTAAAAATGCCATAAATATTTAAGTTTTCAACATATCAATTAAATAGAGCTTTAAAGTATAGTTACATGTGTTGGAAACATACTGTTAAAATGTTAAAGCTTAAAAACTTGTAGATTCTTAGAAAAGGTACATCGAACTTGTCAAAACACTATTGTGAGATTATAGCGAAAACGTACTAGTAGTTGTCTGTTATTACATCATTTGCATTCTTAAAATCTTTTGTAATACTTCTAGTTATCGTAGAAACCAAATTTAATAAATATTGAAAAGATAATCATTCCACGGACATATCATCCACGGAAGGAGAATTCCAGATATCCCCTGGATTCCAAATATCCACCCAAAACCAACGAACCCATAAGATTCCACCTTGTTCTTTATCAAGATTTAAAAACACCTTTTCTCCACCTTTAATGGAGCCCTGGCTCATGTTTAAGGTCTGACAGATACGGCCCCGGATACTGTGTCCGGATTTACTTACCCCTGATATACGCAATGGTAAAAGGAGGTGTCCAGTTAGAATTTGTATGTACACTGGTGGTCTCGACATAAAGGGAGGGCATTTTTTTACATCCATACGCGAGGGGGATATTTTCGAATATCCCAGGGGTGCCGTAGTGGACAAGAAAATAATTTTCGGACGGAGAGGTGTGTTTGCCTCTCCCATTATTTTTTCCCCCTGACTTCACTGTGTTAGAGTTAGGAGATTGCGCTGTAGCCAGATAAGTAACCACAAGCAGGATCAGTGTATTTCCGTAATGGACAAGAGTGAGGACGTGTCGTGGTGAAATTGGGGCGTTTGTCACTGTAAACGAGCGGTCACGTAACACAGGAGGTATACCTTGGAAAATGTCATTACGTGGTGTTTGTTTCTGTAACAATAAATTTTCAAACATGTTTCATTATTGCCCAAAAGCGGTTATTTACTGCTTACTTTATGACTTACATCTTAATTGGATTTTTTAAAAATTGTTTTAGTTATAAACTATATCATTAATTTTTTTATTTTGCGACATTTTAGTTAGAGATGGCAGTGTTTCCATATAAATATCCGCAAGCAGAAGTCCCCGTTTTCGTCAGTGTGTTAGAAATGTTACGGTTGTGTTACAGGCGGAATATTTTAGAAAATATTTATTGGAACTTTTTAAAGAAATAAATGTAATTATTATTTTTTGATTTAGTTCACCTCAGGGGTCAAACTAATGCCAAAGAACTAATAATTAAGAAGCTTGAGTTAAATAAATTTATATATTTTTTCTCATCCTCTGTGTTATATGGAATCTTGTGTTGTCAATAAATAAAGAACCGTAGGGCGCAATCAACATGGATATGCTATTTCCTAATATCGAATTTGGATCGGCATTAAATATAATAAAAAGTTTTAATCATTTTCTTAAGCTCTTTTTTCTACGTTATACAATATAGTTGAATAATATCTATAAAATCCGAATGACAGATTATAATTCGCATAAAAATAAACGTGGTCTACCTTAAAATTTACATAATTAAAAATAAAACAACTAAGGATCGGATCATTAAAAATAAAAGGAAAAAATAGTTTAATGTATTATTGATAACACTAACAAAAACACTCGCTTCTTAAGCTACAAACCAGTGTCAAAATAATTTTATTCATTTTTTCTTTCAGAGCCTATTCAGCTACTTGTATTACTGATCAAGAAAAACGAGATAAAAAAAATAATGAATGTTCAGACACATTGTCATTAGTTCACTTCTCATATGAACATATCGCATGCGAAGAACGGATACCTTTAAGAGAAAAGTAAGATCTGATTTATTATATTAGATGGTAGTTGTGAATATGCCTTTTTAATGAATCTTTTTGATAAGATAACAGATTGGACACTTCACTGTGATGTATGTAAGAAGATTTTACATGATGTAAAAAAAGCAAGAAAAACTGGTATGATAGCAATCATAACGTACGACTGATATCTTTGGTTTCCGACGGAGAGATATTTTCCTTGTGTTCTTCGACGCTTTTTCGTGAGTAAAAAATAATGATCCAAATTCAATGGAATAAATCAGTCTAAAAGTCTCCTATTATGTCTAGACACACTTTTGACGTTTTCAACTCCTTCAGACCAGACGTTTGATAAAAGATACATTTTTGAATATCATTATAGACCTTCCAAATCAAAAATAAAAAGCGTTAACTTTATACATAAAAATTCGTTGTTTGTGTAACTTAGTTTGTGGTCTTTATTTGTTTCATATTTTGTTTATTTAGATAAAATCAGCAGAAAGCTTATTTGCGCAGGTCAAATTTTCTTGATAATCTTCGTTAATGAGTTTATTCGTATCCAATGTTTTTTTTTTATCTGATGTTAAAAATATTATTTTATTCATAGTGTTGTCATAACTTAAATGGTATTAAACCGTTTTAGTAAAACCAAGTCAAATAAATTGTCCGAGCACTTTTTTTTAATTATCAAAATTAAACAACATTATAAACTTCTGTTTCATTTTTATAAAAATAGATTTGATGTATTTTTCTATTTTTGATCCATGTAAGTTACCCTTATGTATGATTTCTTTTATTTAACCTTATAAGCATAGGAAATAAAATGAATAAGTGATGATTTAATATTTATTTCCAAAAAGCTATTTTATTTAAAAAAAAAACATAACACATTTCACACTATTCTACAGCTTATTCTCTTCAAAATCAAAGGTTTCATTAAACATAATAATAAAATCCTTGAGCCTACTTTCAGCCTTCTTCAAAAAATCTTTATAATTTTCGTTCTAAATATATTGGCAAAATATCTTACAATCCTGCCATACATTTTTCACAGCTGACTTTTATTCTATCTTTTCCTCATATATAACAAATATAAAACTTTATACCCGCAGAGTACGAGGACATACATTTATCATTACAGCTTCAGACTTTCCAGCGTCTTTTACGTAATTTATACCTGTTTGAATCGAGATTCGTGAGTGTCCATGCTGTTTTTCTGGACTTGATTCAATGAAGGGAGTGTATGATGTCAACCTGTCAACGAAGCAAGATATGTAAAGCTCCGGAGATTATGTAGGATCCCGTTGATAGGGCAAATGTTATTTTTAATTTCAACTGTGCAATTAAATCCTGTTTTTGGTTGATTTTGCTGTATGTGCCTTATGGAATATTGTATCATTGATTTCTTTTAAAAGTTTAACAGTAAAAAATATTCGGTAAAATTACAGCTAATTTTGAGGCAACTTTTTAACAGTATTGTAATGTTTGTTTTACAGCAAATTGATGTTTTTATAACGTAAATATAGCCACATAAACAACTTTCTCCAATAGTATTTAAACAGAGAAGTTTGGTGCATGAAACCACTGCATCTGAAGCAAACGATTTCACCGGTACCGCACAGTATAATTTTGCATCATATGTACCATTTAATTTATTAGGTGGGGTTAATGAGCACTCTTACCATCACACTGAGATGGGTAAATTAGAGTTTTTTTAGTGTTTATAGAGAGTAAGATTTTAAATAACCATAGTTATAAAATAACTTTAAAATGACTTTAAGCGCCAAGTTCTATGATTTTATTTTTATGAGAGCCAATTAAAAGACCGTTGAATCGCGTTAGATGCAATCATTGCAGGCTTTGAGTACTGAACATTCAACACTTTTCTCTCTTTCAGCAGCGATAACAACCACTGAATGTTAACAATCTTGTTACAAAGTCATTGTTTCCAAGAACGAATGGGAATTTGTAGCACACATTTCCTTATCAGCATTTACCCTGAGACAACCGAAGTCGAACAATGTAATGTTGTTTTACAGCAATTGATGTTTTTATAACGTAAATATAGCCACATAAACAACTTTCTCCAATAGTATTTAAACAGAGAAGTTTGGTGCATGAAACCACTGCATCTGAAGCAAACGATTTCACCGGTACCGCACAGTATAATTTTGCATCATATGTACCATTTAATTTATTAGGTGGGGTTAATGAGCACTCTTACCATCACACTGAGATGGGTAAATTAGAGTTTTTTTAGTGTTTATAGAGAGTAAGATTTTAAATAACCATTGTGGCCTGCCAAGTGGGAAGAAGGGTGGGCGGAACACCAAAACAACAACAGTACTCTCTAGTGTTTTTTAATGAAAGCAAATTTGAAAGTCTCACAGTTAAAAGCCACTAAGAACCAAGGAGGTGCATTACTAGACACACATTACAAAGTGAACATCTCTCGGTATGTATTCTTTGTCAATCCTATGCAGACGCCAATCAAGGGCATCGTCGAGACGCGATCACATATAGCGTATAGTTATGTATTAGGACGATGTTCTCAGCCATTCGTAATTCTCTTATTAATAATGAATAAGCAATTTGTAATTTTGTTGGACATAGTGTTTTTGTTTGACTTAAAATAATGAGAAATATTAAATTAAATCATTTAAGTTTAAAATACAATGCGATAAATACAGTTGAAAGTAATAACAAAAAAAAGATGATGTTTGAATTTGTTCAACCTACAAAGAGATTACTGTGTATCTATCGCGAAAACATGGGTATATCTACGGGAATTAATTTGGTTAAAAATATAAAACTTAGATCAATAATAAAATTATTTCAGTCCCTATGTCGGTTATTTTAAACCGAAAACATCCGTTTTTTTAAAACGGATTTTCAATTTCAGAAAGAAACATATTTAACATGAATCTATCAAATTACTAATTTATTAAATACTTTATAATAAAAACCTACTGTATTAACACTAAATATCTAAAAGCCAGAAACCAAACCACCGTTCATCCCACCACCAAAGTGTCCCTAAACCGTCACCCAGAGCATTAGGCCGACATTTTATTACGTGTCCCGTCCCCGTCATTAAGGGCCCTCAGAGACCGTCCGTTTCGAAGCCCTCTAGGAATCACACGTGTCCTCTCGGGACCCCACTCGATAAGAGAAAGGGGGCCCAACAGGCTAATGAAGAATTATGGAGGGCCCTGTTTTCAATCTCTGGGGGCCTTATCGAAACTTTGCTAGACTGCCGCATTAGGCGGAGGATAGCAGTGGTTCTCTCTTTTACACTTCTGATACTGTCACTTATTGAATGTATATGTTGTAGCATAGGGGTATGTCGTGTGTTAGTGATTTTAGGTGGGGTTCATGGTTTGATATGGACCTGTGGAAGCTGTGTTTGTAAATGGAAGTGTTGGTAAAGAAGCAAGAACTAAAGTTTGCGTTTACACACAATTGATAACAGAAAGATACAAACAGGAAGTACAAATATGCACTTTTATTTTGAGTTAACAGAAACAATGTATATAGATTAGGCTTTAAAGGTTCAGTTGGATGATCGTCAACAAAACGAAAGTACGACTTATAAAGATGGTTGATATAACAAAACAAAGGTTTTCTTTTTAGTATTATACTTGTGTTTATAAGTAAAATTTGTAAAACTAACGACACTAGTTTTATGAAGTTATGACAAATTTTAAATCTACACAAAAAAAACATAGAATTTTTTTCGCAATGGCAGAGTTAATAGGATAAAGATCCACAATTGGGATGATCTTCGTATATGAACAATGCTTGGCAGGTGTATTATTAGTCTACAAATGAATTGTTAAATGTTACAAGGGGTCATATTCATTGGAAGATTTCCGTATACGCATTCATATTGACTAAAATATTGTTGCTGATGACTTTTTTGCGAGGTGAGAGATTGTCGAATTGAAAGAGACACAGCAAGAACATCAAGACGTTATGCATTCAATTTGGATTTTGTCTCTTTAATTTTATTAAATATGAATTTTAGTTCAATTTGGAAGTTCATTACATTATTTAAATGAGGTTAGCTAATTCCCTTTTATCGAAAACAAACAAGGGCTTTTATTTTTACTCACTTTCTCCAAGTGTATCACAGTGCCCCATGAGGTGTATCAATCTACCCCAGTTGGATGAATCGAATGATTTTTTTTGTGTAAAAAATATTAACTGTTTTATATGATAATTTTGCGAAAATGTGATTTAAAACAACGACTCTGTGCGGGTGATCAATAAGCTAGTTTTTCTGCCTTCTCACATGGAAAATATAACTTAATTTTTTTTTCTGAGACTGCACCAAAAAAAAAATTATGAATGCCTCAAAATTCCATCAATTTCCCCACCAGTGACTGCTGACTCTCACTTTGGAGTGTAGTTGAGTTGTCCATGAGTCAAAAGTGCGGCTAATCCCCAGCCGACCGCCCTCCGCTGAGTGGTGCAAAGGCCACTTTCCTGCTGCACCTCTCCACTCCACACAGTCTCCCAATCGTCATGATACCCGGTATGTATTACTTTTGCTCTTTCTAATGCGAGTTGATTGTGGTGTGATATACATAGTTGAGTCGGGATGACATAGTTAGAATTTTTTAAATACAAACATCCTAGATTTTTAACAATATAATTTAATATGGTCGAGAATCCTAGAGTTTTAACAATATAATTTATAGGTCTGTAACAAAGCAAACCATATATAAAAAACTGAAAAAATATTTTGTACGGGAATAATTGGTGTAAATAATAGGTAAAATATTCACGTGTAAATAATAGGTAAAATATCAACGTGTAAATATAAAATGTGTTGGTGTGAGATTTAGCTCTTTCTGTGTGGTTTTGTTCGAGTTGATTGTGCTGTGATACATATCGCTGAGTCGGACTGATATTGTTAGAACTTTTTAAAAATAGGTGTTTTAAAGTTTTATTATAATTAAATATGGTGTTTGAGATAGGTTCGCAACAACGCAAACCTTAAAAAAAAACCCGGAAAATGAACCTTTGGAATGAATGGAAATGAAACCTTTATCTGCAACTAATTTGTGTAAATAATAGTTTAAATATTCACGTTTATTTAAAAAGTGTTGATGAGAAATTTTGAACCTAAGTCGAAAATATACTTGATAACTTGTTGTGTAATTAAAAGGACGAACATTTAGCTTATTTATTTTACATCACTGATCATTTAATTTGGAAATCTAATGGAAGTATGAAATTTTTTATTTAGCAAAACCTTCTTATGAAAATGAACAATTATTATTGTTTTGAACACACACAATAGCCTAATTTTCTCCATTAATCAAATAGAAAATAAAATCAGATTAATTTGCATTTGTGTGAGGTTTACAATACTAGCTTTAAACCTCAAATGTAAGGCTTGGTGCACTGAATACGTGAGTTTATTTTTTGATGGATGCAAAGAATCTCTTCAATAATAACTTAAATTAAAAAATTTGACGTCAAACCTTTTTTAAAAGGTTAATTGCACCCGTGTAAAATCGTCCCTCCAGATATGCCGTGAAGGTTAATACCATTTATAAAACGCCACTCTAAATGTGTGATCTTAAAGTTGTTTCTATTTTACGCTTTTGGAATTGTATAGTAAACATATCAAGTCTGAGAAGAAAAAAAAGTAAAGCAGTAACATCAATATTTATTTGTAGCTGCATTATATTTGGTGTTTGAATGCTTTGATTTTCCATGCACTCATTTACAATAAGAAGAGGAGATTACAATATAAGATTTAAGCAAAAGAAACCTCTAACGGCTATTTCCATGCAAAATTATCCTTTCTGTAGTGTAAGTCACATGTGTAAAAAATGATTATCGTTACAACTTTTAACATTAAATGAAAAAAAATAGTGAAATGCTGATCTACACTTATTAACACTAAATAATGTAAAGTGCTTTATTTAATTTTATTTATTTTTCAAATTTAAAAAGTTTATATACTCCTTTCAAATTGTGACTTACACTACATTTACATGGAATTACCCTAACTACAAAAACTCGATTTGTCAATTTATTACCATTACCACAGTTTTTGTTAAACTTTTCTCTTATATAACCACACATACATAAAAAGAAACGTTTCAATTTAAATTCAACTTATGATAAAGTCAATGCAAAAGAATAACATGCCCCAGGCTAGGCTAAATCTCAACTTTATATAGTGTGTCATTTAAAAGATATTCAATTCCAAATTTGTTCGTTTAAAGACTTTGACAAAACTATCATTGATCGCTACACCATAAGACACTGCCAAGAGGAAGTAGTATAAAAATTCCACCAAGGACAGATGGACAAGATACCATGACATATACTTGCGGCCAGCCAAGATAAAACTGTCTCGCTGGGCTCTGTAACACATTACAATCCCTCTCGGATCTGACAGTGATAAAAGGCAAGTAGCGACCCTGTGTACAGAAAACCATGGAGGTATGAATAAGATTTGGATGAGGATAGGAAAGGAAGTGAAGACTTCTGAGAGTCACTAAACCGTCATAATACACCCAAACAAACTGTCCTCTCTCAACGACACTTCAATAAGAAACTTCCTATTACTCTTAAGAATAAGTAATTGATATGGAATCCTTAAAATTAAAACGTGGTAAAATCCATTGGACAATTTTCCACTCCGCTCATTTTTGTTAAATTTTAGTGAAAGAGGAAGAGTCTAGAAATTGCTCTGTTGACCTCTTTTTACATTTTTTTCGGATTCACTTTTAAAAAATATAAATTTTTGCAGTTCTAAATTCTAGTTCATGATCTGAACTTACACAAAGTTCTGACATTTAACTTCGTAGGATGGATTTTCCTTCTTTTACATTTAGTGATTTACTTTTGAAAAATGATACATTTTGGCTGTTCTAAATTCTAGTACACGATACGTTTTCTTTTAGAAATCATGATGAATGATAGATATTGAAAGATTACAGCAATGTATTTAAAAAATAATTTGCATAAATGGCAGACGAGTTACAAAAAATAAAAGCATATACAGTTAGTACAAATGTTTATATGCGACATCCAAACTTTTATATCCCGACCTATCTGTAAATGTTCGTCTTTGTTAGATGCTATGCCTAGTATTTTTATTTTAGGTCGGTTAAAAAAAATGGTATCCAACAATGACGAACAATAACAGATAGGGATGGTGAAAAAATTTCTAAATTAGGGTAATCGGCACTGATTCGAAAATTTCAAGTTCTACTTTAAATTTATTTAATGCGACGCAGTTCAAAATCGTTAGTCAAGCGTTGGGTGCATTGCCAAAGCGATTAAGGCTTCACTTGGTAAAATGGTTTCTGTTATTCTTTTGACCTGGCAGCGTTTCCATCTTACTCTAATTTTCAAGGTATAAAACGTTCAGGTGATCGTGGCTTTGGGTCAACTTGACAAATGCCGGACAGGGGATGTATGTAGCCCTTCTCCAACTGACAAATAGACTCGTTCTGAGATAGGCCGGACGTTTATGGCAAAGTTGTATTTGGAATTACTCTGAGAAGAGATTGTCGTGATAGGATTCGGTATTTTATCTGGTTTTCTTTTTATTTTTATGGAATATTGAACGTTGATCTTTTCTTCTTTATTGTCTCGACAGTCTTGGGTGGATCGTTGACTTCATTAATATTTCTAACCATATCCTCCACCCAGAGCCCAAAAGCTTGGCTAAAAAAGTCATTTTTATGCTCAGTTTTTCATCTTTATCCATTCTATCCATCTCTATATGTATCCTCGTGTCATTATAATAAATATTCTTTCAGAGAGTCTGAGCATCCGTCATTTTTTCTTCATAATGAATTGATTCACCTTGAGGTATTCATGTATTACAAGTTGTTCTGAACCACATTTGTGGACATAACTTTTTAATATGAGTTATGACGAGTATTTAAATATCAAGATGGATTATTGCACAAATTTGATAAATATCTGTCTTTCAATTTAATTTTTGTATACGTCGAAAAAAAGTATTAAATAACAATTTTTTTATCATGTTCATGGACAATTAAATGCCCTCTTGTGTCTTTAAAATTTCAACAGCTAGTTCCAATACATCTGTGCTGTAGAGGACCTCTACCTCTTCAAGTTTTGAAGACAATAACAATTTATTTATGGACGAATTTGGACAGGGTGGTAAGGAGAGTACTACATTAATAAATTTTGATATTTTTTTGGTGTTTCGATTTTTCTGAAAGAAATCAAATAACTAATTTCATAGTTTTTATAACACTTTTTTCTTTTAAAACACTATTAACGTTATTAGAATATTTTTAGACTACAGAATAATATTCGTAAATTAAAAACTCTACTACTGTGTTTCAAGTAATAAAACGTTTGGGTTGATCGCAATAATTAAGTTGTTTCAGGTGACGTATTTCTTTACATAGCTTTCATTTTTGCTATCCTTCGTTCGGCGCTCTGATTGGTGCTCTGTCTCCACGTGACATCGATTTACCAATCGAGGCTCGAGAAATAATTAATTTTCTTTTACTGTTTCTATGGCCATTAAAGTAAGCTTTAAAGACCTGAAACATGCAATTATATAAAAATTACTTAATACACACTTTTTTTTTACTAAAGAAGAAAAAAAGTTTTATCAATTGAGCTTATGCTCACTTTATAATATCTCATTCCTCAATAGAAGAAGCTTCAAACGAAAACACACACGCATTTGCTTTTGTTTCTCGGCTCGTAACAAAGTACTTCAAACTTCAACCCAGATCTCAAAGTGAAGTGAATTAATGACTCGTGACGTAATTGCCGCGAGTGAGACAAAGTGGGCAAAAACCGACAAAAAGGAGGTCTTTGTCAAATCCACAAGCGACACGCGTTGCGCAGTGACAATCGGGCTTCTCATTTGGAATACAGGCGACAAAGAATAGTGTTTTCTAACAGGGTTTTCCGCACCCTTGTCTTTTTTTGAACGGACCCATCTGGTACCGTCCCGTTCCTTTGACGCCTCCGTTAAGAGACCACCGAGAGCGCATAGACTAGATTTTTTTGTAAGGATAGAAAATAAAAGAACATTTGTATAATTTTCTACGTATTATTTCAACAATTAACCACTAGGTGGATCGTATTTTTGAACAGAGTGGCTTTCACCAATTGGAGCATTTTCATTTGAATTTCTGCTAAAACAATTCATTTATAAGACCACTGTATCAAATACGGTATACTGTAGTACGGTATACTGTACTAGTTAAAAGGCCTACACTATACAATATGAAGGTTTTTATATCTGATTTCATTGTTAGGCAAATGTGTTTCTTCTTAATGATATTATTTAACGTAAAGCAAGAAGTAGCTATTTTATATACCTACATTGTTTTCAATAAGTATATTTAAGCTATATATTTATTCTCCAAGGCATGATGGGTATGGTTTTTAGTGACTTATAACTCACTCTAGGTGCTCAAAGAAGGTTGTTTACGAATCTGTGGAAATAAATAATTTAACAAAAAACCACGTTTATTTTTAAATATTTGTGTACAATACGTTGCATTAGAATCTTTTAAACCTGTAAGAAATATTTGTTTTGTAAAGTAATGGAATACCATTAAAAATATAATTTCAAACGCTTTAACTGTGCATAGAGAAGTTTCAAAGCGTCCTAAAGTTCATTCCCTTAACGAAGCTGAAACTAACAACAGCAAGTCTTTAAAAGAAACACGTGACACACACACACCGATTTTACTTTTTGGTGCGTTTCATTCGGTTTGGAGTTTTTGAAAAGTGGCTACTTTCCACTTTTAAGTTGACCGGGCGTTGATTGGAAGTCGTTAGTTGTAATGGAAGTGGATAGATTGCGGTGTGAACGAACTGGGAATGTTATTGTTTTCAAGGGTTAAATGTGTTGACACTCTGTCTTGTTCAATCTTGGAAAGGAAAGAGTCAAAATATTTCTTACAGATAATTCTTCTTTTCCTTGCATCATTACAATGTGCATTTACAATTGCTTTAAAAGAACCGTAAAATTAAAAGTGTTATTTATCCAATTCATTTATAATAGTTTATTTTTTTATTGACTCAAAACCTACAGAAACTCTTTCTGCCCTTATAAATGAGTCAAAAATTAGCATAATTACAAAACAATATAAAATTCAGTTGTGTAATTCTTTTCACGCCAATAGTTAAAGAAAATGCACAAAAGATTTACTCAAAGAGAACTTTCCAAAGGCTTTTGTAGGATAAGCAAAATCTGTAAGTTTGTTTTCCAGCTTTCTTTCTTACGATTCAAAGTTTATTATTGCATCCACTCCACGCAATTAAAACTAATTACAAAGTCTTTGTCTTTCCTAGTTGAAATAACCCAAACCCCCTCCCCACCAATCCACGTAAAAAAAAAAACACATTTACTTACCAAAAAACAAACTCCCATATAAAAGAGGGGGGATGGCAAAGGTAAAGATTGTTAAACGCAGAGGGCATTTAACAGTGACCCCCACTGTCAACGGGCGACTTTTCTAATGAGGGCGACACACTCCCCCACTGTAGAATTGGAGGGGGGGGGGGGTATAGACGACTGTCGCCACCGATTAGCGACGTCGGGGATGGTGTCCGGAAGTATAGAATATGGAAAATTTCATTTATTTATTGGGAGTAGCTGTTATTAGTTAATGCTGTTCGTTTTTATGAAGTATTGCTTAAAATCTTGAACTTTTTTTTAGTTTTCGTTCAGAAGAAATTAGAAGAAAATGTTTAGAATGAATAATGTTTTACAAGAATTGCAAAAGCACAAATAATAATATTTTTTATGCAAAAATTCTCTAGATAATACATATATAATTTTGCCATAGTTTGATTTTTAGAAACATAGCATGGTGAAATATGTTAAACAAGGCTTGGGAATACTACATTGATACATAATGATTGTTCGCTATTGACTTTCCTTTCGTAAACGTTTTGCTCATTACTGATTTGTGAGGTATCTTTCAATTCCCATATTTTCCTCGTTTTTCATAATTCCGTTTTCATTATAATTGCCCTTGAGCATGGATTTGAAACATCGATTTCTTTTATACAAACATATTCTTCATTGTATACTTATTATTTTTTTTATATAAAACCATTAATAATACATTTTCAAATTAGAAACATTAAATAGTTTAATTACATCAAATAATTAAACAAAGTCTTCCCAAATCAATATTTAATGAATATTGGAGTAAAACAAGAATTAGTTACACTACTTACCTTACATGAGTCAGATGAACTATCAACGGGACTAATTGACCTAAAATTATTTAATTATTATTTTTCTTCCTTTCAATTCAAAGTCAGTATATTCATATTCACGTATTTTAAAATAACAACTAAAACTAACAGCTCGTTCTTCATTCAACATCCCCAGAAGTGTGCTTATAAAAAATATCGAGAGAAATAATAAGGAGAAAAGGAGTCTAATAAGGCTGAAAGAACTCACGATGACACTTAGAGGGGGGAAGGGGGGGGGGGGGGAGCGTGGGAGGATGGATGTTTACAGTGTTTATGTGTGGAGGGGGATGGAGTATCGTGTGGTCGTGTCGCACGTCGTGTAAACAACTATCGGGATGAGAAGGATCGGGTTACGGTGGTTACGGGATGAAGTGGTTGGGATAACGTCGCACTGGAGCTGATCAGTGGTAGTTTGGGATCTATAGAGAAAAGACTTCTATAATGTGCTAAAATAGCATAAGGTATACAAGAAAACTTGTACACTGTAAACAAACTGTTAATTTTACAGAAAAAAACATACATTTACCGTGTAAAGAGTATAACAGGAGGATGTAGAATTTTGTTTTTCTTTGCAATTTATCTATTTAAAAATATTTTTTTTTGTTTTAAAAATTACAAATTGTTCGTATGAAATAAACAGATTTTCTCTGTAAATTATACGATATTTCTATACAAAACCATTTTTCAGTTTTTTTTATCTAAAACAACGAACAACAAAAGTTTTTTTACAGTGTATGAGCACATATATTTTTTTTACAAATTCTTTTCTGCTTTAATGTTAAATGCAAATTTTTACGACTTATTCACCAAAAAATTATAATATTCCCTCTCACGCACAGTCCTAACTTTGCCGGTTTTATCTGATTATCTCCATAGGATTAAACATGCTGATATTTAATTTTATTTATCTAAAAACTAATCAAAATTATCTAGTTCTATCGAATAATGTTAATTTTGCAAAACCCAACCTCTCCCCGACTATATGAATGATAAAAAAAGCCATTTAAGTTATGGACTTTTTAGATATTTGGACACAATCCCATATAACAACAACATCAACAGACACTCTCGGATTCCATATCCACTCAATAAAAAACCGAGATGGGTTCGCTACGTCTACGTCTGCCAGTCAAGTTAACAAGGGGGCGATACTCGGACACGACGACTTTATGTGCCGCGATACGCGTGAGAAGGAGAAGAAGCGAACTTCCTATACAGAAGGCTCTAATTACTCCAATGAATTCGAGTCGTTCATCTAACTGCTGTCTGTTTCAACAAGGAGGTAATTCTGAGTCTTTTTTTTCTTCTCTTATCTGAATGTAAAAAGAGGTCAAACCCACAGGACGATTTTCTTACATGCTTCTTTTTTACAATGATGTTAAAAGAAAAGTGCGCGGAGGAAGTTTTCCTATAGTGTTTGATCATTTTTACATGTAGCTTATACTTAGATAATCATGCTGCTAAGAAGTATCTTTTACTTGTTTACTGTTTTTTTTTTATTTATTTGTGTTCCAATTTTAAAGGGTTTTGTGTTGTTGTGATGTTAACTTGTTTTATCGATGTTGATGTTTGTAAGAGGAAAGAGATATGGGTACGAGAGACGGTTTCAGTTTGACACGGTTGTAACTTTCTAAGATTGTGAACATTCGATGCTGATGTATGGCTAAATAGTAAAGGAATGTTTTAGACTTAGGATTTTATTAATTTTAATCTACATAAGGATTGAAATTCTTTGCAGTTTTTTTAAAACAACTTTTAAAAACCTTAGCTATATCAGCGTTATTAGAGTATTCAAATAGTTATTCATAAAGTCAATGATGCATCATTATATGAAGTAGTTCATAGAAAATTGAAACGTATTAAAAATTATTTAAATTATTTGAATTTTTAAAAACAATGGTAAGAAAGAAAAATAAAGTTGAAAAAAAAATCCGCTGTTGTATACAATTTTTAATTGTTATTTTTATAAATAAGTATAAATACAACTTATTAGCTAAAAATTAATCAATAAAATATGGTATTTGAGATAAGGATGTTAAGGAATTCGGCTTCTAAAATCGATTATCACAGTTTTTCAATAGTGTTTGAAACATAAATTTAAGGTTTAAATTTTAACAAATTTTGAACACATATGCTATATATATATTTTATAACAATATTTTGAAAATTTTATGCACTAAGTATCGTGAACACCTCTAAGCCCAATTTTAAAAACCTGATTGTAAACCGTACAAAATGAATCAGTAAAAGTTTACACAATTATTATCTTTTATATATTTAATAACCAGTGACTATTATCTTTGAGCATGTAAAAATAGTTTGCATCATTTTAAATATTATCTTTAAAATTGGACACAAATTTTTCATATCTATTATCACTCACCAAGGCTAATTAATCTTATCAGTGACCAAAATACTCGAGTTCAGCGAAATGTTTTACCAAGAAGGCGGTATGATAACATAACATCACTCTACAAGAAGAAAAAAAGCGTCATTTACGATATTAATAAATCTCTTTATAATCTATTTCAGTTCTCGGAACATCCGATGTAATGATAAAACATCTGGTCAACCAGGGATAAGGGACGAGATGTGAGATTTCATAATCAGAACTCTGCATCATAAACTTTCCACGCAAAATTACCAAGTTGATTTTTCAAAACTCGAAAACTCGTAAAACTAACTAAAACTTTTGGAACTGTATTGTAAACCTTTTGTGTAACGTTACTCCATGTATCTAGGAGCAGTAAGTGTTACCTCCTGCTTTATAAAATAAAAATATAGCATGAAACTGAGTAAACTTGCTCTAAATCATAGTTGTCTTACACCACAAAAACGGAGTAAGGTTACACCACAACAATAAAGTAGGATTTCACCCCTAAAATAAAAAAATACATAAAAAACAGATTGATGTTGCACCACAAAAAATGGAGAAAGGTTACACTACAGAAAAATTGAGTTTAATCAGCTAACTCCAACATTGGTGTAAAGTTACACCCAAACATTATGGTCATGTTACATACTTTTTACTATGTATAGACAAGCTAAAATTTACTTTATTCTGCAAAGCCAAAGAGTAGGATTCCAATATACATTTTTACCTTTTGCCCTAATTTTTACCTTTTAGATTCGAAATGACCCCTCTACTATTAAAACAACTATGGCCAAAGTGAATTTAATTTTTCGATTTTCCGTGATCAACTTTTCAAGCTTTTAAATTAATAAAATAACGATCAAACCTATATAAAAATTTTGTATACCAATACTTCTCAAGTATAAGAGAAGGTATACAATAATCTTTAGAGATTAACAATATTATTTTACCAAATGAGCCTTTAAGTTACGCTTCGGGCTAATCATTTTGCACTAAGCTACAATTAAGAGAAGCCAACACTTTCCCTTAAAGCAGAAATTTAATAAATAGCTAAAAATTCATACAGCTTCGTTTCTCTTCACTCTTAAAAATTGTTCCAGTAATTTTCAGAAATATTACTGTCTACTTTGCTGCCTGATAAATTTGGGAATCAATTTCGTTGATTTTTTCAGTTGTTAAAAAAACAGAGTCGTCTTGAATATGAAGGAATGAGCATGCGAAGTAAAAGTATCCCTCCAAAAACCGTAAATATTTCAATTAACTGAAAAATAATGTCGATGATTGAAACAAAAATTATTTGTTAAAAATGAAAAATAATTTTAACAAACAAACACTTTATTGAAACAAAACAAACAATTTTGTGTTAAAAAAAAAGACGAATATTCTGACAGTTTCTTGAGTATAACTTAAAACTGTATTTCGTGGCCAACTCTCTATTAAACCAATGCGTATATCAGTTCATTCACAAACACCGCTGACAGGAAAGGAGTACCATCCAATCGAGATAAAAAAAAAAGCAAGGATCTGAAGAGGCGGTGAATTTCAGTAATATTTATTTCGTTACCCGAGTAACACTTTGTCCTATCGGGATAATGGGCGCAAGAAAGACCCGATAAGGTCCTCGCATAACTCCTCTCCAGAAGAAGACTCGTCCTGACACGAGGTGATGGGCAGCCTGTGGGCCGATGATGACGAGTTGAAGATAACTCGGTCAGATACGAGGCAAAGTTTGAGATGGGAAAGAATCCAATGAACATCAACCTATTATTTTTTATATGTTACACTGTAACAAAAAATATCTTACCATTCTGCATCACTTGACAGTGGTTCTAAAATACGACGCCCATCGCTAATAGCCCTTCTTGTGTGACGATAATTCAGCCTAACTCTAACTTTTAACCATCTGTGCTAATATACCAGATACTTTAGTGGCTTTTTTAAGCTTTTATTGCTTCTTGAGAGATTCCTGGTATTTCCAGGTTTTCCCCACAGAAGCATAATTAAAATCATTTAACGAACGTTCGTTTGAACAATTTAAGAAAATTGCAGCGTAATCAAAGAAAACATAGACTCCAAGCGTGGCACGCAATTGTGGAAAGTTTCAAAGAGTGGATCCAGAGGTCGGTAGATCGCATCCGTCTGATACCACTCCACACAACCAACAGTTATGAAAAAAGTAGAAAAAAAATATAGTGACTCTATCAAATGTGAAACTTTTGTATCCATATGGACATTTTTTCCAGGGAAGTTACTGGTTTCATGTAGCATTGTTTCTAATTTTCGGGGGAACGGTACTGGTTAACAATACAGTACTAGTTGCCCAATGGGACACAATAGTTGCCCAAAATTTTCCAGTAACGTACCTATTTTTTTACAGTGCTGTATTAATTTTTTTTAATTGGCAGAACGAATGAAAATTTTTCTTAGAAAAATTGAAGCTTTACAGCTTGAGGATATAGCACGATTGATGACTGTCAGAAACTATTTTGGTAATTGCTTGCATATTAAAGTGGCAAACTCTATAGTGTGGTTGGTAGGTGGAAAGTTTTCTGTTTATTGTATATAGCTGTCTTCTGTATTGGTCACGTGCTAGTAAACGTAATAATTAACTTACCACCAATATTGATGTCAGAGATGAAATCAGATGTCGGATGTTAAATTTAAATAAATAAAGAAAAATGAATAAGCATATGATAAAATGTTTGAAAAAGAATATAAAGCTTAAAAAAATAATAAAGCTTGTTCGCTAATGGCTTAAGATAAGTCAGTATACAAATTTATGTGCATTTACTTAGAGAATCATAAAGATTGACTAAATGTTGCGTCATAAAATAAAGAATATTTCGTTGATTAGACAGAATACCAATTCTCCCAAAATCGACAAAAACAATCAAATATAACGATTCCTCGAAAATACCTTAAACATTTCTACCTCTTCTTAAACTCTTACGTAAATTGTTGCTCTGATTACCAGTAAGGAGATCCATTGACTCTCGCATGTGTAGCAGTTTGTGGTTGACCCCCTCTTGACCCTTTGCTTATTTTGAATAGATATGAATGAAATTCATTTTACAGAAGAATTATCTTACGGGTAGGTTGTAGTAAACATTGGCATCAAATGTTCCGTTGATTCTAGAGTCTATTTCTGTTTTATCAAGCGTCGATTAGGCACAAATATCAACACATGAATATGCAAAGCAAGCAGGATTCATCAAGGGTGTGAATGTTGTGTGTTATCAGCGGTATTTGTAAGTCAACTTGTTGTGGTCAGTATCACTTGAGTTTAGACTTAAGTTTCGCTTCAGGTTTCAGTTATTTATATACACGTCTGGAGATTTTCTCAAAGCCTTTTTTTTAAATTTAACTTCTTCAAAGTTAAATTGATAGTAGAAATTTATGCTGAGTTTATTATGAGTTTTAGATTTGACTGTCGGTTCCTAGTGTATAACTGGGTTTGTTTTGTCGAAACAAAATACGATTATCACAGACAAACATAAGTACGTCCGATTATAAGCTACTAATTAAACAAGAAAACTGTCGATGATAAATGTGTTCTCTTTTCTTGAAAGAACATAACATGGTAAAAAAGAACTGGTGAAATGTTTTTATATAAGAACAGTTGAATATTTTTTTTATCCATTGAAACCTCTATTTTAAAAAATAAAGTTTATATTAAAAGAGATTTATTAGAATATTTTTAGTGTTCATATTAAATATTTGCATATTAAATTGGAAAAATTGCTACGCATATGAAAAGAACACGTTAGAAGAAAGTTATTGTCTTTATATATAGTTATCCCTTGTAATGCAAAATGTTTTATTATTACTTTTAATTACTTAATATGAGATATGAGGTAATGAAAGTCTTGCTATGGGGTCGAAAATCAGAAATGAAATTTTGTATTTTTTACACATTTTGGAGGGTGCTGATTATGAAAACGTATGGATTTATTGAGCGGTAATTGAAAGTCGTGTAGTGTTACACACCACTAGTTTTTATGCAATATTGTGTGCATACAAATCTTGTTTAAAGAATAGATATTTACTAGGACTGTAAAATAAAATATTAACTCAGCTAAAGTACTTGGAAAAACCCGTGATCTATTCAAAGTTTACCAAACACTCACTTTATTCTACTTCTTGCGTTATCAACCAAAAAAATGTAATTGATATCTTTGCACTTCACAAGTTTGTTTATTCGACATAAAAAAGAAACGCGTGGGTTGTTATCCCTGATAAACTTATACCAAATTTCTAATAATCGAAAGTACTTGTATAATAAAATACCAACATTCTTTTGCTGTTATTTACCTTTTTTTTATCCCAAAATGTTTGATATACAACTGAAAATGCGTTTTTAAAATGCTGAAAATTGTAATGATAGTATTTTTTTTTTTATCAGATTTGATCCAAATATTTTTTTTATGATCTTCTTAAAACAGTTGTAATTTATTAAGGCAAATTTAAAGAGTAAACTGCACTGTAGACCTAAACCTGTGACTGATATCTTCATTGAATAAATTAATTGTTTTTCCTCTTCAATGTTATGCTGAAATAAGGTAATTTTTTGAAAAGTAAAATAATTTAACACTAAAACCGATAGATTCTTCATGATATATGTTATGTCACTCACGTCTGAATGTTCGTACCTCAAAATGGCAAGAATGAAACATTTATGATTAGAAATCTCACATAATTAAGTACTAGAAGCAACAATTTATCTTTAAGACTTATTTTATTCGAAACATGCCGACGTCTCTCTTTGGGTAAAAACCACTATACCTACCTTCCAAACCACATGCTCTGTCCGAATTCGAAAATATTTATAGCCAGGATATAAATCCGTTATCTAGAAACCAGAGAACCGTGTGTAAGCATCAGACTTCATTTAGTTTTACACCAAAGAGATATGGAGATATGAGATGTCCCAACGGCAAGAGCAATCTCCACCTGCTTTTCATTCGTCTATGTTATTTTGTGCCATTTCCCTTGATAAATACAGTCGTAAACGACGTCTTACTTATCAGTAAATGGAGTTGGTAAAAATATATATTTCAAAATTTAATTGCTCTTTCCCAGGCATTAAGGTCCGATTCTTCCGATAAAGTTTACTACCGTCGCGTCGCCAGTCCGCAGCTCGAAAAAAAAAAGACTGTCGTATAAAGGTTCATCAAAGACGCCGTTCCGGTAAAAAAACAGACGCATAGTGTGTTTTATTAAATAAATGTCAGTATATGTACGATGGAGATATTATAAATAAAAAATAAGAGGAGTGGTTTTTAAGACATTTAATTTATAGGGTTGGTTTTCTTGAGAAATTAAGTTGTCGTTTCATTTATATGTGAATTTGATTTAAAAAAAATTTTGAAAAAACTAGCCATATCGATTTCGTTAACTTTTAATTCTTATAAAACAGTCAACAAATTTCAAACATTTTTATGTGTATGAGTATTCAAATAAATAAAAAAATTCATTTATAAGCTTCGCTGAATATACACTCTTAAAACAAACGAGCGGTTTTAACTCAGCTGAGTTAATTTCCACTCCTTTCCGTGCCGAAAATGCACTTCTCCATAGGAGTGAATTTCACTCTTTTTCGGAGTGGGTAAAAGAAATAAAAGAAAACAATCTGCGTCCTACACTCTTAAAACGAGCGGTTTTAACTCAGTCTGAGTTAATTTCCACTCCTTTCCGGTGCCGAAAATGCACTTCTCCTATAGGAGTGAATTTCACTCTTTTGTTTTAAGAGTGTAAATACCACTTGTCTTGAACTAAAAAATTATGTGCTTTTTTTTAATATATACAATCTCCCCCTCCCCCCTTTTACACTCATTCTATAGCTGCTAAAACACTATAAAACTTTGCTGTAATGTTTCTTCAGTTTCATGGAGTAACGTTACACAGATCTGGAGCTCCTTATGCGGAGGAGTTATAGTCAAAGTGATACATTCTCCTTTAACCATAGCCCTGCTCTACTTATTTTTGGATTTTTTTTTACCTTAAAGATTTCATGGTGAAGCATTTTATGCGATTTGTTTTTAAATTTGCAATAGAAAGAAAAAAGTAGAAATTTTGTTCTAAAATTTAAAAAATGGTTTAAATCATTTAAATTTTTGCTTCAATTTAATTAGTGTCAATTGTGACTCAATGCCTTAATATTGCCTATTTTGAAGCATATCTTAATGTTTAATGATCATTGAGACCAACGTAAGTTTCTTCGGTATTCGAATTTTCTATCTGTGTCTCAGCTCTTGAGTACACCACGGCGTTACCAAGTCCGAAAAGCAGCAGCTCAGTGAAATGCTGGCATATCTCGCCCATAAAATGCCCGCCTGCCATGCGGTCTACTGTTACACGCGGGGATCTTTTCGACAAGGTTTTGTGGCGCTCGTATGTCACAGCCCAGGGCACCTTTTAATATTCGCATTACGAATGCGCAACACGAAACTGGCCTTATCGCCAGAAAGGGTCGCCCAGAATCGTAGCCGCGGAAATTAGAAAAATTTCCAGCATAATCAATGCTCGCTCCTTATCCCTGCGTGTCCGCAACCGAAAGAAGCCCTCTGGGTTTCCTGTACGCAGGTGAAGTGCTATGCATTTATTGGAGAACAGTTTCTTCTGCCCCTGTATATTTTGAAGAAAGTTTTTTTTTAAAGTAGTCATCCTTCACTCTTTCCTCTTCCATAGCCGCCAAAGTTCCCAAGTCATCTGAGGACTAGGAAATTTTGGCAGCCAATACCCCTCCTCTCCTTCAAACTTTAATAAGATTGCTTTGTCTTGAGTACTTGGTACAGGCATTGGCATGACTTAAACAGTTTCTTCTATTGATTGTAAAATTTTCTCATCAAAAAAATATATATGTGATTAAACTATATAGCAGTGATTGCGATTAATAATGTACGATATCGAACATTTATTGCTTAAGATGGGTATAAATAAGGGGAGTGGTGATTTATAGGGTTGGTTTTCTTGAGAAATTATGTTGTCGTTTCACTTATAATGGCGTAACAGTATAACAGACTCTAAAATTTCAAACAATGATAAAACTAGGTGCTGAAACTATGAAAACTTAATATATTTTAAAGTTTAATGTGCACGAAACCCCAGCCAGACTTCAGCACAAGGGTAGACAGACTCCAATTTGATACCCAATTTGCTATGTCCCTAACATCAAACTGGATAAACAGATATCTTACTAATAACAGCAAAATAGTTCTTTAATTCTTGAAACTTTTCACATTTCATGGCTAACGGTGAATTAGTATATTGTTAAGCAGAATTATAAAAAAAACCCTCAAGGAACATATTTTTAAGGCAATGGGAGAAATTGGTAGGATAAGTCAGTTGTTCATAGTCTTATTTGGTAAACATTATATTAGTCCTGGCTGCGAACTTACAGATTTTCTGGCGCAGTTCCTACCTAACGTAAAATGCTGGTAAAAGGATTTATTTATATTGAAGACCTAGGTGGTAAGTTTTATATAAATTCAGAACTAAAAAAGGTGCGTGTTTATAATATCAATAAACACGTGAAAAAAGAACAATAGGCTCTTTTGATTTCCATCCATAATTTCCTGTCACCTTATCGAAAAGTGTGGCCCTGTCTCGATTTTTGATTGGTTGCTTAACTCCTTGGGATTGGCCACCAGGTAATTCTGATAAGTATATGTGCTTTTTTATATTTGTTGGACGACATTTTGTTGGAGCCTTTGTCACGCACCCTAGGAGGGGTTTGTTTGCAGATTGCTTGCTTATTTTTTTACGGCTCGGGAAATAAAATATCTTTTTTTTCGTCTGTTGTACGTGGTAAGTGAATGTCTGCATGTCGGGGGACATAAAACGCTCTGTGAACACGGAATTGCGCTGAGTTAGATTTTACAGATTCGTGAAGCTAATTTTGTTTAACGTGCTTGGAGGTTGGTTGGTTTGCGCGTCAATGATCACTTTTGTGAGTACAGCACATTTTTTTTTGTAAGGATCTTACAATCAATGTAGAGTCAATACACCTTAAACAATGCTATATTTTAAGTATAATTTAATAAATGTAGAATTAATAAATGTAGGGATTGTACAATAACTTTCAGTTACATTTTAAATTGAAAAAAGCATTATTAAAAAATAAATCCACATTTATGAGAGCACATTTTTGTAAGGATCATGCTACCTGAACACCTGATCATGCATGCTGAAGCAATGGTAGCATGAGCACTCTGCCGTAGGCAGGTAAACTGCAGTAACTTCCATAATGACTTGGACCATTGTTGCAAGCATTGTTGCGATTACTGCAGTTTACCTGCCCACGGTAGCACTGCTCATGCTACCATTACTCAATGGTGGTGTTGAAAGATAGCATGGTGGGTTAGGACATTGAGTCGCTGGTCCTGGCATCCATAGGTCTTTACTCAATTGTGCTTCTTATTTCAAAAATGGATCATACTGGGAAAAAATCTTTATAAGTTTTTCCAGTTAGCTTGAATACTATTCTCTTTGAGCTGTGAAACAATTTTAACAATGAACTACTTTTTAATACAAATACAAAAATTGTCGACCAACAACATCCCAGAGGCCCAGCAAGGTTAGTACAAAAAAATCTAATTTTAATCATCTCCATAACTATGAGATTCATTGGATATTACTCTCTCAATAAAACTAAACGTAAGGATATTTCATTTTGTAAATTCTTTCTTACCTCTTCTGAAGTAGGATTTTTTAAAAAATTCTTATCATGTCCTCTGGTTCGTCCATCTAAGTTAAAAACTAAGCCCTCCATGTCTCCCTATGCTTGATGAATTTGAATATACTGAATTAAATCACCTCTTGTTATTCTATTTTCCAGAGAATACAAGTTTAAAGATCGTAATCTATTATCATAATCGATACCTGATAAATCCTTAATCACATTTATGTAACCCTATGCTGAACTTTTTCAAGCAAATCGATATCTTTTCTGAGGAAGGGGGACAAGAACTGGACAGCATATTCTAGATGTGGCCTTACCAATCCCCTGTACAATGGCAAAAGATTAGTATTCTTAACTTACCACCCAACTATAAGCTGAAAGAAAGTTAAAAAAAACTATACTCATCATAAAAAGTGAAGGGTGTATGTCTCCTGATATCAAGAAATCAAGATTTTTTTAGTTTGCAGTTTTTTTATGAGAACTAAAACTCGCATTCATTCTAATATAAGTTTTATCAATTGCTATTTTCAGAAATAGATCGTCCAATTTAAACATGCAAGAAAAAAAAGCAAGAATACAAAATAAGGGCAACATTTATTATTTGGTATATTTCGTGTAAAATTACTCATAGATTTTAAAGAAAAACTCAAACTTGAATGTTTGCCATTGCACATTTTTAAATGTTGAATGCATCATTTGAATTATATAGGTCAAAATTCTTCATTGAAAATTATTGTGTACGAGACAACTCGAACTCAATTTTTTTTTGTCTTGGAGAAAAATTGCACCTCTCTTGAAATTTTTTGTTCAATAGCAACCGAGAAACCACGGGTGGAGCATTTTTTTCTACAGATATACCAATATCCTAGTAATAAACCAATGAATTTTTCATAAAAGCGCTTCTGTGCCTTCCAAGTAGCAAGCTAATTTTACAAAATTATCCGAATGTCCTTGTTTGAATGTAGGCGCAAATTAAAGTCATTACGCTGACGTCACAAATGAGATCCTCGTGCCTTTGATATGCCCGAAACATTGATGTTTTTCGGCCGAAAAGCAACCGGATGCAAAGAGGACCGTTCATTTGCTACGTGACACTCATGTAGTCATAAATTAAATTTCTTAAGCTGTTTTTCATTGTTTTATTACATGTTGTGGAGCGCGGCTGGTTTAGTTAATGGTCGTCTCTTAATTTTTCGTTGCTGGAGTGTGAGTGTAAATTTCAGTGGTGCCAGGATGGCTCTGTTTGTAAGGTGGGAATAGGCTGGATGTTGGTAGAAGGAGAGTAAAACTAGTGCCACTAATACTGGTATTTACCAGTGAATATTGCACCCTTAAAAGACCCTGTAAACTACAATTTAAGAAATGCAACTATTTACAATATACCTAAAGCAAATAAAGAAATCTTCCACAAAAGCTTATGTATTTAGCAACCAAATTTTTAACTCTCTGCCTGAACAAATAGTAAGTTTATTTCATAAGAATACATTCAACAAAAGAAGTTAAGCGTCACATCTTAAATATTGATGTAGAGATTCTTTTAAAATCTGTGATATAATTAAAAAAATAAATTATATCACGTCCTGTCAACTAAATTATATATATATTGTTATTTGTTTTGTAAAACCAATAGTGAAGTTATGTATTTTACCGTTCTGTAATATGTTTGTGTATCTCGTGTGTCCGATCTTTTGCCAGATTTTGTTAGTTTTTGTTTTGTTATTTTTTTTGGTTTTGTTCCCCTTTTGTTTGGGTATAATCTGAAATGTTGCTTTTAATTTTTCTTGATAATTTCGATTGTAGAATTTTATGTGTTACCTGGAAGGACACGGGGGCCCCTTGGCAACCAATGTATTCTCTTTTGAAAATAAAGTTTCTTCTTCTATATTAAACTTGAAATTACAGTGAGTAGTGAGATAATTCCGGATGTAGCCAATTAGAATTAAAAAAAATTGGTGGAATAAACCCAGAATACGGTTAACCGAAATTGAAGAATAACTGTGTAGGAGAGTTGCAAAGTCAATCAGACTTACACTGGTCAGCAACAATGGTGCTAAGCTGGTCCTAACGAGTTCATATCGTTCAAGGACATATCATCTATTTGACATCATGGTCTTTTAATTAACAAGGTGGTTATAATTAAATTGTTTTTCCACTACTGGTCAATATATAATTAGACATTTTCTGTTTTGTATTCAATGACATCGATTGTTTTCTGAAGCATAGATTACTAAAGTAAAGTATTTATTTAGCATTGTTCATAAGTAGAGTAAGGGACATTTGACACGAATTAGAGGATATCTAAGACAATAAATGTCTTTAATTATGTAGTTTTAATTCCAAATTAGTAAAATAAGTTTAAAGAGTTATAGTATTAATTAAAAAAAAGCCAGTTAATTAAAATGCTCTTTAAATCGTATTTTTTGTGGTCCATAATGCAAACAACATGTATTACTTGTTTTTTTGTGTGGTTGAAATTTATTTTTTTGTTGGGAGGGGGAGGGGTAAGATCTACTTCCAACCCCTATATAGAGCTAATTAATTTTTCATTAAATTTTTTTTTTGAATTCATTAAATATCAGTTATAATTAATTTAAATCTACTAATTTTCAATTTTCATTAAAATTCATCTCTTATGCATGCATTCAATGAAGCTTTAATTATCTAGCCCTCTGAGGGATAACCAAATTGGCTGAAGTGTCAACTTATTTTCACTGCATAAGATTTAAATTAAAATTTTGAACTGAAAATTTAATTTCTTACATTTTTTAAAATTATATTTCTGTAGTAGATTGTTATAAACGTCTTATGTGCATTTTTTAACTTTTAAAATTAAATACAATTATTAAATTTATAAAATTAAAAAATATATATGCATTGCCTGAAAACCTGTCAGTAAGGTGACGGGTATATGCGTCTACATCCCTTAGAGGGTTAGTGCATCATAATTTCACTTTAGCCTTTCTCCCCCTTGGGCCCGATACTGCTAATTACCATATGCTTGGTTGCCTTATTGAGATACAAGTTTATATGTACACTGTTAAAAATTGTGTGTTGTTTCACATGTTATTGTTCCTAGTAGCTGAACGCTGATGGTGAAACGTCTCACCATATTTTTTTTACGTTTGAACATTTATCAGTTTTATTTTCCAAATCAGAAAAAATGGTTCAACCAAACACCGAAAAAAAGGTGAAACATTTCAAGTTAGCCGTTAGTTACTAGGAACCAATTTTCATGGTGAAACCAAACCAATATCATGGTGAACCTAGCGCCAATTTTTACAGTGTAATTTTGTAAGGCCAACACCTCACTTTCAATGAGAATTTCTTTCTTCAAGGAATTGTATTACATAAAAAATACACGTCTAAACCAGGCGTTAAATTTTGCAACTCTGTAGATTCTACGGCACGTTGCAATTTCACATTTAATTCTCCTTCCCCCTCGTATCCATGTTAATTGTTTTCTACGAAGGCCCTTCAATTGCTCGGGATGAAGTGTTACACCTCGTTAAGGGGGAATCATCACTAGAACAATGAATGGATGAGTTTTTCATTCAGCGTCCTTTGTTATGTCGGGACAGAGGTTAAAAAATGCACAATTGGAGCCACTGAAGAAGAAAACAAGGGGTTCGGTTGTCACAAGTGTTGCTTCTGTTAAGAAGGTATGTTTTAAGCTCTGAATTTTGGTTAGTTAAATTTTAGAGTGTCATGACGTGTAGAGATGTCCCGAGGCTAGAATCAAAAATTGCCTAATTGTAAATGGTCAAAAAATTATCTTTATTTTAAGTAATTTTTTCACAAGTTACTCGATTTTTGGTTCGTTTAACATGATGTATCATTTGTCTCTGTTTTGCAAATACGTAAAGAGCGTCTGAGTGAAGAAGCAGTTTAGAACTCATAAAGTTACGTCCACAAAAACAAGTGGATGGACAATGAAAATGTTCAAGTTTATAATGTCTTATTATCATCAGGCATTACAGTCATTGTGCAATATTTTTGAAGTCATATTTTTAGGGATGCATCGCCTCATTTACAAAAGAAGATTTAAAATGTTACCATTTTATTGTTACTATAAGTTATTGTGCCATCAATAGAGAACCACAAAAATATGCTAAAGAGAGAATGCTATGTTAGTATTTGAAAGTCTCCTCATCCCTTAAAAATAAACGATACTAGGGATACGTCCGTATATCCCTTTTATTAAAAAAAAGCATTTACGCTGCGTTATATATACAAAAGGTGCTTTTATACTTCATGTAAATGCTTGTACAAGCAAAATAATAGTACATCATACGCGGGTGGAAAAACGTAAGGAAAACTATTCTCAGTTTTTCATTTGAGTGTGAAGCATGCAATAAAAACAGAGGTGGAGGAGGCAGGAAAAGATAGCAGCGAGTAAATAAATAAGAGGCAGAAGAGAAATTGTTCTATTCCAGATGAAAAATCTTCCCCCGTCTTGCTGCGATGCCAGGGGAGGGTGTGACACTTTTCGCGGTGGGAGGTTAAGAAACAGGAGGAATTGTGGACGTCTGCTCTGCATCCTCGCCTGATGCATCAACTGCGGCTCGTATTTTAGGCTTAATTAGATTGCGGGTGCTGTTTTTAAATCTAAAAAGTCGCCAAAGAGGCTACTATTTCTATGGTAGAATTATTATACGAACTCCGGATCGCAGTTAAAATTTGCGTTGGGTGCCTACTAAGATGTCGGCACGTCACTTGTAGCTATAGTGTGACGATAATTCAACCATATCCTAAGTATTATCCAAATCGAACAATTATCTGAACTCCAAATATCCGAAGATTTACTGAATATCCCACTTAAAAAAAATTGTCCGGCTTATATGTTATTGCTCGTCTTTGTTAAATATCGTGGGTAGTAATTTTTTTTATGGCACCTTACTTTGGTTTTGGTTTCTTACGACCAAACCTAGAACTACATGATCTCACAGCCTAACAATATATTAATTAACTAATATAATCTTATTACGAAAATTATACCTTTATTCCGAAAAATATATACCCTTTTTCTGAAACACTCCAATTATCCGAATTTCTGGTTATCCCAATGTAGTTGGATCCTAATTGCTTCGGATAAATGGACTTCTACTATAGATCTACAACTAATACATATTTTCCCAAGCTAGTATAATGTAGTTCTAACTTATCAAATAATTACATTTATGGTTTGTTACTGTTTAGACTAATTTATTAACGATTCTTTACAATTTCTTTAACCTTTTGAAACAGTGAATTTCACTTGCACATATGTGAGTTTGGAGTTAAAGGATTAACTATTTAGAACTGCACTGCTCAAAACAATTAGTGGAGCGAATGGTTTAGCCCTTTCACCACCAATGATCCCATTTGGAATCATCAGCTTGCGATTTTTTTTCTCACTAAGTTGAGTACGCACTTATTTATCGCTAGATTTAAGAATCATGTCTTTTGAAGAATTAAATATTGTTTCTTTTAATTAAATGAAACTATGAAAAACATGTTAAAATAAAACTCAATCTCAAAAAATTTTCTGAAATAAATTGATCCTAAATTCTTCACGCTTGCATTCTTAGGTATTCAAAATTGATTTTGACTTTTTTAGCAAATAAATTTTTGAAAAAATTATTGTTATAATTTATACAAAAGTTATTTTTCGAATTTTTTCCCCTTAAATTTTAGTTAAAAAAATTAAGATTTTCCCCCTGTTTTTTACCATTTTATTCTGGATTCATAATGAATCTATTTCCCAAATTTTAGATTTTTGGAATAAAAAATAAAAAGTTGGAACTGAAAGGGTTAACAAAAGTACGCAAAGTGCTCCCCTAATTGTTTTGAGCAGTGTATGATGTAATGCAGCTTTACTTCTTATGCCAAGATGATTGTAAAAGCGATATGACGCCAATTCCTTCTACCACTCCAACAATTCCAAAGCTATTTTTTCCTGCACCCACCCACGCAAAAAAGGTGCACAAAATATTTTTTTTGGGGTTGCCGTTCCCTGTTGGGAAATGCCGTACAGGCGCCTGCGGTACACGGTGCTTTGATTGCCAGTGGTCCAGGAATGTCGCGGCGCTTCTTCAGTCGCATTGCAATTGGGATGCCTCGTAATAGGCAACGAAAAAAATGATATTCGGAGGAAGTTGCCGGTTGATTTGAGTCGTTATCCGGAGTTATGACTGGTTGTTGACGTTTGAGTAACTAGTTGGGGAAAAGGTTGGGGAATGTCGGGTTTTGCAAGGGGAGGTACTTAGTGTAATAAGTATGAGGGAATTAAGGTAATGGATGTGTTTTTATCATATTGTGAGATTTATACAAGGGTCTAGTTAGAAAAATGTGCAACTTATGAAAAAAAGACATATTTTGCGTTATTTTTGTAAAAATTTTGTTGTTTGAAAAATAAGGAGGAAACTGTTCAATTGCTTGCTAAGTAAATTTTACGACTAGCCATAGATTACTTAGCTTTCTTAAATAAGCACTAGGTTGAGTCTAATCTTCTAACAACCCCAACATATGTTTACAACTGTTGTGTGTGTTATTTTCTTTATATGCATGCAATATGAACAATAAGACTTCTTAAAAATACGATGATGTTATAAAAGAGAAAGAAATATGGAAAAAATAATAACAATAATAAAAATAATAATATAAAATAATAAAAATACTTAAAATAATAGAAATATATAAAATAATAGAACTATATTAAACAATAGAAATATATAAAATAATAGAAATGTATAAAATAATAGAAATATGTGAAATAATATAAATATATAAAAAAAGTTCTAAAGTCGTAAAATGCGAGATTATGCATAGATTTTTAATTCGAAATAATTTCAGCAGCAACGGAACCTCAATCAATGCCACAAAATATCATCGTCAATCATTCATTATCAATTAAGAGAGAGAGAAGAAGATGAAGAAGAAAAGGGGGGGGGGGGATCTCATCATCCCTAAAGCCCAAACCAAACATAGCCTCTCTCCACGAAGAATCAAACTCAAGAAAAGATAGAAAGATAAAAGCTAAAAACAACCAAATCAAGCAAAAAGCGTGAGAAAGGGGCGAGTGGGGGCGTCAGGTAAACATGGGGGGAGGGCGGTTAAGAGGGCAAGTAATTTCTGTAAGGGTATCTTAAGTGACGTGTCGCCAGACTGGAGCCACGCTCGTTTTTTTAAAAGACTAATGAAAGTTCTCACAAGGGCGCACGAGACTCCATGTCAAACGGGTGACGGCTCAGAGGCAACGCTCCAGATGGCACGCCATTTTCTTTTCTTGTTTTTCGGGAAATTGGTTGAATATGTATAATTTTTTATTTTGCGGCAGTTGTATACAGCATACTTGGTTTGCTGTTAACTTTTGCTTGGTTTGACTATTTGTAAATTCGTAAAAAAAATTAACGATAGCAAAAAATATAGCTGCGGTGGTGTCGTCTTTTTAGTGATTGAATAATATTGAGTAATGATAAAGAACGATTTTATATCAAGTTTTGATCGATGCCGATGTTACCGATACTGCCGACGCCTAGTTTTGTTTTACATTGGTCATCCTAGCCAAAGTTTGAAAAATGAGAGAATTTGTTCTAAATTCAATGAACAAAAATTCTATCATTTTAATTTAATTATTATTTAAGAAAAGTTATCACCACTTATTTGGGAGTTCCCAAATTCATTTAGAAAATGTGTGCAGTTATATTAAATCAAAAGCAGTTGTAAGTATGATTTCAGTTCACGACTTAAGAGCAAAAATATTTTATATGTTTGCCGAGTTAGTTATGTACGGAGAGGTACATAACTAACTTGCAATCCTGCACTGTAAAAATATTCCTCTAATTTACCATCACACAGTGTGATGGTACAGGACCTGCCGTCACTCTGTGCTGTGAATTTAAGTGATGCAAATTTTATTGTGTGGTAGCAGCGAAAACGTTTACTCTAATACAGTTTGCTTTGAGACGATGGATGTATCTATCGTCTCGCTGTATAAACGCTATTGGAGTAAGTTGTTCACGTGACTCTATACGCCCAGAAAGCATCACTTTGCTGTAAAACAAATATTACAACATGTAATGTAAATATAACCCCTCAAAATGTGCTGTAATTTTACAGAATTTTTCTAGTGCGTGTCTCAGCTAGTATAATATACCTTTTGATAACCATTCAATTTACTATAAAGCCAAGACAATCCTTCAACCTAACATTTCAATCTCAATTAAGGATCTGACAAACATCAACTCAAACGGAAACGTAAAACAACATGCTACCCCTATCGACTGGAACTCTGTCAACGCATTTTAAAGTGCTGGATAAATACTAGTGACAAATGGAGTTCTCCAACTCTCTAATTAAAAGTACCGCATTCGTTGCCAAGAATTCCTCACTCGCCTACATGTGAGGAAGACTTTTCTTGCCACTGTCTCTCTAAAGAAATTGGGATGGTAGACATTTATTCTTTTTAAAGAACAGTCTTTTGTATATTTATTTTCTTCAACACAATTCATTGAACCATTTATTACGGTTTACAATTAAAATTTTGTCGTAGAGTTAATGCAGTGCAAAATATGTAAAATTGCAGCACATTTTGCGGTTACTTTTTACATCACAGTATTGTAATCATTGCTTTACAGAAAAGAAGAGGATTATATTTTGTTTTGATTGCAATTATAAGACACGTTATAAGTAGTCAAAAGAGGAAACGAAAAGCATATTCTGAATTCTTTTGAATCACAATAAATACCTCTAGACCGGTTAACTCTGAGAAAAACGTTAACGTAGAACAAGAAGACATAGTTCCAAATTATGAAAATCCAGTTTTAGTATAATAATACTTATCAATCAGTGCAACAGTTAACCAGCATATATTGTCTTTTCGTAGGAAGTGATTTTTATTAGAAATTCATTGCACTGTTAGAAATTGTAAATCGACATAACATATTGGAATTACTTTTTAGATCACAGTGCTGTGCTGTTAGTTTTACGTTGCATTGATATTTTCATGGAGAACACATGAACATCTTACTTTAATAGCGTATAAAGGGTGCATCCAATCACTGTTGTGAAGCAAACATTTTTCAAAGTAGAGCACAATGAATTATATATCAAATGTAAATTGGCAGCACAAAGTGATGGTAGCACTTTCACCCTTACCCTGTGCTGGTAAATTTGAGGATTTTTTTACGGTGTGGGGACTGGTAAATGGAAAATGTAAAGGACCAACTTGCCTTTGGCCTGTTGTTGATCTAGGGTTTTTGTATGTGTGTTGTATAGTGACTCGAAAAGCACGTGAAAAATAAACCAGCGTTCTAATCTTCGAAGTCTTACTCAAAGAAAGCAAGGCTGTGTTCGGTGGAATCCAGCGTATCTTTTTTTTTGTCTGATGATCTTCATCTTGTCGCGTGTGCAAAGAAAAGATGTGTGTCTTGCCTTTCGGAATTTGTCGAGAGACCTTAACACTCCTCGTTTAGTCGGACGGATGTAAATGTGTGTCCTGTCCATTCAGCTATGATGTCTCGCCATTCTGATATCTTTGTTTTGTCGAAGCTTCTAATGAGGTGCTAGCTGCCAAGTCGATTAAACTTTTGTCCCACTTCGTAAAAAGTCTTTCTAATTTGTTACCACAGCGTGATGGAAATTTTACAAAAAATTTTGAACAATACATTAATATGTTTTGAAAAGAAAAAAACTTAAAATAAGGTATTTTGAAAAGGACTTCGTGAATTTCTTTTTTTATTGGACCCATCGTTCTGGATATGCTGGGACATATTTAGGTTATTCCTAGTAAAAATATATGGTACATCTAGGAAAAAAAGCACCTAATCTCATAGAAGTTTTTTTTTTCCAAAATTGTATCTGATATGAATCTTGACTTAATTTCGCTGTGGTGTTCACTAAAAAGAAAATGCAACGTTAAATTACTATTCCTGACACTCTTATTGGTGGGGAGACATTTTACCCGATAATGAGTATAAAGTAGACAGCTGATGACCTGACGTGTGAAAAATATTTCAGAAGAAACATGACCTTTCATAAACAAATAAAAGAACTGTTAACTTTTGCGTGGGTATTCTGAATATATTATCACTCCATAAAATACGTTTTATCGAAATTTCTATTTAAATTTTTAGTTACGAGGTTATACGAAGCTTTTATACCTATCTAATTACTATAGATGAAACACAAAAATAGTCCAGGTAGATAACACTAGAAGCAATCAACGAAGGCCATTAACGCAAATCTCCATGTCTCCAGCGCAAGCCATTATCAAAGCAACACGTCACCTTCCATCATCCTCAAGCGAGTTAACACGAAGGAAACCGAATCAGTCAGAAGGCCCCATCCGCGGAAGATCAGAACTGTCAACTGATTATCATTTTTCGGTGTATCCCAAAAGCAAGAGGCGACAGAAATGTTTATGTAAAACAGAGGCCTTGGCGACGTGGAGGCTGCTTGCTGCTTCCTGTAGCAACTACAAGTTCTTTTGCCAATTAGCGATCTTCAGCAATTGCGACTTCTTTCAGGATCGGGAGGATTATGGTATAGGAGAGGTTACTGAGTGCTGGGTTTGGAGGCTTTTTGGGTATTTCGACAATTTTTAAAAACAGTTTGTCGACTATTGTTGTTTGGGAAGATAACTTTTAAACAGTAGATATGTAGGGGAGACTGGGGCTAGTTTTCGCATTTTTTTTATTGACAATGCATGAGAAGTATTTTATCCATTAACGACGATTTTGTGAATACCACTAACACCTTCATTTCCAAATGAAATGAAATGAAATGAATTTTATAAATTCGTTTTTTGTGTAACTTAATTTGTCCTACATAATTTTTTTTAGGACTTTTTTTCATTTGTCCTATATTTTGTTTATTTAGGTAAACTTAAGCAGAAAGCTCATTTTCCCGTGGCAATTTTTTTTGACAACCTTCATTAATGGGCAAGTGTGCTCAGATGCTTTTATACTAATGCATCCTTTCCTGATGTAATAGGGGCATATATTGCTCCAGAAGTGTACGATCTTCTGACGGCTTTCTTTTTATTACTACAGAGCCATTTTTTTATATCTAGAACAACACTTTGTGCATTTAAAATGTCATAGTTATATTGATTTGTCATGCAATAAAAAATAATTAATGCTTAGTTTATAAAGGACGGGGTACGTTTTTCTACGAGGCATCGTTGGAATTCGTGCTCCGCAAAAGTTTTGGAAAACCAGGCCCGTCGATATATTTTGACTTTAATAGTACCTTAAAGAAAATAGGTTTAAGTTATTTTAAAATCAAATGCATAATTACTTAGAGAATGAAACCTTTTAGTATACGCAGCGATAAAACAGTAAGTTTAATAATTGTACGTTTAATTTTAGTTTCAATATAGGAATGAAAAATTATTCAACGTTGCAAAAATCACAAAAACAACTCTAACTACAATATGACAGCACCAACTAAACAAAGATTCTTGTGGGCTGTCTAAAAGACGAGTTGCTTCATAAAGTTACCAGTTGGCTCTTCACTCTTGTTGACCCAGATCATGACTTAGAACCCTTATTTTAGATAATAACTCAAAAAATCGTAAAAAGTGAGTTAGCTCACTATAGTTTATAACGATCTTATTTATTTATTTAATTAAATTCTTCCATTGTAAAAATTTAGTGTAACTTGGTATAACGTTTCCCAATAAAACTGGTAGAAACTATTGCTTTATTATTAGTAACCAACCTAAATTGTTAGTTATAATTAGTAACCTGCAATTATGTTTTAAATGACAAAAAAAATGAATTTAAATAGCTGTTCACTAGTGGGTTCACAAATGCCCTTTAAAACAACACGAATTACATAAAACAATATTTTATTATAAGGTTTCTTGTTTAAATTACTTACTTTGTTTAAATTACTTTTTTTACTTCGTAAAATTGGTGAAGCATGTGCTGCCTCCAGGTTTACTAAGTAACTTTCCACAAAATTTATGGTGTTACGTTACACCACATAATATGAGGAAATTTGGTGCCTTTTCCTATTTTGTGGTGTAATATTACTTCATAAAATTGAAGGTAGCACATGCTGTTATCGGGTTTTCGGATAAAGCTTTACGAAATTTTTACAGAATATAAAAACCAGATGATCAGCGATTCCTCGCCAACTCTTGTACCTCTTCCCATTATTTTTTAAACCCTGATTTACGTCATTAAATCCTCGTAATTCAATTTACTCTCCTCATCAGATGGGAGGGGCAGGACTGAAAGGAGGTGCAAATACTTTTCTCATTAGCCAGGTCGGCCTCTTTCTTCACTATCTCTTCTACAAAAAACGAGTCTTGGAAATGAATTAAGCTGATAGTGATTATCAAAGAGGTGCTGATTGGACTTCTTTTTTGGAATGTTAGCACGCTGGGGAACAGTCTGAAGTTCCATTTGTATGTGTCGATTTAGTGCAATCTATTGATTCATTCGATTGGGGTGGAATGTTAATTGGGAAGTGTTGTTTGAGTATTTAGATAAGAAGAGTTTAGGATGTGTTACGCTTGTCCAAAGAAAGAAGGTTTCAGAGTAAAGGTGTTAACTATATAGTGTTACCTATATATATATTTTAACAGTTAAAGAGCCTGAGATTTCCTTTCTTCACATATAGGCGCGTCAATGTGACCGTAAATTGATATAGGTTAATTTTGCAAAGTAGCATAAAACCATAATTCGCTTGACATGCAAAACTAAAAACGTTTAAAAAAATAACAAAAGGTCTAAATTTTATTAAAATTTTTTAAGAGATAATAATCGGTACTAAAAGAAATGCAAAAGAAATTATGTGATTTTACGTGTTAACGGTTATAAGGTCCAATGGGAAATTATTATTACTGTCTTTACTAAAGCTAAAAAAAAACTTTATATTTTTTAACAAATTTTATGCTTTTTTTCATCGTCAATATGTGCATTTATATTTACTGGAATATTAAGTCACTTTCGAATTAAATAAAATAATACAAACAAAACCCAAAATTTTCCTAAACGCAGTATGGAATTAGCAAAAGAGCGAACTTGCAAATAGAAATGTACATCAAAAGCAAGCAAACCCTCTGCTGATGTTGTATATTGTTGCTGTCATATAATTTATCTATAAGGTGGACTTCAAATTGCGTCGCTTCGTAAATGGAAATAATTTTACCGAGAAATGCCGAAGAGGACCGAATGATGGATGGATCGGACAGCGCTCTGTCGCTACTCGAAGGTTGTCGGAATTTCACCGAAGTTAAGCAGGACATTTTCTGATGGATGGCCACTGGGCGGAAGGAAAATATTAATAATAATCCAATGTGTTTGGCTTTTCTAAAAAATATGTCATCAACTATAGAGAAAGTGGTTTAAGCACTTATCTGGTTCGCTGTTTATGATTTGAAGTAGAATAGCTGCTTCGGAATGTCTTCATAAATAGCGTTATTCAACTGTTTAAATTTTAGTTTTTCGAGTTCATGTAACCTCTTGTGACATTTAACTTTAATTTTAATCCTTTTTAAAGAAAAAATAACTTCTCACATTCGTTTATTATGATAAGTAGCTTCAAAATCGACGACATCCACTTGACCAATTCTATTTTAAATTATTTGTTATACGGGGTCAATTTTATAAGAGGTCTCAAACCACAATCCATTATTCATTTTAAGGCCTCTTTTAAGATTGCACACTGTAAGATTGTGCTCCAAATTGCTTGTGAGAAGTCAGGTTCTTCAAAAAAAAAAATGAAGTTATACAAGGGAGTTCTTACAAAGTTTTTTTTTCAGCGCTACATTTTAAAAACTTTTTGCTTTTAAAACAATGTTAGAAAGAACTATAAATTGCGAAAAAATAATGCATTCGTTTTTGCATTCATATTCCCAAAAAATGCATAGATTTACGGTTAAATCTAAAATTTCATGAAATTGACATTCCCCTTAGTGAATACAAAGAAAATATTTGTTTTCAAAATTACTTGCAAAACATGCTTTTTAATATATATTTGTTTGAAAAACATGTTTATATAAAGAATATATGTATAAGATTTTGCTAGAGTCTAAGGAAGATAAAAATTAAAAAAAAGTATAAATTTTTTTCAGCATAGCTGCTTTTAATGTAAAGTTTAAAAATATATATATTTAAAAATACGCAATTCTTTTGTGTAGATGATAGGATAATTTTTTTCAGCCGATCTATATATTGCAAGGAAAGTTTTAAAAAACATATTTATATATACACATTTGAAAAATTAAGGTAAACAAAATCAAAGAGGCCGCAGATTATTTTTACGATGTCATATATTATTAATAGCAAAGTATTAGTATTAAATGTTAATTCTTGATTGGATGTGTTATATTTTCATCGACTTATCATTTTAATTATATAGATGATTAATTAATTAGCTCATAGGCTGTTAAATTGTCTCTGCAAGGGTAGCGTGCTAACTATACACGATTACTGCACACAGTGCTGTATTTTTACTGTTTGATGATGTTAAATAATTTTGGTGCGCATGTGCTAGCTCTGTATTTTGTTTTTAATTTCCAAATTAATTGTGATAGTGCTGTTATTCACGTGTGCTGGATACGTTACCCTAGTAGTTTAACCCTAGTGGAGTAAGTTGTTCATGTCACTCTATATGCGTCACGAAAAAATCAATTTGCTGTAAAACAAACATTAAAACGTTGTGATGTAAAAAGTAACCGAAAATGTGCTGTACTAGTACAAAAAAAATACAGTGCATAATAATCATAGATATCATAGTTAAAGTATATTAGATTGGCAGATCACGTGACATCCAATGCTAACGACGGGACGCGCATGGAGGCCAAAATAAGAGGGCAAAATGGCCAGTGTTGCTGCCACTTTAAGGAGAAAAATACTACGAAAAAATACCATTTAATTCTAAAATTACAAAAAAAATACTAGAAAAGGATTTAAAGTCACTAAAAAGATTCCAAAATGCAGCTAGTATTTTTACGATATTTTTTTGCAATTTTAGAATTAAATGGTATTTTTTCGTAGTATTTTTCTCCTTAAAGTGTCAGCAACACTGGCCATTTTGCCCTCTTATTTTTGGCCTCCCGTCGTTAGCATTGGAGGTCACGTGATCTGCCAATCTAATACTTTAACTATGATATCTATGATAATAATCTTTCATTTAGAAATTTGTTACGATTTGGCGTTGTAACTAACTGTTGTGTACGTTAACCTTCGTAAAGACAGACAACCCCATGGTTCTATTTTGAGACCTAAATGCCATATTCTTCTTCAAAACAATTCGAGCGTACTATGCACCTTATTTAGAAAAAAGAACTTTAACAAGCGTTAGCAAGATGTAACTGCAAAAAAATGCATATCCATTCAAAAGCCTTATCGAATGCTACTTGATGGATAGTTGACATCAAACGCCATTACGGAGAACCGTTTTTATTATTTAATTATATTTTCTTGTAAATTTAGGGGGAGTTGCAAAATTGGGGAAAGGAGGCTGATATGATTTATCGCCATTTTTGGTTTGTCACTTATGAAAAAAGTAGAGATTTCGAAAAAAAAAATTTGTTGGTGTATGTCAACATTTTATGACTGCTTTATCTATCCATTTTCGGGGAAGTTTATCAGTGATTGAGTACTTGGCATAAACAACGAAATGTCATTAAATAAATATCTTGGAGCCTTGACCCAGGGTTATGAGTTTTAACGATTTTGAAATCAGTGTAAGATGGGCAGTAAAAGATACGTAAAAGATTTTTTTTCGACTGTCTTAAAATAAACCAAGGATAGTCTTAAAGTGTCTCCCGCAATAATAAAAGTGCAAGCAATTGTATAATCTTTGAGGTACAAGTGTTTTAGGGATTCAAAAGTAAATGTTATGGTTATGTGAAGAACATATATAATGTTATATACTTTTAAAATTATTTTTTTTAAAAAATAAGTTACAGCAGGTATAACAAAATTCAATTAAAAAGACATCTTTAATGTTTCGTAAGAGATAAGTTAAAAAAGACGGCATAATGACTTTAAAGTTTCGGTAAAAATTTACTAAGTCTTAAAAAAGTTTTAGTAATGCATTTTTGCCTTCAATAAGTAATAATGTTAAAGCTAGTACGTTTAAAATTGTTATCTTTGAATTTGAGGTAGGGTGCATTTTTTATTCAATGTAGAAATTGTAATTTGGTTTCAATAAAAGGTTTAAGTTTAATAAAAACATTATTTTGATTTATCTAAATTTAATATATTTTAAAATCTTCTACTTTCCATCCACAACCAAATTTTGTGTGGGTTTTGAGTTAAAGTCCATTTTTGGATATCTGTAAAATGTCTTTGTCAACTGGAATACCTTACAATAAGTATTTGATGCTTTTACTGTACTACAAATACCACCTTTTTTTATACAAGAAAAATTTGGTTAACTCTGAGGGGTTAGTTCTACTAAAACTTAATTAAATATTTTAAAATTATGCCTTTAAAAATAAAAATTAATGGATAGAAATGCATAAATTACGTTATATCATTTTGCCATTTGTACAACCAATTTAGATGACCAATTAGAATTTAAACTTAAAAAATAATAATTTTTTTTTTTGTTATTAGTGAAAAATTTCTGTACAAATTGTTTCTTATGATGATTCATTTGTAACGGGAAATACAACATAAAGGTGTAAATTAAGAAAAAAAATACAAAATTTTTAAAAGCACCCATAAAAAAAACTTTTAATTAGTTTTAAATGATTATTGTTCACCAATTTTCAAAGATCTGATTCTGAATGTATTGCAATCAAAATATCTAGTCATCAGGCCATTTAAAAAAAATCCCAAGCAAAAAATAATTTCTTAAATCATACATCTTTTTAGTGAAAAATAATATAATTATAAAATCTCATTTATTTTAAAATATTTTATTAAATATTTTATTTATAATTTTTATTTTATTTTAAACCATTGATATTTGAAACGCATATGCATAAGGACTTTCGAATTCAGCGCTGGAAAACTAATTTTCCCCCCTAACTGCTCAAACGATGATGATGCTTTGATTTGTGGCGCCATCTAACGATCATTTTAATTTAATGTCATTCTTTAGCAATAGATGTCGCCCCAATCCTGTTGAAGAGTTTTGTTGTGAACTTGCATGAAACGTTCGAAGCAGCCGGTTTCATGTTTAAAGTTACGATTATTTTATTTTATAGTAAAATGTGTAAGTAGTCAAAATAGCATTATTGGGTTAAAAAGAAGTTGTTTTGGATTTTTTTCGCCTATATGATTTTTTAATATTTCATCAATAAGGTTTTCGTTTTTGAATTTTATTAAATCGTTTATAATTCTAGTAATTGCTAATTAGTTTTATGCCACATGAAATTCAACAAATCCATTCAGTGTGAATCAAAACTTTATAACTTATATGTACATCGATGTGTTTTAAAAACATATATAAACATAATTTGAAACCGTTTATGACTTTTATCACAGCATTTTAAAATATTGTAAAAATTATTTGAATGTCAAATATATTTACTTAAGTATAAATACGATAAATCCATTTTTATATGTCGATTAAAAACGGATAAAAACAATTTTAATTGTTGTAGTATTCTTTTATAAAAGCCTAAAGCGGGTATTTATATTTTATAAATGCTTTTAAAAAACATTTTAAAAAATTAAAAAATAGCATCGTAAACAAAATATCAACATTTAAACATTTTTAACATTTTTAAGATTTTTTATCAACATTAAATAGCAACAACATTAAAATTAATAGACTCTATAAACTAACTTAAGTATTACGATTAAACGTATAATTCACATTATTTTCATTGCATCTTGAAGACCTATGTTGCTAGAGTGAAAATTTTAAAGATATTTTAAATGATCTATGAAGAATCAACATGAAAATAAATGTCAAACCGTTTGAAAGTCAGAATTAATATAATAATAAATAATTTTTATTTAAAAAAAAAGATTAATATTTGAATCACAAGTTGAGTACAGTCTAAATTTGATAATAATAAGTTTTTTAGCAACTTGTTAGATAAACAAATCACCTTAATTTTGCATTAGACAAACGATACCATACTCCTCCTTTTTTGGATCTCAGCCACACCAATCCCTGCAAAACATGGAGGTTCAATAAGATATATAGGTACTGCTTGTAAAAAAAAATAATACAAAAATTGGTTTGCCATGTGAAGCTATAATAGCTTATATGTTATGCACCAACAAGCCATTTGGCGAATGATCCGGAAGTTAGTTGTATTTAATGTAGGAAATAAACAGTAAATGAATATATTCGTTTGAAAGCAAATATTATAATCTTGTATTAAAAAAGATTTCATACTACAGCCTACAACTACGCAAAAAGTAAAACTTCGAGATTTTACACTGTTAGTTAAAACTTTGGCACATGGTTTCACTAAAAATATGGTTACTAGTAGTTGCAACGTCTGTGTGATGAAATGTTTCACATGTATATACACTGTTAAAAAATTTGTGCTTGGTTTCACCATGATATTGGTTCCTAGTAGCTGCAACGGCTGTGTGGTGAAATGTTTCACCTTTTTTTTTTCGGTGTTTGGTTGAACCATTTTTCTGGATTTGGAAACAAAAACCTGAGAAAGGGTTCAACCGAATACCAAAATTATGGTTTAACGTTTCACCACACAGCCGTTGCAGCTACTAGGAACCATATTTTTGGTGAAACAAAGTGCATAATTTTAACAGAGTTCAGTTGAATTATTTCTTGTCCCCAAAACCCTTAAAAGGAATTACCCAATACAGAAAATATGGTGAAACATTTACCACACCAGTCGTTGCATCTGCTATAGGAACCATTGTTATGGTGATGCCAAGCACAACATTTTTAACGTAAGATTCTTAAAAATTTAAATTATGCATTTTGCACACCTTACGCCACAGCACACGCATATAGCTTTGCTAGTGTGACTTTTAGACGATTTCACTTTTCCCCCCTAGCCAAGCATCTTCATCTTTTCTAACCTCCCTTTTGCCAAACGCCCACGATTCTTCAAGACAGCTTCAAGCAACACTATACTCCCAACTTGTTTAACCACCCTGCCAACAACGCGCAAACTAAACATAACTTCTGTTTGAGGAATAGGACATCGACTTGAACGGAATAAGAAACACGACCAACATGTGTTCGTCTCCATGAGTTTCTTTTTTTTCTTCCCTGGAGTTGTGGAGGGTGATGAGGTATTTTAAGGTGGATGGAGACAGACGTCGTGAAAAAATGCACGAAGAAGATATACGTAGTGCGCATTTGCTGAAATTAGCGGTTTGAAATATTAAATGAGTGGGAATCGCATAATTTTTAAGCACTGTTGTAAGTTATGTACTCAGAAAAAAAACTTGCGTTCAAACAGCACAAGCAGTACACAAGTATTTTGTAAAAATCTCAACATTACATATATGGAATTGTTTCAATGCAAGGTACGATTATTATATCCATGTGCACCTAACAAAGAAACTGTAAACTATATTGTTTTCTAAATTATGTATATCAAAATTATAACATTCATTTTAAAGTACAGCAATATATATTATATATATTTTAAACTTTATTATAGCTATATATCCGAAACGTTGAAATAGTTGCTGGAATTCAATTTGAAAGAATAGATGCGTGCTGCGCCTTTAACAAAATTTTTGTGCTAACCATGTATTATTTTTTGGTCAATTTTTGTATTGTCTCAACACAACTTGTAATAGCAGAAAAAAAACACAATTTTTTTGTATTAAGGTAACATAAGTTGTTTCTGAGTGTAGCAAATGAAGAAACACATTTCAATAAGGTTAATAAAATAAGTGCTAAACAAATGTAAGTTCTATATTAATTATTATTTTTCATAGTGTCATTCATTTTTTTCATAAATCTGACTGTGAAAATTTTTAATATCATCATTAAAACTGATATGTCTTTGCTAGAATGCAATGTTGGAACAATCCATTTATTTAACCATTAAATTCATTCCATTAGAAATACTTCAAATGACTTCGCTCATGGTAACCAATACCTTCGTCCAATTGAATTTACGACTGTGGATTGTCGCCAATGAAGGCCCTATATCTTATACTTTGAAAAACTCTTCCAATCCCCCCCCCCCCAAAAAAAAAAAAAAAATTCAATACAAAAAAATTGTGTGTTTTCCAAATTAATTACGCACTTTAAAATGAATTTTACAATTTTCTTATGCATATTTAGAAAAGTTGTATAAGTTTGCAGTTTGTGGTCAATCGCCCAGGGATACAATGATCGTCTGCTCACGCGATCGTCAGTTGGGTTGGAACAACACAAATTTGTGTTCATCATCGTCATCAACACAATTCTTGTATTGAAACAACACAATATTGTAATGTTGCCATATTACCCAATACTTGTGCTTTTTGAACACAAGTTTTTCTGAGTGTGTGAGTTTTGCAACTACACCCTTCATATATCATCCTTCACATAAACCACGTCTTCTTGCACGAAAATACCTGTGTAATAAATCAAATGATTCGCGATAACCCGAAAACGCGTTGTCATACATCAATAAAAGCCCCGCTTCCCCACGCGATCATAGAATTTCCTTGTAGACCAACAAGAAATAAAATGCTATTCTCCTCAATCGGCCCAGCTGCCCCGAACTGCGGAGTGGCACACTTGGGAAGCATAAAGCCCTCGAGTAGATGCCTAAAAGAATGCTCTTCTAGTCTTTAATTCTCGAGGAATGGTACAATGGGTTGTGGCCGTCGATAAACCGACCTCTTGCGCTGGACCTTTAGAGATAGAGCAGATTAAGTCCGTTAACACTATGTTTCGTGGTGCAATTCATGGCACATACTTTGTACCTTGACACTTTATAACATTTTCAAATTATGGTTTTTCCAAACAGCTTTACTTACTATCAGGGTTGGAAGAAAAAATGTAAAATAAAAAGAACAAAAAAAACAACCCTAAACTAAGAATTAGATATCAATAATGAGAGCATAATATAAAAATAGCAAATACACAGGGTTGAAATTTTAAAAAAAGGCAAGAAAACGATTAACAGATTGTTTTTGAAGCCTCTTTTTTAAATTGCCCACCTGTGATAAATGCACTGTAATTTTGTGAGGAAAAAATTCTAAACGAACAAAAATACTTGAATATGGTAATAAAATTTAGCGAATTATAATAAAATGGTTATTGACTAATAAATCAAGCTAGTATAGATGGTTTACTTAACTTTTTTCGGTTTTCTTCCTACTTTGAAAAGTTAACAACCCATGTTAACAAATTAAATACATACTTCCCTCCGTGACTTATCCCCCTTTGTCCCCTAGACCCTTCCCCTGCTCCTGAATTGTCCTCCGGTCGGAATGGGCAAGAAGAGTAACCATGACTACGGGAATGGCCCCCCATAAATTTCTCGGCCCAACACGGTTGGCCGCAAGGAGAGAAGAGGCCTCGCCATCACTCACCAAACAAATTGGCATAACAATTTGGCTGAAATCGAGCCCAGGAGATGGGAGGGGACCAGACATCTATGGGGGATTTGGAGGGGGACCCTTCTTTTTTCAATGGCCACCTTAATGGGTTGAAGCTAGGATAAGGGGTTTTGGGGTGTTTGCAGGGAACGTTTAGTTGGTGTTGGTGTATTTTTGAAGAGTTTAACATATTTGAAAAAGTTTAGAAGTTCAGTTCTATTTTTGTTAAATTTATTTGTTCAGTAAAATTTAAAAAAAATATTTAAAAATGTCTAAATGAATGTATATTTTTACAAAGCAAAGAAAATTTGAAACAAAAATACTATGTGTTATGCTCTTTATCTATTTTTCGGATTAAATAGTTCAACCGAAATGTTAAAAAAAAGTCAAATGTACCCAATTTTACTTATTTCAGTTAGTACTCAACTCTTCAAACAATAAATCCTTCTCATAAGAACACATTTTGCGGTGGCTTATATATTATAATTTAAGTATATTAATTTCTTTCTCTCTCTCTCTCTAGCTATATACATTAGATTTAAAAATATAAAAGGAACATACGATACATACAAACATATTTTTAAAAAAAACCCTAAGTATTTATATAAGATATATTTTTTCCGATGCCTTCAACCATCTTCAAAGAACAGGTTAAACAAAATACTTCGTCCCTATTCCCAGTGCCTCGGGTGGAAAAGGAGGTCCTTGTTGCATCTCCTACATCTCGCGCAGAGATAACTCTCCTCGGCCTGGTGTGTTTTCAGATGTACACCGAATAAATTGCCCGTGTTTCGGATAGGGTAGTTCGTTTCTTTTATTCCGAAATAAGACCGCTTCGTCAGATTTCCAGACCGCTCTTTTATGGCTCGGCCAGTTGCTTTTTGCGATGGAGCATGGAATTTCCCTGAAGATTGTTTTGCGATTTCGATCCTCTGCGTTTTCTGTAGTCAAGCTTTTTTCCTTTCGTTTACGCTATGCTTTTCGAGATGTAAAGGCATTGTTTATGTGTTCGGAGTCTCCCAAAGAGTGCTTGCTTTTGGATCCTCTGCCTACATAACTCCGTATTTATTTTTATACTTGGTTTGCCGTATACTTCTGAGATGTAAAAGCATCTTTATGCGTTCTAAGTTGTACTTTTACAGTTTTTGTAGAGTGGGTTTGAAATATATGTTTTGAGGGTGTTTGTCTGGGTAATGGTTGTTTGATGGTGACGGTCTATTCGACTCTTTTTATGGTTTGCCTTTGAAGCAAACTTTTTGTTTGCTTCATATCCTTTGTTTTGTGAATTTTGTAGGAGATGCTAAATATTTTAGCCTGGGCAACCAAATGATTTAATTGAAATTAAAAAAAAATGCAAATAGTATCTATACTATAAATTCATTCATTTTTAATTGCTTTTTATTGTATCTGTCATTAAGTTAACACATAGGAAATGTACCAATTTGAGTTTGGATGCCATAGTCATAATTCAGAAAATCAAAACCACGACATTTTCGAAATTTTAAAATGTAATGCAATGATGTGACTATCCGAACTAAAAAAACTAAAACCTGTATAAATCAAAGAACTTCTCTTCGCAATGACTTGTTTTTTGACATCACACACATAATCCTAAAAAGTCGCTCAGGTTAGGTCATGTATAAGGTCTTGACTCACTGCACCCCGACAATCGAAAGATGGAACTACCATCTCAACAAGATATTTTTTTAGACCCGACTGCCTCAGCTGTCCCTTTTTACCTTTTTTTTACGACTTGCCTCGTAATTTATTGCTGTTGCTCTGGTGTGTTGCGGACTTTTGCGTAACTTGACGCTTCGATGTCTTCTTGGTAGTTTAAGAGAGTTTTCTAGACAAAAGATGACGGAAGGTGTTGCAGCCAGTGAGCATGCTGAACCAATTTTCGTTTCACGGTGCGAAAGGATGTTGACCCGACAGTATTTCGGAAATGTCCTATTATTTTGATACGATGGAACTTAAATAATATCAATGGCGGTGCACTCTCAGAAATGGTTCCTTCAATTAACAGATGTGCCTGCTTGAGTATTTCCGTTAACTGTCACCATTTTTGTTTATTTTTTCTCCGTTTTCAGAAGGGAAACGTTCTGTTAATTGACACCATTCGCGTTTAATTTTTCTCTGTTTTAGAGGGAAAATATACTCCTTCCAGGGGACCGCGGAGAGTAGATTTCTAATTATTAATAAACATTAATGATTATAGAAATGAATGCCAGCACAAATATTTTATAGGGTGGCAGGAGATCGAAATCGGGCAGTCTCGACACAGGCGAGTATCTTACCGAATCAACAAGAGCTGCTGGACAACGGAAATCAAACAGAATAAATAAAGAATCGTTTTTAAAATGACTATTGCGTATTCGTGATAAAATGATCCCTATAAAATCGCGAACGATTCTTAAATTAACTGAAAATTATGTCTGATATATCAAAACCGAAATTATTTGTATGAAAAATGAAGAATAATTTTGTGTAAATTGACGATTTTTTTCTGACAGTGTATACAGGAAAAGAAATGAAGTGCAAAAACCCGTTTGCCAAGTGAAGCTATGATCACTTCTTAAATGTACCCCAGCACATCACTTGTCGAATGATTTAGGGCTAAGTAGCGCTTAATGAAGTTAATAAACAATAATCGAAAAAAAATTGAAGAGAAATTTTTAAAACCTTGTATTAAATCAGATCTTTAACTAAACTTATAAAACTGTACAAATAGTCATTATATCAGTTCTTATAACTTATTCTTAAATATTTTTTTCTTTCACTTTAAAAGTACTCACGCATGCTTTGTTGGACAGTTTTAAGTCATTTTCTCTAAATATATAAATTTCATTTAATCTCCACAATTGTCCCTCGTTTTTATTTGAAGTTGTCAGGTTTTGGGGAAGGAAGCTTGTAGTTGATGCTAATAATATAATAAATCAATGACAGTCTTTGACTCTTTGCATGTTGATCGTTGCGTTGTTTGTAAACGAAAACGTATTAAGTTTCAAACTACATAAAAAAAATATGTATCAACTACCACAGTGGTCGGCAATCTTTTTACGGCAACAACCAACATTTTCATTAAAAGGGCCAAAATGTTAGTTTTTGAGAAATTTTGGAGACGTTGCAGGCCTCATCAACGTTTTTTTTTCGAGATAAAGGGAGGGGAAGAGATTAGAGTTTGAATCCTCAACACTTATAAGTATTTATAAAAAACTTTTTTTTTTAATTTCACACAAAGCATTGGAAAAGTCGTTAAAAAATTGATAGATTAGAGAATCAATGAAAATAGGGTTCTCGTATTGGTTTATCATTAAGTTTCTCATATTGGTTTTCAACAGAAAAAAAGACTGATATGTAGGTACCGATGGCCATGATAAAAAGCGATACAAAAATAGGTAAAACATAGTTTGAAGATTAAATATTTTTTCACTATTGAAATAAGCCCACAAAATTTAGCCAATTAAGATTCAGAAAAAAAATACCTTCCGTCTCATTCATTTATCTCTTTCTTCGATAACAGTTTATTTAAGTGATTTAACTACAATTAATTTTTGATTTTGTAATAACATATTATCTATTAAAGTAAATAATACAAGAAAAAAATTCTATTAAACAGTTATTGTTTTTTTTTAAACATTCGGAATTAGTAAAAAAATGTCGAGGACATAATAATAAAATATATCTTCTAATCCTACATGAAATAAAACACAATGTAACAAATGCAGCACATCCTCTAGATGAAAAGACTGCAAGGGAAACACCCTCCCTCCCTGTTGTCCACACTCAAGGGAGGAGGGGAGTCAAGGGGGTGAGCAGCAAGAGCAAGGGATTAAACCATCCGGGGAGCAACGATCGGACAGCAACCACAAACTCATAGTACACATCCATACTCATTTGTCCACAACAATCGGCGCTACAAAAGCAGAACGGCTAGTAGGCGGGACCTACAAACTCAAACATTGGATGATAAGGCCGTCAATCAAAAGAGATTCGAGCCAATGGGATTTATTTTGAAAGAAAGACGTGTTTTGGTTGGTGCGTCGGGATCTTTTGAAGTGTGGGCGGAGTCTCTAGGAGACGTGGCTGACGAGCGACTGGTCTCGCCGGCAGTCGAACAGAGTGATTTTACGTCGGGCGCACGTTGGTGTATGTCTCTCTGTCTGCCAACACGTTGTTTTGAAGTTTTGGCCTGTCAGCTGTGAGTGGTGCTTTGTAGCTTTGCTGTTTTTGACCTGACCGACTGTTGTTTTTCCTCATTTCTGGATTGTGGTTAGACGTGGTCGTTGACTGTTTTGCGGTTTGGCTCTTGATGAACTACTGTACAGATCTGTTGAGGTACTGACCACGACACTTGACAAGAAAGGACTATCAACCCTTCACCTATCGGTGACTAGAACAGAAATAATTTAGTTGTTCACCTGAAGACATATTTGCTACTGATGGATTGTGAAAGCCTTGGAGCCAGTGGTGTCCCATCTGTATGAGTGGACACTAGTCAAATATGTCATGTCCTCAATTTGGGTATAACGGATCACCAGCAACCACGCAGGTAAGAGAACTGACCTTTACCAACCCCTTTCCCTTTTAAAAATTATTTCACTTACTCTTATGAACAAGCAAATTCGCATTTGAATTCAAAATCAGTTTTTTTAGTATGGTATTAGTGTAACGTTTAATGAATGTACCAAATTTTTTTATTAGATAATTGTGTTCTAGGTATGAAAAAGTAGTTTATAATTTTAATGCTTTTTTTAATCGGTATAATGCTTTTGCGTAATGCTTTTTTTTCGGTATACTTGAACACAAGTAGTATGTGTTAGTTTAAAATTTCTATCAAGTGCTAATGGTCTTTGCTATACATAGTTTTCTTTTTATTCTCGATTGTGTTGTACAAATTTTTAATGAAATAATCTGCATACAACTCAGCAAAGAGTTAATTGTCCTTATAATTTTCAACTCTTGCATATTCTTTGAAGCCTATAACGTCTTACCATTGAGATTATAAATGATTTTTATAAAACATCTTTATTTAGTGTATTAATCTCTAAACTGAAAACTCAACCCATTAACGCCAAAATAAAAATTTTAAGAATAGTAAAAGTAATGTATATTAAGAAAGTCAAATAGATAACTAATTGACAGTATTTTCAATTTTTGATTTTTCTACCTTAAATCATTATCAGAGAGCTACAAACGATACATTTTGTGTTATGTTGCATGCAAACTATAAAAAATGAAGTATATTGTCAAATAAAAACCTGACATATAAAAAAGATGTGATAGAATGCTAAGCATGCATGTTATAAAAATTTAAATTTTTGCTGCACGCTTACAGTATTCTTATTACACCTGCATTTTAATTGTTGAATGACAGTTGACAGATTTGAATTGAGTTTCAAATGAAACTTAAACATTAATTTAAAAAGATACTATGTTTTAAATTTTTGAAATTATTACTTTGGCTTAAAAATACCACAAGTATAATTTTTTTAAAAAGAAAGTTACTAAAATTGGATTAACTTTGTTTAAAATAAAGTTAACTAAATGATGATTTTCATTTTTCTCTTTGCATCTTCATCTATTGAGTTTTATAGTTTATATCTTTTTCATACATTTTCACATTTCCACATAAATTAAAATACATTTGTATAAAGTTAAGAATCAAACATTTGCAGATGAATTACAATAATTAAAATCCCATCATGCAGGGCTGATCTATTAGGGTAACATGGAAAATAGACATAGAACATTTTGGGACCCCCTTAGGAAACTTTTGTGTATAATTACTCGTATAATGGTCTATGTTTGAATTAAAATCAAAAGCCAGAGCTTACAAAATTGAAATAATCATTAATTGAAATCATTTTGCTGAACTTGTTTATTTTAAGGATTTATTTTCTAGCTTTAAAAATAATTTGGAGCTACAGAATGATATAAAATGCTGAAGTTTCAGGCTCATTTTTAAATAAATAAATGTTGATTCACTTAATAAATACCGAAAATGAGAATGTAGAATATTCATATCGTTGTGAAATAAATGAAAAAATACCATTATAAAGTAAACAGTTATAATGATACATTACTATTAAAACTATTTTCTCTAAGTGAGGTGAATAAATATTATTTATTATTCGTATCAATGGTGAAAATTACTATTAACTATTTTATAAATAACATGCATTAGTTTTCAAATTACATTGGATACTTAAACTTTGATAATTCTAATACGGCAATTCCCAATGAAGAAAAACAAGTTTCTATTATCTTAGGCCAAAACCTAAAAAGTTATGGATGAACTATACTACACATAAATATATTCTCTCTCTAGCTTTTTTACTCCATTAAACAAAGTAATTTTTCACCAAGAATAAAGAAATGCCAAAAGGTGATCGAAACCTATCCTCTTTCACAATAGAGCCATCTGGTCAATACTTTGAACAACGGAAATGTCCAGATGAATTTCCTTGACCAAAGGATGGACAACCGTTATACCCATAGATCGATAGGTTCGACGGGGTGTAGGACACCAATGGAATATTAATTGGTCAATTCCATTGTTTATCCCTGCCCAATTATTCATTTGGACGTCGGGCAAACGACCAGTTTATATTCATATGGTCGCGTCTTCCTGATCGGTAATTTCGCGTCCTGTCTGCAAATCCATGGATTTCAGTCTTGCAATGTTGTGCATATATTGTGGTGCTTTGATTTCTATCACATAGTGGTTTTTCGATGGTGTTGTGTTGTAAAGTGAATTGTATAACTAACAAGTAAGATTTTTGTTAAATACTAATTGTAGTGATGTTTAAATCAGGTGATTCAGAATTTTCTGCCTTTTAGTATAGTCATTATTTGACGGTGTTGTAAATAGAATTGTTAATTAACAAGTTAAAAATTTTTACAATTATTTATAGTGGAGTTTATTGTATAATTTTCTGCTTTTTAATAGCAATTACTCAATGGCGTTTTAAGGGAAATTATTGATTATCAAGTAAGATTTTTTTTAACAAATAATTGTATGAGTTTCATTACTAATGAATTTTCGGCCTTTTAATAGCAAGTATTCGACGGTGTTGTAAAGAAGATTCTTGATTAACAAGTACGATTAATTTTTAGTGAATTTTTATATTATTTTCATTTGGTTTCTAGTATTAAGTATCCGATAGAGTTGTAAAGAAAATTGTCGATAATTGATTAGTAAGTCATATTTTTCAGAATTGTTTTTAGTAATTTATTCAAAATTATTCTGAATCTTTCAATAATGCTTCTTACCTAGTATTTATGCTTAATAAGCAATGGTTATCTTTTTTATGTTCTGATAGTTTACCTAATTTGTTGGAAGAAGGAAATATGTATTTTTATAAGTATATTTTGAGTTTAATTGTTGCACATCATAATTTATATATTTTTCTGATATTTTTTTTAATTATGTCTAATAGTTTATTTGTGGATTGAATAAGAATTTTTTTCATTTTGAAAAACACTTGGTCGTTTGGTACACCTTGGTACACTTTGAAAACACTATTCCATACTTGTATTTTCAACTTACTACTCGTTTTTCCATACTTTACATTTAAATCAAATTTTTAACTGATCATTTATGTATAGATAGCTTAAAAAAGTTTTTTTATGCTAATATTATTATTAAAGGTGGCGTTGTAAAGATGTCTTGCTTATTAGTTTCCCCAAAATTTCAGAACAATATCTGCAACGGCTGTTCGGTGAAATGTTTCACCATATTTTCGGTATACGGTGAACCATTTCTCAGCTTTGGAAACATAAACCTGAGAATTGGTTCAACTGAATACCAAAAATATAAAGAAACATTTCCCCGTTTCAGCTACTATGAACCACATTTTTGGTGGAACCAAGCGCCAAATTTTCTAACAGTGCAAAATTTAAAAACAAACGCTCTTCAATGCAAAACCTAGGCAACCAAATTAAACCCAGATGTCTGCTCGTCACTTGCCTGTGGTTCTAAAATATGACGCCCGTCGCCAATAGCCCTCGTGTAGCTCTAGTGTGCCGATAATTCAAACTAACCTAACCAAACCAAATTAAACCACCTTTTCGACCCTTGCAAATGCACTCGACCATAGACTCCAGGCTTGGCGACAGCCATCCACTTCACCCATAATCCTCGGACTGTTGTGGCAGCCGAAAACCCCTCGAGATCGGTTCGTTAGGGGCTCGGGCGCCCCTCCTACAAACAAACGGATCAAATCCCCTCTTAGATGGGGGCTAATTTGGTCCCTTTCCCATTGTTTGCACAAACCTCCTCTTCAGTTGTTTTGGTTGGTTTGAGTTGGCGAGGATTTGAGATGCGATGAGAGTAGGTGGTAGCGATGTTGTTGGCGATAGTAACAAATGTGGATATTTATAGATACTTGTATTGAAGTATCGCATTTCATGTTTGGGTTATATTGAAAATATTCAAAACGTACTTCTTGGCAAAAATGTAAATTAAATTTTTTTTATACTTCTTGCAAATGTGGTCGATCAAATATTTGTTCACAATAATCATATAAAAAATGTACAATTTTATAGAAGAAAGTGAAAGTGAAAAAAATTTAAAACTATGAATTTGCTTTTAACTGGGACATTGAGCTTTTTTGTTAGTTTTTTGACTATTTAAGTTTTGATAATAGTTAAGTGGCATCTTTCTTTAAACTAGGTAATAAACAACGTTATTACATATAATTCCATGTAAAATGAAATTTTTCTTTATCTGTTGATTCGATACATTTTATCACAAACGCTACAATTCAGCAAATAATAATACTCTATTAGACCAACACCCCAAAGAAAACAGCATTATTACCCACAGGTACCTCAACTATTGCCCCGGGGGGTTAATAAGGTCAAGGATCAGTCCTGACCAGTCATGCGCGAAGGATGCACGCGTACCGAGGGCTTTGGTTTCACTGCGAACCTCTTCCTTATGGCACTTTGTTGTCGCCTACTTTTGTAAACTGTTGCGTGTGTCGAGTTGTGTCGCAGTCACGAAGGGCTCCAATGTTTGCCGAGATTGAAGAAAACATTTTAAATATACGGATTTTTTTTTAAACATTTACATTTGTGAATGAGAGGGTGGTTTTAGTTAAGTAAACTTGTTATTTTATTACTATTTTTAGGAGGGGAGGGAATGTGTTTTATCTACAGGTTATTATATTTTAAAATTGTTTTGGATAACTTAGAAAGCAAACCTCTGTGAGTGCCGCTGAAGGGATTTTTTTAGTCGTTAAGTTGAACAAAGTAAGGATTTTATAAATTAAAAAGAATCGTTAATGAGTTAAAACCCATTACACATGTTTATGTAAAACTCGCAATAAGTTTACTGCTCAAAAAAGTTAAAACTGCTTTATAAAGTTCAGATATGTTCAGTTTGTTGGTGCTATGCAAACAAATTTATGAAATAAGAAATGAATAAAACAATAGTGTATAAAGTTGTTTGTTTATAAACAAGTCATATACCAACTAACCTTAGACAGATAATAAATGTAAAATAATAAGTTAGAAACGCGGAAATTAATTTATATTAAACTTTTTCTAAAGTGCATTTACTCCTTTCTTGTGGACTTTGCATTTGTCCACACTCTTTAAAACTCGTTGTCTTTGAAACTTGTTGAATGTTTTCGTGTTAGTTGTTTGCACGTACTTCATCAGTACATGAATGAATCTTTTACATCGATAAAGAATAAATGGTGCTATTGTAAAGGAAAATTTGGGTTTATGTGTTTTGTTAACTTCGAATATAAAATCATTTTTGTCAAATAAAAAAGGGCTATCCATGTTCAAAAATTAAGAACCATATGTTAGAAATATTTACATGGGAATTAATAATAACATATCAAAAACTTAAAAAATATTAATTAGTTAGGCACCAGTACTATAAGTAACACCAGTATTATAAGTACCACCAGTATGAAGTTACCAGTATGAAATTAGAATAAATTTCACTATTCATGTTCATATTCTTCCAACACTGTTAACCATATGGTCATACAGTGGAGCAGGACTATTTCAAGTAATGAAGCAGATAAGTTAGCTTTTTTGAAACAAACAAATTGAAGTCTAATGCTGAAAATGAATTATAGCTATTTATATGTATATTAACTTTGTAATGTTAACTCCTTCAGCAATTGACAAAACCCGTCTTTTCATTATTTTTAGTTTGGACGGACTTCATGGTATAACATTGGGCATCCGACTGATAGATTTTGTAAGCATTCACCCATGCGTGATGGTGTTCCATCAAAGTCACACTATGCGATGGTACAAATCATCCTTATCAAACCAAAACCAAAATAAAATATATGTGTATCGTACAAGAAGAATCGCAATGGTCCATTTAAATTCCCTGTACCAAAGCACAGAAGATTAAAAAAAAAGTTAACACCCCCTCTTTTAAACTTGTTTTGATGACACACGCGCTGTTAAATGTCTTCAGTGATTTTACAAGTTACCCTCTATTGGATACGCACAAACAGGACGTAAAAATAGCCAAAAAGGAAGGCTGACTGGAAACAATTGATGGATATGGCTGCAACAATTCCATCCCTTTTCGATCTTCATTTCCGAGATTAAGATTCAACAAGAGGTGGTCTCCCTATATAGAACATATGACACCGAATTTACCATAAGTTGGGTAGAGCCACTTTGCTTCTAAAAAGTTATATCGGAAAATCAGTAAAAGAAATACACTGTTTGGAGGCAAAGTAGCCTAAAATCGTTGAGGGTTACTTCATTCTTCTTCTAAAGAATCGCAAGTATAGGACGAAAGAAGAAGAAAAAACTTTACCTACCAACATCTCGAAGTCGTTCAGCCGAAAGATAAAATCTGCTTTGAAGAAGAGGGGGAAGTCCGTGTCCAGGTAAACATGTCTAATTCCTGGTGACCTCCCGTAGTCGGCATTTCACTATTCTGGGTTTGGCATAAATGCAACGAACAGTAATAGATTTTTAATAAAATAGATTTTAAAACAAAAGCTCTAATGGAGGTTTTGGGGATAAAAAATACTCATTCTTTATCTCGCATGGTTATTATATTATCAACATCTCAATACCTAGGTTTTTTTTTAAATGCTGTATATTTAAAAAAAAAAAAACGTACTGAAATATAATTTGTAACAGACATGGTAGTTACAATTTTGTTAATCCACTACATTGATTTGTTGGTAAGTAATTGTCTGTTGGCCCTCGAGCCTAGTAGGTGGTCTCCAGCTTTGTTTTGTAAAGGGCTCGTGGTGTAAAACAAATGAGGGAGCGAGCGTAAAAAAAGTTTTATCGTTTTGTTTGAGGTTGGTTTTTAGATTTTTACGTTTCGAGAGTGGCGCCAGACGAATGTCCTGCTCCATATTTATGCCCTCTACCTGGAGTGCGGTGCCCAAACAGGGTACCTAAGATTTAATCTTTTTGTTTGAGTTTAGGGTAAAGGAGATATATTCGTTACTGTCTGTGGGTAAGTTTTTTTTTTACTTGCATGGTACATTATTTTTACACCATTACATTTTAGTTATTTAGGAATTAAGCAATACGCATATTGATTTCTATCTTGCTTATCCTAATGCCAAAAAATATACTTTTAGATTAAAATAGTTTTTTTAAATTTTATAAATTTTTTTGGAATCATATTATAATTTTTTTTTTATAAAAGTAACATAGATTTTTTTACCAACATTTGGAAATAGGAGATTTTATTTTTTAAGCAATTTCTTCAGATAACGAAGTTTCGTAGAACATTGAATACCCCTTAATAACCCCAAAAATACCCCTTAAATGTAATGCTTTTTAAAATAATAAGAATTTAAGTACACGTATATCGCTAGCTTTTCGCAGTTCCTCTTTTTTGGCTGAGTACTTTAGGTTGCGATTGTCTGTCAAACTTGCTGCGTTGTTTTCTGCGATATCTTCCCATTGAGGCAACGATGAGCGATTGCTTCATCACCGATAGCTTTATCAATTGCTAAAAAAGCCAAAGAACGAGAGGACACATTTTCGATCATTTCAGACTGTTGGTCTCTCGCAGTGTACAGGTTGGCGATTCTTATCAGTCACAACCTCTACCCACGCCTTCAGACTCGATCAAAACCTATCAGTTCTGCGAAAAGACCAAAAAGACAGCTAGAAAAAAAAAGATTATCAGCAAAGAAAAAAAAGTAAAATATAAATTAATAAAAAATTCAACAGGAAAATGAAAAAAAGGTGATAAACTTCTTCGGAGAAGAAGTTATATGATAAGAATCGCTGTTATCGCGACGGTAACCATAGCAAAACGCTATTAGGTGGGTTATAATAAACTGATAAGACTACAGTGGCATTTGAGACACGTCGCTAAAATCTTGCGTCGCCCGATAGATTTCGTGACAACCTGGGGAGGATGCTTCCAATTAGGCAGGTGATCGTTACTGCGGTGACTCCGAACTTGATAAACATGGGAGATACTTTTAGATGCCAATCTAAACTTCACTTTCGAGAAACAAGCATCAAAAATGATTTTTAATTGATTGTATCGATCGGAAGATAAATGGCAAGGGGAGGTTAATTAAGGTCACTAGTTGTCGGTTAGGGGCTTATCATATACCGGCTAGTTTGTTGACAGAATGTGAGACAAAAATTCCTCTTGTTACCTGTTAAACAGTATCTATTTTTTTACCTTATATTTTTATTTGTTATTATTATGATTTATTTTTTTTGGTGAAAAATATCAGAAAAATGCATCTTCTTTAGCTACTTATTTTAAAATATAGCAATATAATTTAATGTACTGTGGCTGAAGTTACTTCAATAAGGTTGGAAGAAATTTTTACTTTGGGCTACATATAAAAGTTAATACATGAGTAAAGTTATTGCATGACACGACTAGTTTTGTCTTCAATGTTTTGCTTCCTCTTGTTCTGCAGCATGTATTTGTATGGCCGTTTCCTCCACCCACCTCTGCCTCTCTACGGTCTTATTTGCCCACTGATTGCAATGTATGTTTGTTTTAGAAAATAAATCTTTAGCGTATATGTTTGTCGAAACATAATACAGTTATTTTGGGAAGCAAACGAGACATGGTGGCTGCACATGTGGTGTAACGCAGTCCCTAAAACACGAGATTAGTATGCGAAACATGATATGACGATTTCGGAAATATAAAACAAGAATAAGCCTTGAACTCTGGAACAACTGCTTGTTTACAAGGTGCTCAACCACTTATTTTTTCTATTTCCAACTCTTACATTAATCCGCCGAACCATTTTCGCTATTTGCATCACTGACTCCTAACATGTCGAGTGTTCTTTTCTAAAAGCAAGCTCCCGCAAATACTTTGCAGCAGTTTGAAACCCCTTCGGGACAGCGTCATGGCTGAGCGACTTCTTCCACAGTTTGGTCGTGCTTCTTCGCAAACAAGAACTATTTTCCGCCCCTCTTTAAAGTGTGTCTTTCTGGTTCCGGCAAATGGCTCCGTCACGATTTGTCCCGTTCCATTATGTCCTATCGTTTTATTGTCCTTTAATATTTTTTTGTTTCTTAAATATTGCATTCCAATTGACTTCCTTAGTAGCACATAATATCAAATAATATTATCTCGATTACAGTCCAGTATCATTCTAGCATTACGGTATTGAAAAATGATCATACAATATTATGCGCTACTTGGGTTGTTTACAAAACAGTATTAACAAGCGAGTACTATAGTGTTTTAAATACACGTTTAAACATAACTATGAGAGAGCAAATAATGCCAATTGATTTTATATTTGACATTTTGCATGATCTAAAGTACATTAAAAATGGGTCAATTACAACTTCCGAAGAAAGTGTAGCTATTACTAGTGTTTCAATTTTAAAATATACCTTTACACTTACAAGCACAGAAAATGTCTAAGTGTTTAATATATTTTGAAAGTTGTTGCATTGTTAAAATATATAATTTTGAAGAGTAGCGATACCCTTAATGGAAAGTTGTAAGGCATTTTAATGATACATGATGAATCTCTCTTTCGGAAACAAAGATGTGCGGGTAGTTTTGAACTTTGATTCGTTTTAGTCAGTAGCTGAATGCACAGTATCAGTGTTTATAATAATGATGTGTTTGATCCGATTACAACAATCTTTATCGTTAATTATAGTGTAAACAGACATACGTTTAAACCCGTAATTTTTTTCAAGCGTTTCCTCAATTCTTACATAAATCTTTCAAATCTATTTACGGAATATGTATTGCCTATCTAATAATATATATTTTTTAGCTATCATAATACATTGATTGTATTAAAACATACTTTGGTATATTATGAGAAGGGGATGCGTTAAGTAAATTTTTTTATGCGCCACAGCATTTATTAGGATCCCTTGAATAAAATGTAGAGTTGAAATGCAATCAACATAGACCACCCCATACGACTTTACATCTGGAAATAAACCACCCAGCAAGGTGTATGAGCCCAGCCCCAGATGAGGAGCTTACCAACATCAAATGGTTTTAAAACGATCCTCTTTCTGCATTTCTGATTTAAAAAAACATAGACCTTCTCTAAATGACACGGGCCTCATTTCGAAGCCGTGCTATTAAATGCTCGAAGTAGGGTGAGAAAGGGCCCCGAAAACATCCAATAGCCACTCGTGGCCGGCTCTAACTCAGCCCCAAGTCCACCCTTGCCCAACTTCCTAATAACCAGACCCGCGGTATTTCAGCAAGAAGGTTTAAATAAAAGCCGACATCATTTAGAAGATTATCCCATTTTCAAAAGGAGAATAAAGTAAATGACGACGGGTATGAAAAAAGTGGCCATTGTCCGTTTAATCACGACCTGTCGGCCAGAAAGGGTTTGATGGCGCGCTCACGACCTTTCATCGAGTTCTTATTTTTTTTTAAATATATATTCCTTCCACCTCCGCAAAAACAAATTATATGTAAAATCCATTTGGCTACTTTAATTTCGCTGACGAGTGACTGACAGTTCAATGATAGGTCATGAAATTGAATTTCTGATGTTGGGCAGTGAAGTAATCTTATTTGTGCTTCAACAGTCAGAGTTTCGTCTTCACACTTTTGTTGGGTCTTCAAACCAAGATAGCATTAGGCATACTCATTGAAAAGAGCATTCAATGGCTATTGGCATTGTTCCAACAATGAAAAGCAATACTGAAAATTTAGCTCAAGGTGCATGGGATGTTTTCTTGTTTTTGCAAAAAGTATAAAACACTATAATTTTGAAATTTTGTTCAACCTTTAAATTGTTTGTAAATTACAATCTTCAAACTAAGATTTAGAAAGTGTATCGGTCATAATAACTATGATTGTTTTTCCAGAAGGAAAACTTTCTTTGCCATCATAAAATTTAATGGGTTGTTTGTGCAATTACTGATGGATACAGATTGTCTGTTTGCTGAAATATGTTCTTTTGTTTTGTTATGAAACTTTTGCTCAAAGACTTCTGTCTAAATTATTACTTTTTCTAAGTTCAATATGTAAAATAAATGAAGCTTTACAAAATTACTTTTTAGATATTTAATTTTTTAATAATTAATTATTTTCGATATTAACTTATTGAAAATTTAAAAACATTAATAGAATGATCATTATTGTTTTGAATTAATCAACATTTAACAAAGTAACCAATCATTAAATAAAAAATTATTTATATTTTATCTAAACTATAATCAACTGTAAATTATTTACATAACATGTCTTAATGCCTTATTTTGATTTTAAATCCTTTGTCATACCTCAGTTAATGTCAATGTATGTAAAATGCAAAAAAAAAAAATGTATATCATGCCATGCCAAAGCCACAAGTAATCAAAATAAACAATCTTTTGTAACCGAATATTGATAAATGCCCCAGATATTTGGTAGATTAGAAAAGAAACATTGAATCAGTTTCCGAAAGATCATTGAAGCAGCTCAAAATGATTCCACATAATGACTCAACAGATTTTAATCTGGTTTGATAAAAATGTAACTAGGCAAATGGCATGGTATTTGTATCGTAATAGCAAAGTATAGGCACAGTATTTGTAATGCCGTAAATATATGCTACCAATCTACGCCACTTTGTAAATGATTTCATAGCCAATTTTGCATCATGTTTTAGTTAATGAAAGCGTAGAAATATTAAAAAAAAATAGCTAGAACATTAAAAAAAAATTCCATGCAATATATTGAATGAAACAGAATGTTTTTAGTATTTTGGGTGTTTGTGTTTAACATTGTTTAATATAACTTTTTTTTTATCAAACAGACAAAATTTAATAGATTTATTTTATTTAAAGAATTTCAATAAAATTTAGTATTTCTTTAAATTTTTTACTGTTCTTTTATATTATTTCGCTTCTTTTAATCTGTTGCTTTAAATAAAAATGGATTTATCTGTTATTATATTATTATTGTATGGAAAAATTGTTTTGACCTTTGTTTTATTACGTCACACGTATTTCAAATGTAAGTTAAAGCGTTGCCAAACTGCCATGAACAACTCGCAACATTCTCACCCATATTGTTCCAAGCCCACTGATCCGACAAATTGCCGCGTATGGAAACTTATCAATCATTTGTTTACAAGACCCCACAAAAAGATTCCCATTAATCCCATAATTTCTTCAGTGGGAATCCTTTATCGTGTTCCATCTCCCTTTACACACAAGAAAAGTTATTTTCCATTCATTTTCTTCGGTTTGAAAATATTTTTCTTTGGTTTCGCTCCAGGTCACATCAACGCCCGGAGACGTTTTCTTGAACCATTTACAGCTTTTTTTTCACTACTCTCCTGCGCGATACAAATTGCTCCTTCATTAAGTCAAAGAGTCGTTTTGACACCAATCTTTAGTTGATTTCGGCGACAAACTGTCATTTGTTGATGGGTTGGATTTTTTTTCTCTCTTTCGACTTCAGAAGAAGATTTGCCAGTTTAATAGTCAAGAGGCACACGAGATGGATTATAAGGAACAATGCACGCGATTTTTTATTGATCAATTCTTCGTGTTCGACTGAATCCTTAAGATTCAATCGATCGTTATTTTAACCTTTTTTATTGTTTCAGAGTACTTTTTTGATTCGCATTTGCCAGGGATTAACTTGATCCAGTTTTCTAAAAGGTACCAAACGCCAAAAGCTAATTTCATCGGATAGCTTGCACAAGTGTAGGGTATAACGCTATAACACTATAACAGAAACAAGCATAGGAATTCCAGATTAAATAGTCCACTTCTTTAAACCTCTGAAGGGTGCCGGCGTATAAATCAGTCAACAGACTATCAGGTTTTCCAGCAATACACATATTTTTTTTAAGAACCATAATTCTTCTAACTTTACTCAATTTTAAAATTTAAAGTACAGGGGGGGGGGGGCATTTATAATCATCTGCAAGAGAACTATGTTATAAAAATTCATCAGGAGATCATCATCTGCAAAGAGAAACATAATTTTAAAAAATTCAGTTAAAAATATAACTTTTAATCACATGTAGTGAAATCAAGTTCACACTTTAGCCAATTTGGTTATTCCTCAGAGGTTTAATAAAGGGAACTCTACGATTGTCTTGGAAGAAAGAGTAATTAACTATTTAGTTTAAAATTTTATTAAGTATTTTATTTTTATAAAAGTGATACTTGGGTCTTTTCGAATAAACACCTGCAGCTGATTGTGAAGTTTTGGATTACTATTCCTATTCCTTGTGTGTGAGTAGCACTCGTGTAAATGGTTTTTTGATTCGTGCCATTTTCATAATGAGCTGCCTCCCTCGAGAGGTCTTGAAGTTCTATTTTAATGGTTAGTACCTACATTCGATGCATAATGGAGACTTTGTGCTACTTATTTGTGTTGCGTCGTATATTGAATTGATGTAAATAGTCAATTAGCATACAATTGATCGAAATCATTATGTAGTAAACTTAATTGGTGCGTTTAAGTTTTTGTGTTTCTTGTATGCAGTATTTTTAGTACGAAGGCACTGTTAAGTTTGTCTTATAATTACATATTTTATGAACAGCTAATGTTAAACTTCCAGTCTACCTTGTAATTTTATTGTATGTTTATTAAGGTGTTTAAAGTATTAAATATCATGTCATGCTAAAAATATACTGCTTCTTGACAGTTAAATGTGTAGCACATGTTACGAAGAATACTTATACTTATAGTTACTGCTTATTTTGTTCATTAACACATTTAACTCTACATCCTTATGTTATTAAAAACTGTAAAATATTGTCATTAGTCAAACTGATAGTTTATTACACATTAGGCCAAATTAAAAAGAATAATATATTGTTTCATTTAGAAAACTACAATTTTACAGTTTAATCACAGCACTTTTAATCATTAGCAAATTGTAATCACCTCGCAAATATACAAAAAGTAGTTTACCATTCATTTAGGTTAATATGCAATTTAAGTCTATCAGATAATTATTTAAGACATACTTTGCCTTATAAAAACTTAAGAAAATCTTTCAACATTTTACAATTTATAATACTAATTATTATAATAAAAATTCTTACACTAAGCCAGTGCATAAAAATGTAAGCACCCTCTTCATAACTCTCAAATAATAGCCCCTCACATGAATACCCTAATATTTTACTGCTTCATATTTGTTTGTCCTCTCATAAGATAATAACACATGCATCTTAATCCATCCACCTAATGAATTACTCCTCATTAAAATAGTGTTATACATGTTTGGGAGTAGAACACGCGCTTTAAACATCCACATCCTTACAAGACCGAATTTATGTTATACATCGTTATTCACAAACCTTAAAACAACCCCCTGTGCTTATTATCACCATTATAAATTGCCCATTAAGATTACCCCATAAGCGTGCTTAAGGAAAAGTGGGGACTTGGGTAAAGTCTAAGGGACTTCTAATGAAGATAGCGAGATGTGTTTATGTATGAAATGTCGTGATTTTCTACTTTAATCCGAGATACCAGTTTGAATTTTTGAAATTAGAGTTTCGCAATGATTTTTAATTACTTATGTGCATTTCAAAGAGTTGTTTTATGAGCGCTTCCAAAGTGAAATTTACAGTAATTATACTGTATTGTTTTGAATTTGGGTTAATTATAAATGGTAAATGAAAGTTACTTCTTAGTAAATGAGAACATTAGATAGTTTTACTGGTAGTTGCACAATTATTTAGTATGGAATGCTAGGAAAATTGGCACTCTTACATCCTAATCTTTTATCATGAGTAAGAAAGTTGGATATTTTGATGTATGAATACATTAAAAGCATTTAAGTTCTTTATGAATATTGCATTTTTATAAATTTCTTAAATTCTATACAAACTTTGAGAAAAGTATACTCAAAGGTGATACTTTCACGCACCATGCTTTTGTTCTGGTGAAAATATTTTTCGTCATGGGTACAACCATGCTTTTTTTAATATTATTTGTGTATTTTTAATTAACTAAATGTTATTTACTTACTATTAATGGGATAATGTTATGCAAAAAGGAACTAAGGGACACTTGGATCGATCTTTTGTTTTAGAGTATCTGTGCTAGCTCGCGATCCTTACATGTCTTTCGAAAACTATGTGTGTGTAAATTTTGGATTCATATCTTACTTCACTACTTACAAAAACATTAACAAGAATAAAACCAGCAAATAGATAGTGAAGTAATTTTCGACAATATTGCTACTGGAATATTTCTGTTTTTTTTTAAAGAATTCTTTGTAGTTTTGTTTTCGGTACCCTCATGAGCAAAAACGAAATGGTGTCAATTCACTGAAAGATATTGGAAAAAAAGTATTGACCGATTTTTCCCGTAACAAAGGCCACGAACGCAGTTTGTGTACTGGAAGTATTATTTTTTAATAAAACCATAAATAATTTTTTTTTCAACAGGTGAAACCTGTATCAGTTTTTACTTAATTTATCTGCTTAAACAGAAAATGTGTCTTTTGACGAACTGAGATCGATTTTACCGAAAATTTCAGTAGTTTTATTAAACTGAAGTATTTCTGTGGGAATTTTTTTTGTGTCTGTTACCTTGCAGAATTTTCTTATAGTATAATAAACATTTTTCTAAAAATCAATACTTTTTTCTTACAGCTCCTAATGGCCGGCCAGTCCGGCACGCCCCTGTCCGCTGCCTCAGCCCCCAGCGGCGGCTCCACCGGGTCCGGCCAGCCGTGTTGCGAGTCCGGCCGGCCCGTCCTCACCGATCCCCTTACCGGCCAGACCGTCTGCTCGTGCCAGTACGACGCTCAGCTGCTCGGCTACCAGCGACTGGCCGCGTCCGGGCTGCCCCTCAACGTGTACGGCAGCGCAGCGGCGGCCGCAGCTGCCGCAGCCGCGTACGGCAGCGAGCAGGGGTTCCTGCCGCTGTCGGCCGAGCAGTCGGCTTTCTACTCTCCCACGGTGAGTATTGCCCCTGTCAATGTGGGTTTGCTGCGAGGGTTGTGGGGTGGATGGGAAAGTGGAGCGTAGGTTAGGTTAGGTTTGGTAAAATGATCATCGCACTATGTAGCCTTCCGAACTGCCTAGAAATTGGCAAATATGAATGATTGTTTTCACTGCATAATTTTTTAATGACATTTAATTCAAACTAAAAACATTTCCAAATTAAAAAAGTACATTGTGAATGAAAATTTGTTAATTATGAAATTTTAAAATTTAATGTTATTGTAAGAAAGACTGATGCACAAAATAAGGGAAAAGCCGGATTTAACGATAGGGGGATAGAGCTAAGCAAGGGCTATGGGCGACGGGCCAATTGAGAACCACAGGCAAGTGACGAGCCGACTTCTGAGTAGGCACCCAACGCATATTTTAAGAGAATACATAGAACGCGGCGTCAGGACTTGAGACTATGATGGATAATTTTTTCGTGTCGTCATTTTAAGCTTTTATTCTGAAATTTATTAATTGCATAGTGTACGCGTATGTCTTTTCAAAGATGTTACTTCGTTTTTGCAATATTTCGAATGTTTTTTTTTGTTTAAGTGTATCCACATGGAATATATAAAAACCATTTTTTTGCATTAAAAAAACACTTTACTATATCCTTTCAAAATATTTGTAGTTATATATGTTCCATTTTCCATTTATTAGGTTCTATCGCAGTTATTTTATTATTGTTTCTTTTGTTTTTAACTGAATTTTAAAGTTAAAATGTTCGTGTTAATTAAAAAAAAACATTACTATTTGTATAGGGCTTAGTATGAATAAAATAACAATAACAAGCAAAATTTTGGATGCTCCCATTATATTACACCCCCATACACTAATGAAACTATACTAATTTACTAACACCACCATAATCAACCCAAAACATGCGCTTTTCAGTCGCTCAAACATGTAATGACGTCCAAACTTCGTCAGAATGGCCCAACTTGTACGGTTTATGGCAATAGCGCAGTCGAAAACCTTTTACCAATTTAATTTTCTTAGGAAAGGCCCTGGGTTAGTATGAAAGAAATGTAACACGAACGATGCCAAGAAAAATTGTCTTTAAATGAAACGAGAAATGAAAGTACAACGAAAGCATGGACTAATAGAAACAAACTGGCAATTCCTTTAAAGTAAGTTTTTGTTTGGTGTTTTATTATATCAAAAATATTTGACAATTTGTCACTTACATTTTTTTCAACTTAACCTACCAAAATGTCGAGAGGGGGGCGTGAAGTCCAGTTGGGGTTAGGAGAGGCATCCGAAAATCGATATTTTGAAAGACTTCCTGTGGAAACGATTTCTGGAATGTTTTGGTCATCAGGAGCATTGTGAGGGAAATATGGTTAGAAGAAGACACTAAATATGGTGTTGGCGAGAGAGATTTGAAACTTTTAAACTTAGGTTACGGTAAAGTCTTTTACGTGCTCTAACCGATAAATGATAATTGTTTCTAAACACTACAACAGCAGATGTGATGATAATATTTTTAATTAATTTTTGGTAGGCAGTTAAAAGCAACCATTTTTGAAATTTGAAATAATATGCATGATACTAAATTAATCTTAAAAAATGAAACCGGCTTTTTTTCAATAAATTACCATATAGATTGGAGTTGAAGGCATCTTTCTAAATGAATAGAAATAATTAGTAAAACATTATCGTTTAACGTGATTTTAGTTATTGTCGCGTCAAAACATTAGTTTTCTGATTGGTTACATGTACATATTTCGATTCTGTCAATTTTTTTTTTAAAATGAAAAGTTATACAAAACCTGGCTAAAACGTTTGTATGATAATATATTCTTAAAGCGATACCTTAACTCTAAAATGCATTAAAAAATATGTTATTATAATTTTAAAACAATAATAAACATCCTTGTATAGATCTTTGTTTTTTATTTAAAATCAGAAAATTTCAGAATAGAGGCAATATTGACCAATGAACTCTGAACGTAAGTCAAAATCTCACCACTCCCTCTTACGATCAAGATGCTTTTTTTCGAATGTATATAAGAAAAGTTTGCTGCGTTTTGAGTAAAACAGAAAAGCATTTTATGCCACGCGGTGTATGAAATTAATCTTAAGAACTCATTCTTCAAAGCATATACTACCGACAATTTAAGTTCTTTTATGGGCAAACACTTTTCATTTTTAAAAACAAATGTAAGTACAACAAACTGACTATTTATTTTAACAACTAACTATTTATTTTACTTGAAAACTTCCCATTCTGGGGTGGAAAAAAATGTGCAGCTCAATCGTTTAATTTGATGAATGAAACTAGCTAAATTAATCGTTTAAATGTTTAATATCGAATGAAATACTGTGTTTTGAGGGGTTTTTTCCTGTTGAGCACAAATGTTTTGTGGAAGCTGTCTAAGTGACAGATTCTGTTACAAGCCTACACTTTTTTACAAAATATTTTGATACAAAATCGTGTGGTGTGCTTGATTAAAAATGTTTTATATATTCTTGAAAAGTTTGATATCATGTGAATTAGAGCAATAGCTGCCGTAGGCTGTAACAGTTTTTTCGAAATTACTGAGAAACATAATGATGTTAAAAAACATATTCCAACGAACTAAAATTGCAGATGTAAACGATAACTATAAGAAACATAAACGTTTTCAATGTAATGACCACCAAGAGGTAACGCGTCTTTTGACACAATGCGTCATTACGATGGTATTGTACTTTTTGTATAAAACTAAAGAAATCAGGAATAAAATGTGAAACAGTTTTGCACTTACTTTACCTTTATTATTTTCTTTTCAAATAAAATTACAAAATGCCAGGCGTTTATTTAGAAATTTTTATGAAGTAAAAGAAAGTTAAGGGATTGTCATTGTTATATGCATAGGCATTAGTTTGAAATACTTTCTACAAATTCTTATACATAATTCATTTTGTAACATACAAATAAGCATTGAATCTCAATCCCAAAAAATTATGATAGATAATGTTAATGATAAAAAACTATTTATATACAGGTTTTGCATCATACTTTATTTGTAATTTGATATTTTTTTGTTATTTCAATTTGGATTTTGGCTACAATCATTTAAAATAAATTCCTTTCATTTTAATGTACTACTGTCGTAAATAGTCCGACATTTCAACTCTGAACTCTGTCATGTCCAGAAATCTTTAGCTTGGTGCCGGAAGTTGTCCTGGACTATCGGGCAGACCAAGTGACATCAGGTCAGGAAGCCAGAACACTTTTTCCTCGTCAGGACACGAGCTTTTTTCGTAGACTTAGTGATGTTTATTCTAGTGAGACCTAGCCAAAAGGCGTGCCTAAAGCCACATCAACCACAAAAAAATCTTAGAAAAAGACCCATAGATCCCAGATCGTTCCATGAAAACATTCTGAGATCTGTGATAGGAATGCAGGACCACTTGCAGGGAAAGAAAGAAGGGGGTTGATAGGATTAAGGAAACGGAAAACATTTAGGTGGACATCGTGTTTTCTACAGATAGAATCATCGAAATTCATGAGGGGTATTCCATGTCGGAAATGTATCTGGCATGTCGGCTTTTATTTTGGACATTTGTAATAGCCTTTCTACACGCTGGAGCCGGAACATCCGAAATGGATTTCTGTATTTTCATTTCAAATGAATTGACTTGAAGCGCAACACACTGAAGTCTACTATCACAAAAATATCACGAATCATCGGTAAACATTCTAAAGCCTTTCCGATTTGTTGGCATAATAACATACGATACATGAAAAAAGTTATTTTTTATGTTTATAAAATCTGATTAAAAACGATTGATGGATTTGTTTCGACATTTTAATTTATTTATAAGATTATTAAGTACTTGAATTGAAGTGAAAATATTACAATGAATTTTAAAAAAATCTCTTCTAAAGATTCTAGTTGAGTCTGATACTTACTTTACATAATTTTATGCATTACTTCTTGGGATTTTACTTTACATTTCATTACTTGAATTAGTACATATACGAGTCAATGTAGGAGATAACAGTCCGTAGTTGATAATTTTATAAAAACCAATATCCAATATAAAAAGAAATAGCTTTTAACGCTGAAAAGGCAACAAGTAAATCAATTAGGAACCTTTGATACACTCAACGATTGTTGTTTACATAGGTATTTTTTTTTTATCAAATTAAAAATAATCTCCCAATTCCGTCAAAGAACAATCGACGGCTAATGGTGCGTGGTGTATTTTTTACACACACAAAGATCAAAAGCCGCATACTTAGCACATGATGGTGCAATTCTCTACCTAAGTAGAAGAACGACTAATACCCTATATTTTGACATTATACATAGGCCCTTTCCTCATTGAGGTACACAATTTCATCAATTACTCGAGTCAATAGGATCAACCACAGGAAATGGAGCGCATAAAAGACGATACGGCAGTATAAGTAGCAAGGGTGGAGCAGAAACTCAATGGACGATCAGATCGTAATGGAACCGGTTTCGATACCGAATCGGACTCGCATCCGGTTTTTTTCCCACACCGCCTTGCGTAATTTATAAGAGTGTTTAAGGAGATCATTTGGTGTGGATGTGTCAAAAGCAGTATGTGGCAAGTTTGATTGTTTTCTTCTTGGAGCTGTTTATTGTGCTTGTTGGATCACTGTGCCCCCAATCAATAAGAATCCGAGTTTTGTTTTTTAGGGTTCATTGTGTTTTATTTTTTTAAAGAACACTTACTTGTTAATGGAATGCATTCCCAATGGCTAGGATATGAAATGGGCGTTTGTTTCAAAACGATCTTTTGTGGTAGCGTGGGATTATGTTCTTTTTGGTCTGCAGCGTGGATTGGAGACAAAAGATCTGTTAGCACATTCTGTAATGAAACAAATTACGCTCATGTCGATGGAGGGTCTAGTTAGGTTTTGTTTTAGTAGGTGGTGATTACGGTGGTGACAATGAAATGAACTTTAAACAGTTACAAGTTATATATTTGTAAGGAGCAAACAATGCGTTTTTTTTCTCTTGATAACTTTGTTTTGTTTTTTTACCCACTTTGCTCCCTTTCTCCATTTCAAAGGATTTTATTAATATATTAAATTCAAAAAAGGTAAATAGTCATAAAGTACCTTGCAAAATTTAAGTATAAAAAATATTTTTATTTTGGTTGTTGAGCGTTTTTCTATGAGCACTACTTTGAAAAAGAAATGAATTTCAATGCTGGATTTTACAACATAGTTTATTTCCTAAATAATGAGTTTGTGTTCCAGGATTTGTTTATTAAAATTACCGAATGTATTGCATTTAAATACTTAATTCACATAACTTGATTCCCTAGTCTTAACTATTTTTTCAAAAGCTATCTCTACTGATTTTTCTTATTTAGTTACTACCATAGGATACTTAGACGTTATCCCCTGTTTCCAATGATACAATTTATTGGCAGAAACCCAAAATATGGCTTGAATGGTACATAATCCTTAAATCTACCAACTTCATTGCGGCAAAAGAAAACAATTCCTTATTCCAAGACAAGGGTAGCCTTAAGTTTGTGTAGTCCAATGGGCACAGTATTCCTCTTCGGTACACAACCATTCGGCTGTCCGAGCACGTAAAGGACCCCGTAGCACTTGTTTTACTCCTGGTCCTGAAGACAGTCCAGAGGCCTTCGGACACCCATACAAAGAACCTCATTACAAAGGCATGCCCGGAGTTATACCCCAAATCTACCCTCGTAAAATCGGACTGAAGGTTGGGAATGTCCAATCCCAGAACAGGGTATAACATTGCCAAACTCACCTACTCTGGATGGATAAACTTAAGCGGCAATCCTACTATAGAATGCACGATCCACATCATATACTAGTGTGATATACTATCCCTAAGGGATAAGCAAATTGGATGAAGTGAAAAATGGTTTTCCTCGCATAAAGTTAGTTTAAATTTTTAACTAAGAATTTAATTTTTAAAATTCTATTTCTATAGAAGATGATTATCCACAGTTAAAATTTTAAAATATAGCAAAATTATTAAATTTATAAATTAAAAGAATATTTGTGTTACAGGAAAACCAGACACCCCTCAGAGGGCTATTACCTATAAACGGTGCAATGATTCATAATGAATCCTATGTTATAGAGTACGTTCTTAAAGGGTATTGTTTGTATTTAATTTTTTAAGTACATCACACCTTATCTCGCTAGTTACGTTAAAATTATTAAAAGTAGCAACAAATTAGTTTTGAGTAAAGAACTATTTTAATCGTTTTTAAAATGTTTTCATTTTTAATGTGAGTTTTTAAATGCATTTGAACACTAACTGAAGATGTTTAAGAATAATTACATATTATACTTAAAAATTAAACTTTTCAATACAATTTAAGTGAAAAGGAAATTTTAATGAAACTCAAGTAGCATTTTCTTCGGATAACATCAGACGAAAAACCGTGAAAACTGGTAATACTAATCCAAAAATATATTTGTTTTGATCTTCTTGAAACAAAACCCCTTATAATACAGTACAGAAATAACCAATAAAAAATTTATTAAAATTTATTCACCTGACCAAATCAATTCTGAAAAGACGAAATACAATATTTTTTTTTTATAAAAAACATAATTATTATTTTACATTGCTACAAAAACACACACACTTAAACCGTTACATACAAAGACACAAAAGTGTTTCCACAGTAACGCATAGTGGTATCGTGACTCAATTGCTCAGTAATCGAGGCATTTATATGGATTAGAGATCTCCGCTGCAGACCATTCTGGCAGCACCCTTCTTCGATTTAAGTGTTTTCATTATACACCCTCCTGTGTTGATAGGGGACTCGGGGAGGGGGAGGGTAAAAAAGATGAGTTGAGTTGTCTAGAGGTAGGGTTTGAATTTTTTTCTTTTGCTGTTTCTTGTTTGATGTGGCGGACTGGAGGACATGAATTACAATTTTGTTAAACCAGTGTTTCGACTTGTCTTTTTGAAAATTTGCTGTAAGAAAGCTGAGGCTAAATTATAGGCCATGCCCTGTAGCAGAGATTCGACACACAATTTCTGATAAATCATGTACGTACTTCCCGTTGTAAAGAGGTCTTACTATAAAAATATAGATTCTATATATGAAAAAAGTACATAGGGTTTTCTCCCTGTTCTAGCATAAATACAAATCTTTTTGGTAAATTATACGTAAATACAGTTAAATTTGAAGAAACTTTGTTCTGCGTGAAAGCAATATCCTATTAAAAGGGATAATTAAAATATTCACTGTTAAAAATTTGGCCCTTGGCTTTACCATAATAACGGTTTCTAGCTGATGTGTAGTGAAATGTTTCATCATATTGGTGGTATTCGTTTGAACCATACTCCAGCTTCTGGAAACAAAAAGATGAGAAGTGGCTCAACCGAATACAGAAAATATGGTGAAACATTTACACAGCCGTTGCAGGCATTAGGAGCCATATTTTTGGTGAAACCTAGCGCCAAGTTTTTAACAGCGTTTACATCATGATATATTTTGTATTTAATGAAGGTAGATAAAAATTCATTTTGAAAAACCAACTCTAACTCAGATATCAAATTGTCGTATTTAATGGGCGATTAAATGTGGTACTAAAGCAGTAAAATAATATATAATTTTTTTTTGGAATTATAAGGAGCAATTACAGTAAATAAGTAGAAAATATAACTAACCACAAACTGGTCTATGAACTTGTTTTCAGTCAAGAGTAAGCATGTTCAGATCGTCAAAAATATGAGCATAATTATGTTCTTTCAAAACATTTTACGGATATCATTTCCATTTTTAATGCACTAAGAAAAATATTTTCATTTATCTGAATTTGTTTAAAGTTTCTTATATATTATTCTCTCATTGTTTGAAAATAACCTTTGAGTAGAGTTTAAAAAGAGATTATGAACAAAAAACTACGAATTCACTAAAAATGTCTCTCTTATTATGTCATAACTTTCAAAATGTACCTAAAAAAACATTTCTTTTAAAAAGAATTATCGAAAAGAAATTCCCTAGTATTTATCTTTAAACATTTCTGAATTTTTCATGAAAGTTAAAATGAACCAAAGCATAAAACGACCATTCGGAAATCATAACAAAATCGAAATGATTCGGAATAATACTGCCCGCGAAATAACACCGTTTCGCGAACATAAATATACTCCCGAATAATTTCAAATATTTCATTTCAATAGCCACCCGCCGAACCGAAACTGTAATAATAATAAAATTAAAAAATTCCCAAATGATTTAATGGCAACGAGATGAATAGCGAATAGAAGGAGAGGAAGGGATTCGAATTTATTTCAACCGTTTGTGTGTATTCGAAGTTCTTTCGCATGAGCCAGACAAAAGAGTTTTTCTGCAAAGACGAATTGACACTTTAATAAGATTTATGCTTGGAGTTTCTTTTTCGAATTGGGGAGATATTTTTCCTAGAGAATGCCCTTTTCAGAGCGGAATTCATTCGAAGCCAATAAAGAAAGAGACGCCATCTTAACCCCTTCACGGGTTTTATTAGCATTATCTTTCTAGTGTTTAATTTGACAATGCGAAGGGGAAATGGCGCGTCGTGACCTGCATTATGTTTTCTTTCAGTGGCAATAAATCCATTTTTATTCCGTTGTGTTTCGCCGAAGACGATACTATGTAAATACTTCTTTTTCATTCCGATTATTTCGAAGAATGAAAATAAATGACGAATGAAACTCCTTCCGTTTAAAAAGGCGTGTTCTTATGAGTTGAGCGTTCTTTATCACGGAGCGGATCAATATTCAGCATTTTAATTCGAAAAATCTAAGCTTTGGTATTTGTATCGACATTTGTGAAAGATTTTTTTAGAAACATTGTTGTAATGAATACTAATTCTAAAAGTATGCATCTGAATGTTGAATAAATTTATCTTTCTTTAAAATGTTCAAGCAGATATTTAGTTCATTGAAGCATGTCTTCGACACTGAAATAAAGGATTTAGAGATGAAAAGTTCTGCTGTTATGTTATTACATGCATTAGTATTTAGTAAGTGATAACAAATTCATGCATTAGGACATATTGCTTTTTTAATTTGAAATAATAGTATAAATATCAAACGAACCTCCAAATGTTCTCATTGTATTTCATGATGAAAGAGCTAGAAATAAATTATTTTCGATAATAACTTAATTTGGGTAAAATTACCAATGATTTCCTTAAAACAATTAAAACAATTAAATTATATTTTTAAAGTTGATTAAGGGGAGCTTGCTAAAAAGAAGTCATTATAATTTTTAAGCAATACTGTATTGAAAAAATTCCCTGCTAGAAATGAAACGGGAATCATTTGTAGAATTTCCAAATTTTAATTTATGTAATTTCTGAAATTTCTAGTTAATCATTTCGACTTAATAATTTAATCATAATTTTTCATTAAGTTGTAGAAAAGGAAATGTTCAGCCAATAAGCGTTGATATACATTATAATTTCTAGTAGCTCAACTACATAGCTTTAAGATATTTATTCGCTTATAAAAATTTAATGGGGATATATTTGATATAAATACATTAAACCACTAGAGGATGCATTGAAATAATAGATTATCTGAAACGAATTTATTAAATTGTAAAAGAATAACGAATTATACCAATTTTAAATGATTTTTTATGCTAAATTACGATTGTACAAAAAAAAACCTTTGTGTCCTCCTTGCATACCTCAAAAACAGACGGAAGTATACAAACAATAACCACATCCAGTGAATAAACTGTAAGCAGCCTTAGATTTGAATTGTTTCCATATACAATTTTAATTAGAAAATAAAGAAATACTTTTGAAACAAAACCATTTATGTTAAAATTAAGAAAATCCTTTGTAAACTGGCATTATAATTCAATGTAGCACCTACCAAACAATCGACACAGTGTTAGACTAAATACCTTATATAAAAATGCTGGTTGTTTTATTTGAAGTAAATTAGCAATATTCATTTTGTAGTTTGTAAATAAAAACTAGTGTTATTTTTCATTACTTTTTTTCTTTGCAAACTTTCAAATCCTTTTGTTCTGAACACCAGCAATAGCCGTTAAAACAAAGCCCCAAAACCAAATTAAATTAATGACTCTCAATCACCGAAAAACATTTGAAGGGGTCCGATGCTTCAAAACAGCTAGTAGTGATTAGGCGTCAATTGAAATTACAACATCTATACTGCAGTAAAAAAAAAACACCGTGAACTAAATTTAAAAAAAAATCATCCAACGACCAAATAGTCTTTGCTGTAATTCCACTTCAGCCGTGATAAGCTAAAATTGAATGAGCACCTTTTCATCAACCTAAAGTAGAAACAGTGACTTTTAAACAAACGAAGTCATTTGAAGAGATTCAATGCTTCAAAACTGCCTTTAGTATTTAGGTGTCAATAGAAGTTGCCACTTCACTATGCAGCAAAAAAAATCTTAAATTAAATAAAAAGATACCAAATAGTATTTGCTGTAATTCCACTGCTGCCGTTCAACAGTGATTAAGATAAAATTGAATGAACACCTATTCAGCAACCCACAATATAAAACAACGACTTTTAGACACACGAAGTCATTTGAAGAGATTCAATACTTCTAAACAACCTTTAGTGATTAGGTGTCGATGGAATTTGAAACTTTACTATTGCAGTAAAACAAAATCTTAAACTAAATAAAAAAATCCGAAAACCACATAGTATTTGCTGTAATTCCACTACTCCCATTCTACAGTGATTAAGCCCTTTTCAGCAACCCGCATTATAAAACAACGACTTTAAACATCCCAAACCGTTTGAAGAGATTCACTACTTCAAGACAGCCGGAAAGTGATTAGACGTAATTGAAAGAGGCAAGCCAGTGCTACCGGAGTTGCATACATTATGCCGCACTGTGGGCGGTATGCGCCACACTTGCGCAAAGGGGCGCGCCCTATAATGCCACTAAAGATAAAAGCTGAAGATAAGCTGGTGAGCCAGGTGAGCAAACCAGGTGTTAACACTCCACAACTCGAAGCGTGGGCGTTGGAGAATGGCTGATTGGAGAAGTTATTGACTGTGATTGTAGTTAAGTAGGGTAGTGACGGGCAGCTAAGATGTGTGTTTTGTTTATTCTGTATTTGAGGGGAGCTTAGTCAGAATGTCTCTTGTTAAAAGCTCCCATGTGGGTTAAGTTGGTTTTTGCAAAAAAAAAAATTGAATGAACTTTTAAATGAAAAAAAAAATATGTCGACCGGTAATTATTTGTAGTGGTAAAAAAAGGGAGGTAGATATAAAGAGGAATGGTTTGCTTTGATACATTACTTAATTAGCTCAGTTTATTAAATTTGAGTTTTAAAAAAATATCTCGAAATATAATGATATTTGTTTAACCATTTAATAATAAAAAAAACTATTGACTAAAGTTTTTAAATTGCTAATAACAATACTATAATGTAATATAAATGTTTAACTTTACCGTTAAATAACATACAATCTAAAAGATTATAGCAATCATAGTAAAACGATCTCCAAGTGTTCATATACTGTACTAATAAATACATCTTTTTTGCAAAACAATAAAAGCCATGCAAAAATACGCCTTAGTCACAAATTAGAATTCGGAACAAATAATGTTCCAAGTGTATGTTTTATTTCAAAGAGGTGTAATCACCACATACTTTTCCCTGTGTTTATAGTTAACATCATTAGAGTTACACACCTACAAATAAAACACGAGTAGTGTGGGTCTGTACGCAAGTACACGACATGCTGGACGAAATCTTTCGTGTACAATCATGTACTTTAATAAGATTCAAGATCCATTAGAAACACTCAACAACCACTCACGTAGCTTTAAATCATATTTACACAAATATCTGCGTGTAAGTGTGTTCAAATTGCAATATTACTAAGTCACGCTTATGTTGCATGGGCCTCGATAAATTAAGCCTCGATTTGCACAGCACTTAAACCCTGTGCGAGATGATACGCCTACTTGTGTTTTGGCTTCTAAATATGTTTGTAGATTGTGATATTAAAACAAAAACGAAAATAAATATTTTAGTTTCATTAGTTACAATGTTTTAGGAACATTAGGTAAATAGTAATACAATTTGGTTTCATTAGTTACAATGCTTTAGGAACATTAGGTAAATAGTAATACAATTTGTTAACATTTTTTATTTAGCAGTATTTTATACAATAATTGGATCGGAACTATGTTCTATATTTTTAAAACAGTTTGCGAAGATCAGTAAATGCGATAGACATGTTTAATATCATTCTTAATTCCAGTAATGCTTAATATCATTCAACATTTTATAAAAGCTTATATTTTGTTAAAAGTGTTTTTTGACCATGTCAACCAGTAATACTTATCTTACGTTTATTTGAAAAGAAAATAGATTATAGATATTAAAATCTTAAAAAGTACTAAAATAATTTGTAATCTCAAATGAGAAACATATGTAATTAAAGTTTTAATTGCAAATATATTATTCTATCAATAGAAATAAAAATTCAAATAAATTAATTCTAAAAAAAATATATACTTTGTCTTTTAAGGAAATACAACTTCAATATATTAATATTTTCCAATGCCTTCAAGAAGATTTTTTTTGTAATGATGATGTTCTAAGTTTCAAGTTTACCCTTTAAGAGAAAAAATGCTATTACTTTTGCTATTATAATATAATAAAAAATAATGAATAATTAATTATAGTTAGTATAACAATTGTAAGTGGAGAATTTAAAAAGTAAGCAGCCATTATAAACCAAACTATTAAAAATCGTTTTACAAATTTCAACTATCCGTAGGGTAAAAAAAAAATTAACTAAATCGCAACACTTCCTTTCTGTCTTGTGTGGTTACCTCTCGCTTTTCCCTTGTTAAAATGGCGCTGATGAAACAATCAAAGGAATAATCTTCCCGTGACGTCAGAAAGGGTGACAGCCAATAATCGATTTGGGCGTGTGCAGGATTTAGGCGCTTAAGGGGTCGATTAAAATGAAAGAGTGTTCAGCACACCCAAAGAGGGCTAAAGCAGGGAATAAATTATGAACAAATAAATTTTAAGGGAATTGTATTATTTTTATCTACTCAAATTAAGGCAATTAGAAAAAATAGTACAATTTAATTAGTTCATATAATGTTTAAACTCTATCTATTAATATTTTAGAAGGTTTCTCCATATTTTAGTCGACAGATTTATATTTATTCGAGTTTGCTACTCTCTCAATATTTTATGTGGCCCTTTTCATTTTCCCTCTTTAAGCAAGTAAAACACGAATTATTGCATACAGTCTTTAAGTTTTTAAGCATATATTGTTTTTATACCACACTCTTTGGTACTAAAATGAAGATTAAATTTCTCAAAACAATTTGCTGTTTTAATATTTTTATGTGCCCACTTATTTTATCATTTTCAATGTTTGTAATGTTTGACATTAAATAAGTTTTCATTAAGGTTCAACGATTTTATTAAGGTTCAACCATTTTATCTAACACTAAAACAATGTCATACATTTTGTTTTGAGTCAAATAAGATAATAAATCTTCTAACAACAACAAACATTGGTTATTTATTGCAAGATATAAGATAAATAAATTTTCTAAAAAACGATATGCGTTTTTGAAAATAAATTTTATTTCGTTTATGTACCAGACACATTTTAAAAAATTCCCTTCACCTTGTGTTCTGCACCATGAAAACTCCTAAGCAATCCATCATACTTTAATGTTGTGTTTTCCAATTTCTTAAAGATTATTTACATCTCTTAGTTTTGACGTGAAGTCGATCCATGGACAAAATTCATGAGCAAGTTTGCTTTATTATGCGAAGAAAGTAAGTCTTAAACTGAGACGTTTTTTTTTAAAATCCATAAACTTAGACTTTTAGAAGTCAAAACCATTATGATGGCAATAAAATGAAAATTCAATTATTACACATATTGATAAAATAAAATAATGAAAATTTAATTATTTATTAAACAACAATAATAAAGTGAAAAATAATATAAATGAAATATTATATTTACAATATATTGAAAAATAAATGAATCAATATTATTACAAATAATATGTTAATAAATAATAAAATAATGAAATATCAATTATTTATTAACAACATATATGTGAATAAAATTAAATATAAATAATGAAAAATAACAATTAAACTTCGTTACGTTTTGTTGTACACATAGATTACTGAAATTAACGAAAATTTTTCATTTATTTTATTTGAAATTTAGTTTATTTTCCATAAATAATATTTTAAATTGTACATTTTAGCAAACATTGTACTAAATAGTAAATATTAAACTCCCATATTAATTTTTGTTAAGTTGTAGAATTTGTAATTAATATCACAAAGAAACAATTTAACTATTGTGAACAAAAGCATAATAAAATACTTGTAAAATTATATAAAATACAATAAAATGTAATAAAATACAGAAAAAGTTATATGAAATGTAATAAAATTATATAATAATAGAATAATATATATACGTTGTTATTCACTCAAGAAAATTTCAAAACATTTATGATACCAACCACAACTAATAACCATAAATTAAATATTTCATTTGCACTAACTACCCACTAACTTGCTACAAAAAGCGGCTATTACACTTTGCGATAGAATTTACACCCGAATACGGTGTAAAAGAGACATCACATTGAAAATCCAAGTCTGCCTCTAACTTCATTTCTGGCGATATTACCGCTCGTGACATTATGCACGGATGCCTTTCAATACAGAACCTCGAAATCACGTCGTGTTAATTATCATCTAATCATTAAAGTCGCCTTTTGGCACACACACGTTTTGTTGCCTGTTATTGTTATTATTACACAACGAACGATGCAGATTGAGTATAATTGTTAAAAGGGTTTCGTTATCTGAGTAAGTAGACTCCATTGAATTGCGATAGATAACGAATTGAACACAATCACACAAGGATGAGAAATATAAAAACATTCAAACGTTTAGCACCCTTTTTTGACATGATCATTCCAGCTTTAATGGCATAGATATTTTGTTTCTGCATTGAAAAAAATATTTATGAATATTGCATATTGAAAGTAAGCTATTGACCATTCAGAAAGGTTATGAATATCTTTTTCACTTATTAATTTTTCCTCCCTTGTTCTTAAAAAAATGAAACGCCCTTCTTAAAAAAGCAAGTGCGTATAAATAATTTGGAATATGACATTACTTAATAATAGTTTATTTAACAATAGAAGCACATAAATTCTAAAATTATGCATCTTGATAGAAAAACAGTAAACTTTCAATGTTGTAGGACATTTTTCCTTTTTCTAAAAATATGCCAAAATCCAAGTAACAGTTTTTGTAAAAAGATCCAAACTGTCAAATTTTTTTTATAAATTAACAGAATCCATGAAAACTGTTGATAAAAAAGAGTACGCATCGCATAATCCTTACAATCACAAGAACATGAAATTACTAAAACAATGGCGAAATTCTCGTTTAGATATTTTTCTTTGATATTCATCAGAATGGACTGCTAAAAAGAAACATAATAATTAGTGATGGTTTTAAAATGCAAGAAGTGTTGTGACATAATTTGCGAAGAAAGGTGCTGCCTAATTAATAGGAACGATAATTGAAGTTACGCATGTTTTGTTGGCCTAAGTTTGTTGGATACAATTAACTGATATGCATATTTCTATTAGATCCTTTCATAAAACGTTATTCATTATGTCAGTTTATTTTAATACCGTTGGTTATTTGTTATTTTTAACAATGCAATGGATTACATTTATTATTTGTTAAACAAATTTAAGTTTTTAAATATTTTATTACACATTAAAATACTAATATCGTTTGTTAAAAAGGGGTTTTGTTAGATTAATTTAAATATCATCATCTATATTTAAGTATATATACCACTTTGTCCGTTAATTTTGTGCATATTTCTAATAAAAGTTATGGAAAACAAGTTAGTCACGGCACATTAAAAAAGCTCTTTAATTTTCAATTATTTGATTTTATACTTAATGAAATTTTGTAAAACTCTTTCCAACACACTTGGTATAATGGAAAACAAACTGTCAATCATATTTCGGTTTGAAATCATGCTATAGTTACAAAAAGCATTTTATTATCTTAATATATTAGCCTATATACTTTAATTAAACATTCCAAATACTTACAACACCAATACCATTGAAATCCCATATAAATTCCTTAGAATTCCTTTTAAAACCCATTGGGGAGCCACATAACAATCTCGTCGCATTCTTGCCTCACCAGCAATTTGAATCTGTTAAACATTTCCTACCCATTTACACGCGAGCTTTCCAAACAATAAAAATGCAAATCACCCCGAATCTCCCAGCAAGATAAGAAATCTCCAAATTTTTTCCCCGAGATCTGAAGTTACTCTGGAGACACATAGATATCCATGGTAAAAGGGCCGACGTGTCATTTCTTCTTGAAGTAGGTGAAAATCCCATTGCCCCATCAGTTTAGCACACGATTGGCAGGACTATTACACCGGTCTCTCGCTTCAAGTCTCATTCAGAGGAGTGTGCGTTCTTTTATTGGGAACAGTTGATGTTGTTTTCGTTTTATAAGATATTCACTCTAAAAAAATCTGATTTGCCATCACAGTGTGATGGTAAAAGTGTTAACCATCACACTGTGATGTGAATTCATATGTGGCGTCAAATTTATTGCACGGTACCGGCGAAAACGTTTGCTTCTCTGGCAGTGACATTTGTTGATTGGATGCACCCATATTCTCTGTTTAAACGTAATTGGAGTAAATTGTCCATGTCACTGTACGTCAAGAAAACATATATTTGCTATAAAACAAGCATTACAACACTGTGATGTTAAAAAAAATATGCTGCAAATGTGTAACAAAATGTGCTGTAATTTTACGGATATTTTTTTTCCAGTATAAGAAGGAATACAAGGGAAATAGGTCTCTAAATGTAATGCACACAAATTTCATAAATGTGGCCATTGCATTGCGATTCGTTTGTTTAAATGGATATCGTACTAATAAAATTTCACGTTATATTGAATATCGTCGTATATCTGTTATGTTAAAGCTCGAAGTATATTTACAACTTTAAAACATTTCCAAACGCTCAAGCTAGCGGCCCACGTCTGAGTTGAAATCTGCATTTGAAATCGGTGTTAAAAGTTAGTTTCAAACCTTATTTATCGGCATACTTAAAGTTCATAAAAGAAAAAATATTTCTTATAGCACGATCAATTAAAACCAAATATTTAGGAACCAATCGTTCTCTTTCATTCGAAAGAGTATGTGATAAAGAACATATACATTTTCTTCCATAAAAATCGGCCCCTGCTCCAGGGGCTATAAGACAGAAGTGGCCAGTTAGAGACGAAAATAGGGCGAGGAAATAATTTGATTCGGCCAGCCAACTCAATTTACGGGCTCTCCCGGCCCTAATAAAAACCGCAACGGGCTCCGTGAAAGGGGCCATTAAATACCTGAGTGCCCGTGGTTGTTTGAGTGGCGATATTTCGCACATTGTCACGGGGCTAAACTGATTGGGGGCGTACGGCCAATCACCGGGGCTTTATCTCCACGGACTGTCTGAACAAATTTCTCAACACATGTTGCAGAGAATTTCTGCTAATTTTTTGTTGGCTTTCTTGGGGCTTAGGTGAGAGATTTTTATGGGTTTTGTGTTTCAAAGGTGTTTTTTGTTGTTGTTGTTCAATTTCTCTTGAGATTATGTCGGATTGTGTCTGGGTTGTTTTGTCATGATTGGATTACTGTACGTACTCCTGTCTGTGAACTTTTTAATAAATTTTATTAGTTACTGGAAGACATTAATCGATAAATTTGTTTGGGTTTGATATTTGAAAATACAATTACAGATAAAAGTTTTACAATAAATATGCTTTTAATCCAATAGAAATTTTAATTCAAAAGACACTGAATAATAATTATATTTTTATTCTTAATCTACACAAACATTTTAATCAAAAGAAAAGTTAAAATAATTTGGTAAATATGCAATTCTTCGTAATTTTAGGAAATATTAAAGGTGAATTAAATATTATATTGTAGTAATAAATATTTAGAAATAAATAGATTTCTTGAATAAACACATATTTATTGCTATTATAACAAATAGATTAATAACGACCCGCATGGCCAATCGGGAGTTATACTCAATAGCACTTAAAGGAAAATTTATGTAATTTACGACTGACAGTTACATTTCTAGAAGCATAAAATATCAAAGTAAATATAATTATTTTCACAACGTGCTCGTATTTGATTCGCAACGAATGTATTCTATCAACTTTAATACAAACACGCCTTTAAATAAAGAAACACAATTACCCAAATATTTTCATCGCCGCCGGAAACAAATGCTTACTCAGTTTCTAAAATTTCCTCGCACCCTCTTAATTATTAGTCAACGCCTCGCAGCTAAGCACCCCTGGGGAGGTCAAAAATTAATTTCTACCTGGCGATTAAAACGTAATCTGAGCGAGGCAGGCGCTTTTTCCACCCAAGTTCTCACCTCGCAGAAACAATGGGACACGCACAAACAACCCCGCCAAGGCATCGCCGTGATTAGCTAATGATAAACGATAGCTTTGGCTCCCTTTTCATCCTTAATTAAGCACGCCAAAAGACCCCGGGAAGAAATTTCTTTGGCTGAATTTGATTAATGGCGCCAGACTTTGTCATAAATCCTTTCGCCAGGGCTTAAAAGAATGACTCCGAAAATATACTTGATGTTCCCATTATAGTTATTGAAATAAAACCCTTTGGACCTGTCCCCCATTCATTCGGTGTTACTTGCTAGCACCTAGACAAAGGCCCGCTATTGCTGCTATAGGATCAATTCATCAAGGCGCCTGTGTTATTTCTAGAGGGATAAATCTTAAATTAAGATGCAGACTGTATATCGCGAGACTTTTCGACTTTTAGGAACGGCTCATCTGCTGAGGAGTTGTAACTTCTTAATTATGGTTTTGTGGGGGAGGATTAGAAGGGTGTTCATTCTGAGGATCTTCTTTGAAGATTCGTCTTGTGTCGTTTTAAAATGGCTCGAGATTATACTTAAACCATTTCATTTATCTGGAATAAGGTGCCGCTTGTAAGCGTATAAAAATATTTACATTGTGAAGCGATTAGACATTTTTAAACTTCAAATGTGAGTGGAAATTAATGGAAATTTTAATTACACAAGCTCCAACGTGTGAAACAAATACAGTTTTCGTTTATAATTTAAATCTTTTACTATGTCATATTGAATAACAAAAGTTGTTTACTTTATTCATTAATTTTCAGTTGAATCAAAGTTGTTTTCGTATATATAGTTTTTTCAGGTTTTTTTTTACGTTGAAGTTCTTCAAATGTGAGTTTTTCTGAGATATTTAATAACTTCTAGTTTCGATGCGTTAATTTTTTTTGACGAATTATTTATTTATTAGATACACTATCAAACAGATACAAAAGATCCATATTATATGACAGGACAACTATACAGTACAAAATATAGACACAAAGACAAATAAATATAACACAAACAGACAGAGCATCAGAATATAAAACAAGAATCAAAATTACACAAAAAGTGAGAAGATATCATTTTTAAATTAGAAAAATCATCAAAAAAATATAACTCTTTTGGCTGGCAGATTATTAACAATATTTATAAATTGTAGTATTGGTTGGTTTTTAAGATAATTTTTAGTTAATAAAGGTTCCTTAAATATAATTTTATTACGAGAATTGTATGGTGGAATATTAAAATAAAATTCTTTAAGTAAAAAAGGACAATCAATTTTGTTACGTAATAAAATATAAAAATATTTAAATATTGATACCATTCTTCTGGATTGTAATGAATTTTTTTTGTTGTTTGATGTATTTGAGGAGTTGGATATTGCTCATAGCTATTATATTTAAAATGAATATATCGTAACAATTTATTCTGTATTTTTTCAATGCTATAGATAAGTTGATTTATAGAAGGATTACAAATGACACAACAGTATTCTAATAATGGTCGAACTAAAACACTTGCCTGCGAGACAGACGAACGGACATAGATTTTATAAAAGCGTCCACTTTAAGTTATAAACGGAAAATGGAAGGTAAAAGGTATGAAAGCAAGGCAATGCGGAAACATAACATAGAGAAGGAGTCTCGTATAACACTACCGCACGCTAATTCACTTATAAATCACAAACTAACCAAGTCAAACAAAGGTTTGTCCCATTTCCACAACAATATCACTCATTTTTTGAAACAATTCCACATGAGAAAATAGCCACCTCCTCTACAGTTACGTTCCAAGTTGTTGTGTTGTCATAAAAAGCGACAGTAAAGTCAGTTTATTCGCTGTCTAAAAATGGCCGGCTTGTGCGGTGGTACAAAAAAGAATACTACATATAAATCGTATGTTTGTATCGGAACATAAATAATACACAAAGAGGACAATGGACCACGTGTCATTTCATGTTCCTTCGGACAATTTCTGTATGGATTTGACATAATTCTTACCTATCTCAATTTTCTTGGAGTTAAAATATTTGAAAATTTAAAAAAAATGACGGAACCGGGGTTTATTGGACACATACAAGTATTTATAATGCATATAGATGCAGTATATTTTTATTCAAAAAATTAGCTACCCCGAAATTGAGTGTTAGATAGTGTCAATGAAATTCAAAATTTAATTTGTGACCGAAATAGTTATGGAACCTTTTCAAACTAACCTGGGCAAGAAAAATTTAGCTGCTCGACCCACTCTTCGGTGTAATAGGGGTTAAAGAAACAATCTTCGAAAATTTTTGGAACAAGTAATATAAATAGTGGTTTTATTTTGTATGGCCGAAGTATGAAAAAAATAGGCGAGTGCGGACCTAAGAAGATAACCGTCGGCATAAGTTTTTTTTTTAAATGGGTCTTCGACAATGACGGAAAATGATGGTTTTCATGTCTCTTCACGGTCCGGTAGTTTTCATTTGCTTCTTACTGAAAGCTTAAATATGCATTTGTGGTTTGATTGTCAGATTACTTTTTTGGCGAGGAGGTGTTCCATTTGGTCCATTTGGTGTTTGGTGTTTTTTGTGTGAATAAAGAAAATTATCGTAGAATGTCTACTTGATTGATTACGTACGAAAAGCACGTGTCATTGGATACTTAAGATTAATTCAGTCATTCAGAAGGCTTACTTTGTGTTTTAAAGAAACAGGAATCTTGTTTAGATAAATCGAAATAAAATACAATAGGTTACATAATATGCTTCATTAAATTATATACCATATTAGTTTGTCTGAGAGTAAGGATTATTTAAAAATTTTGGAATTTAAGAAGTAGAATATTTTTTTAAAAAAGAAGTTTTTTCGCATATAATATGAACAAGCCTTCCATCTATATCTGTAAGGGAAGAAGTCCTGACTCACTTACTCTTTCACTGACGTATCAACGCCCAGCCAAAACTATTGGAGGCACATGTATAAAATTTTAAGAGCTTTTTCTATTTTGTATTAAGGCGTCATTTAAGAACCTATTTTTTTTCCCAAGGGGAGGGGGAAGGGGCGAAACTTAGTTTACACATATTCCAAGACAGAGACAGGTATCCAGGTCATTGCAGGTCCTACATTGTGTACAGGTCTTGCTTTGAAATGTAAGGGACACTAATACCTGAAACAAGATTTCATTATTTTTTAAAATTAGTAAACCGAGGGTTAAAAAAACATTTTCAGCTGATTTCCCCATGGTATCTATTGGTTTTGAAAGCATATTACTGCTACTTTTTATCTCCAATTTGAAAAAAATTTCTTGGTGAGCGAAAATTGATTATAAGCACACAAAAGAACTTGGGTTTAAATTATAACATTGTAAACAATGTTATTTGAAAATTTTTTTGTACTGATTTAAGAGTGTATAGTAACTATAGCAAGGTACATCCTCTTTTGACAAAAATGAACCTTTGCCTTTTTGTGTTCGTCTTTTATTTGATAACATCTATATAAGCTTAAGAGTATGTTTGGGAATAAATTTTCAAATGACCATCATGGACAGAATCATCACACAAAAGATACATACACACAAAACTACATACATCGAACCCCAATATTGCGTGCAGAACCTACGAATGTAGCCTTTTATGTCATAGGAGAAAGGAATGAAAGCATATTCGAAGTTGGGACACATGTTTTTCTCATGTGTGCAAGTCTCATGTGCAAGTTTTATGAAAGCATTCATGATAATCGTTGTCACTTTTGTGTTGAATATTGTCATGGACATATTCTGGTTTGGTGTTCATTGTAAAATGTCCATGAACATACAGGTGCAGCGGAATAATGACGTGTATAGTTGGTTGCGGGATGTCTTTGAATATGGTCTAGTATATTAGATTACACTTTTGTTGTTCGAAATGTCCAAACAGAAAATATTTATGTGTAGTAGAGAAAACATAAATTCAATAGAATACAAAAAGAAATGTGTGTTCAATGATTTTATATTTTCGTTTTCTAGGAAGGGTTGTAATGATCATTCTCGTGAATATACGGGCTATGATTAGAGAAATAGAAAATATTTAGACTGGTTCCTAAATTGTAACAAAATTATCTCTAGAATGAGTCGTGTGAAAACATTCATCTTTACTTGGCTCATTATTTCATGTACCTTTTTGTTTTTAGCAATCATCCTTTATTTTTCATCATTAAAAATCAAACATCCTAAATATTGAGAATGCAGAACTGTTTTCATTAAAAGTTGGTATGGCTTACTTTCTGTCTCTTCTTTTTTGTTTTTTTTTGTTTTAATAATCGGTTTGAAAGTATTTTCAACTATTGTAAATTAAGTACATGCATGATTTTATTTGGATTTTTAATTAAAAATATCAGCTCCAGATTTTGTATCCGCTTAATTAGAAACATTTGCCACCACCAAAGCTAAAAGAGTAAAACTCATAAAAAGTAAATCTGCAAAAGAAGTAACTCCGCTAAGCTTAAATAAAAAAATGTCTCTTTCATATTTTAATATTAGTACATTTTTTATGGTGTGATAACGATCAGAAGCAGGTAAAATGTGTTGGGGGGAAGGCTGGGGCTTAAAATCGTCACTTTCTTGCACAGCGATCCCGACCGCTGTAATACCTTCATTTTACAACAACTCTCCGCGCTCGGTAAAAGATTAATATATTTCAGTATCCACCATCACTTGGCAGCAAAAATAGGGGAGGGGCAAAAATTTAAAAGAAAAAAAGAACTAAAAACCAAACAATTCCGACAAAATTTAATAAATCGTTTTCCGTATCTCCCCAATACCACGCGACCGGTAGCAGCAAGTCGTCAAAGTAACCGGAGTTTTTATCATCTAGAGGGGCTATTTTCATTTCTCAAAAAAAGAGGGGGTGGGGAGTGAGCATTAGTGATACTTTTAAATGAACGAGGAGTGGTGGAGGGGAGGGGGTAGAAGTGAAGTGAGATTAAAAGGGGGACGACAATAATGGGCTTATATATCGCTTTTATTATTTCGTCACAGGAAAGAGGGGTTAGCGGAAGCAGTAGTGACTAAATCGGCCGGATTGAAGAGTAGGAGGCTTGAGGTGTATCTCGGGTTGAGTTGACTTTGAAGTGGGGGGCGTGATTGATGGGGGGGGGGGGGGTAGGGTGGTCAGGAGGGTGCTGTGTGGCAGATTTGGACTTGAGATAGCCTTGTCATAACAGGTGGTTGGTATTTTGCAAACGAAGTATGTTTTAGGTTAGATTGTTATTGATGAATGTTTTTTTTTATATTAGCATTAAAAGGACAATTTTCATTCAGATTATAGGATGGAAAAACTAGTCACACAGCAGCGAACCAATTTTTTAAACTGATATAGTACCTCTACGTTTTATTTTACTTTTGATAAGTTTCCTTTGGTTGAGAACTAGCTTCGCTTTACATATGGTAATTTGAAACAAGTTTTTTACTTCTACTGCAAGTTTTCTCAACATTATAATAAAAAAATTCTTAAGAATTGAAATTATTAAAATCTTAAGAAGTCGACTTTAAATTAAAAAATACATATAATAGCTCAAGAAAAATGACTTACGATGCTTACAAAGAGTAGGAACGTAAAAGAGAATGTTATAAAAATAAGTCAGGTTTCGAAATACCCAGCTTCTAAATCTTTGAATTCGACAATTTCCATTTTTCATATCAAACCCTAAAATGCACTGTTTTCTAGATCATAAAATCCGCATTCAAATTACATTCAAATCCATTTCAAGCATAACCCTTTATTATGAAACACTTACTTCAACCATACACAAAAATCAGTTAAATAAATAATTTTCAAAAACAATTTCGTTTACAAAAAGCAACTGCCTTTACTTCAATATTCTGTGGTAGCATTCTTCAATTCTTTTCACAGAAATGGCCCGATTCAAACATTAACGGAAATTATCCACTTTCTATTTCAAAAGCAACTCTGACTAGAAGAAAACCTCTCCCCCTCCCAAATTATCACCCTTCCAAAAGTTTTTATTCTAAATTCGAACAAGAATACACCCCTACTTTAACCTCTCCCTGTTTTCTTATTCCTCACATTCTTTTTATCTTTTGTATCGTTAGATTCTCTCTTTAAAAATCTAAAAACAAAAAACTTCTCTTTCTCTTTTTTGTGAACATAAAGAAATAAATAAACTTTGGTACGACCCTTTTCACTTTGATTTTTAGGTTTTAGGTTCCCGTTTAATTCCGAGAGGTGTTTTTCGGGGGGAGGGTGCCAAATATACTCCAGTCCCTATTTTATTTTTCGAATGAAAAAAAAGAAAGGGGGAATGAAAGATATAGCTTTGATACTACTGCACAGCTGCTACTTGTGCTGAAGAACAACAACAAAAAAAATAATAAAAAACTATAGCATGTCTCTAATACTTTTTAGGGAAAGAGGGAAGTAAAGTTGTAAAGTTGACGCCATCTTTAAAAACCACGTCTCTGATTTCTTATTTTTTCACGTTGCCATATGAAATTGACGTGGGTATCTGTGTCAACCCATGTCGTTCAACGGTTAAATTAAATCTGCTCATGTATCCAGTATCGATTACACGACTAAATGTTTAATTTTTGTTAAACTTTTCGATATGAATATTTATTTTCTCACTCACGAAATTTGAGACAAGATTGTGAATTCGGGAAAGAATTAAATGGAGTTGTCAGGAAAAGTTTTTTTTTTCAAAATTTGTCTTCAAGAGGTTAAACTTTAAAAGAGGTCTAAGATATATATATAAGTAACATAGTAACCATTCTTATTTCATTCTCTTCTTTTTAAAAATTTATAGTTGATTTGTAGTTCGTTTCTACAAAAAAAAACCCTCTCTACAATATTGAAGTGAAAAGATATGACTAAAATTCAAACATCCCTCTACTATTCAAAATAATCTGTATAAAAACAAGACTTTATTTATTCTTCATTTCTGTGGTTTACCATTTGTTTTTGAATATTCACCCGATGCATCCTTCATATTTTTTCTGAATATTGTCTTCATTTTGTGACCCTCCCTTACCGGATACAACTTGTAGAGAAAGCGGCAAGCGAACTTATCAATCTCTAACTCCCCAACACATCATTTAGCCCCAAAAGAAAAAGCATCCACAGGCGTCAGTGCACATAATCGGTTATGAGAGTTTTATGACTTCTTTCAGAAGCGAGTTGCAAGTGTAAAACAATAGCACCAAAAATATCTCCTTCGCCAATATAATAACAACAATTAAGAAAGATAACCTGCTCAAAAACTTGAATTTTGTGCCCAAACGCCTCGGAATCTTATTTATGTATTTCTGCTTCAGAACTGTGATGATAGAAACATCCCTTTGATATGTCTTTCTTAAATAAATATGCCTCTGGTTTCAGAATGGAACAATAGAGCAATTTAACACACAAATTGTGTATCTTGTTTTACACAGCATTCCTTTTCTACCAGCATATAGTTATGAAGCCACAACAGCTAGATTTTTTTGGTCAGATATTTTTGAAAGAGAATTATTTTTTAAAATCTAAAACATAAGTACGGATTATACATCGAGAGTTATTAACGTACCACAAAAGTTTTTTTTTCTTCGCCCATTTTGTAGTTGGTTGTTTGGATAAGCAAAAATAAATTTCAAATCTTAGTTAATATTTAAAAAAAAAGTATTTCTTAAAGAATTCCCACCGGATTGCTTTCGGTAGTTGTAAAAGGCTTGAAGATGGAATTTGGAAAGTGTTGTAACATGAGCACTCACCAATACTTTGAATTTACTATATTTTATATATGAAATACACAAGAGTTAAAATTTGACGTTAGCAACGAGAAAGTAAAATTGATTATACAAAATAGTTAGACTAATATTTAATTATGTTTCTATAATTAAGTTTAGTGCAATACATCAATATAAAAATTAAAAGTTGTCATTTTGCTCATTTGACACTTTGTTTGTTATTATTAATTGAGTACTAAAGAGTGTAGTTGGTCGGTTTTAAAATACATCAAGTTTATCTGTTTTATGTATTTGTCTTTTCTAGCTTATTCGAGGCTATTAGTATAGAGGGGCTTGGGATATTTATTATTGCTCGGGATCTTTCCTGGAGTTTTGGTTTGTTTCAGATTCGTTTTCGAATCGAAAATCGCTTCCACCTAAATAGCCTCAAACCATTCATGTAATTACATCAGAGACGTTCTAGTTCATGATCAGAATATCAACATCAACCGAAGCCGTCGGTGTATAGATGTTATTAGGTGGCGTTCTTAAAGGAGTATAGACTTATATAATAGAGAATATTTGAGTCATTTTGTAAGTCTTACTGTATTATTGTTTTTTTATATTCAAAATACAAAACTTTGCAATTTAACTACCGCAAAAATACTCTTTATGATTAGTATAAAAAGTTGTTAATATGCTCATTCTTCGTCTAAGAGTTTTCGCCATAAAATTTTTAATATTTTTGTGTTATATTGCAAAAATTAATTTTTACACTTCTAAACTAACCCATAAGAATATCTCAAAACTTTTGTTATCGAAATACGCACTTCTCATTCCAAATTTTCGGATTCTTAGGATCTTCAAAATCTGAATTTCAATGCAAGGAAAAAAAGTTCGAAAACTTGGGTTGGGATATCCAGAAGAAGGGGAAAAGAAGGTTCGACTTGCACAGAAAACGAATTCACATCATATCCCGACACATCCCGACATATCCATCATACGAAAAATTCCCATCCCTCCAAAAAAAGGCAAAAGCCCGTTATATATGTTAACTTATATACATATATATTCGCAAACGCGCGGGGGGCTATAGCAGCAGCAGTAATCATATAACTTCACTCAATCACTCGTGCTTCTCAAATTCACTTATTTTTCTGTCAATTTTATTTGCGGGTGAGAGGTAGCAGGGGGAGGGGTCCTATCCTATGTCTGCGCATTCGAAAATCCCTCTCTTCGAATTCGAAAACTCGTGGGGGGATGGTATTCGAAAAGCTGAGCAATATGGAAAAGAGGTGGAGGGAGGGGGGACGAAAAGCATGGAGAAGAATCTCACATATATACGACAACGGAATTTCAATTTTGTCCCCCAGCTTATGGAATAAATTCAAACGAGACTCTTTCAAATGCATATACACTCCCCCCCCCTTTTCCTTGAAGCGAAGTGAAGAGTGCCCCCCCCCCCCCTGTTATTTTGCATGCATATGAGTGAATGTCGGAACGCGCAGGCCGATCCAAGAAGGAACCGGTGCAAAGGGGGTGCTTCAACCAGGATTCTCTTAAAACGGGAAAAGGGGGGGGGTTAAGTCACTCTGCCGACTACAAACGTGAAGGGGGCGTTTCAGCCCCACCTACCCCCTTCTCTCATTCACATCACATTTCCCTGAATCCCCATCCTCCAAAAGATTTATCCATATTTCGGGGCTCGTGCCGATATTTCCAGCTCTATTTTTTTATGCTGCTATATCTAGTCTTTTTTATTATTATTATTTCTTGGATTGATTCTCTTCTGTATTCCCTTATTACTCTCGGTGCCTTTAACTATTTACTGCGCGGGATTTGTTTTCGGCCATTGTAACCCCTCTTATTGTGACTTTCCGGCGATGCTTTTGTTCGAGTTCCGCTACTCCCCTTTCACTTTTCTACGCTTTTTGACTAAAAAGTTTCTTTAAAACATTCGTCACTTTTCTTAGAACAAGAATATTAGAACTTAAAAATATATTTTTATTTTCGTAACTTTTAAATGTATGAGACAGCAACGCCAACTTAACGACTATAATAAATTCAAAGGGTCATCAAGAGATTATCTATTCCTCCTAGCACTTTCATGGGTCTTTCCAAATCTCATAGTTGAAAGAAATTGAATTTTTTTTTTACCTTCAAAAGTTTGTTATTATGTATTCTTGATTGAAATATAATTTTCTATGCAAGAGTCAAATAAATTTTAAATTTACAATGTTTAACATTTCCATTTAATACATAGGTGGAAATGAAGAAATTTACATTAATTTTTCATACTTTACTTTTTAATTTCACTGTGTTACAAATTCATGTTATAAAACTATAAAATTTGCATGAATACTTTATTGTGGACTGTGGAGAGTGGACTGTCAGTTAAGAGTCTTGTATAGTAACAGATCTCTATACAATTCCAATGGGGAGACTTTTGACCCTGTTTTTAAATAAAGTATACGACATGTACTCACGAAAACTTACCAAAAAATACAGAAGAAATTTATTTTACCATTAAAAAAATTAATAAGTATAATTTTAATGATATTAATTAGTTTTAATTAAAACACAATTTTAGTAATTATTCACAAACTACAGTTGGCAGCACTAACTGCATGTAAATGTCTAAATAAAAAACTGTGTTTTAATTATAACCGATTAATATCTTTAAAATTATACTTATGAATTATTTTAATGGCAAAATAACTTTCTTTTGTATATTTGTATACGTAGTACATGTCGTATACTTTATTTGAATACAGGGTCAAAAGTTTCCCCATTGGAATTGTATAGAGATCTGTTACCATACAAGACTCTTAATAACACACAGATTCTGTAAAAATATAATTAGCTAAAATCAAATTGGCTTCCTTATTCTATAAGCTAAAAGCAGAGTACATAATACTTTTAAAATACACCCAAATTATACATCATAATCTCATGTAACTGACTCTCCTTCACGCTAAACACACGATCTAACGTTTCTTAATACATGCGCCGCACGAATACCCCCCCTCCCCCCCCACATTCACCATCTTGCGACTCCCCCGCGATAATTCCGGCTGTCAACGAGGCACCGAAATCACTGCCGATTTGGGAGTTCAAAATTACCACGATAACGACACTCATCGGATCCTATTCCTTCCTCAGTTCCACACCGAAAATAGAGCGAAAGGAACCAAGGCTCCGAAAACTTCTAATATGAAGAGAGCGCGTTCTTTAAGAGGGATTGTCAGTCCCATAGAGTTAAGGCATTAGTTTTCTAATCACAACTTCAGCAGAAGTATTGCTTTGCCATGTTAGCCCTTTTTTCCCAGGTATGAGAATCAACATAACATCGAAATTAAACAAATTTTGAAACGAAAATGCTATCTAGTTATTTAATTATATATTTTTGAAATTTTAAAATGCCCCAAATGCCCAGCAGATGGAGACATTATTTTAAAACTTTATCAATTAATAATTAAATAACCGGATGTTATTTTCTATTCAATTTTGTTTTAAATCGATGTTATGATGATTCCCATACCTTGTGAAAATGGGATAACATGGCAAAGCAATTCTTATGCAAAAATTGTGATTTCAAAACTAAAGCATTATCTCTATGGGACTGATAGTCCCTCTTAAATTTTCAAAGTGGAGCTCGTTGAGTACACTGTTTGAAATAAATTCATGCATTGCGTTTGCTGACTGATAGCTATTTATGGCGGGGCCTACTTCATGAGGCTTATTTCAACAAACGACCTTGCTAAGAAACAGGACTCGGACCTTAATTTTAAGTAAACCATACTTCTACCTTATTAGGAAAATAATTAAAAAGATATGTATCCTCTGGAGTAATAGGTATTTTGTTTTGTAATTTATTTTTGTATATATACTCTGGAAAAAAATTATTTTATGCCTGTACTGAAATTTTTCTGAAAATATAAGAGACCAGTTAATGACATGTTTCCGATTAGTTAAGAAACGTTTCCCTTATTTAAGAATCTGATTGCCTCTCGTGTATGCGCAAATATTTCTATCACACTTCTGTCTATATTATGGGGATAAAGATGATGTCACAATGGCGCTTCCGTGGCTTAGTGGTTAAGGCGTCTGCCTCGAAATTGAACCTTTTCAGAAGTACGGAGGTTCGAATCCCATATCTTACTTCCAGTCATCCTATAAATCGGATATGCGCAGGATAATAACTGCATATTTTCTTAATTGCCCAAAAATGCTTAAAGTTTTTACAGATAGAGGCTTCTGAAATACTCGGAAACTTTTCTGAAAATTGCATGTACCGTAGCAACCTCATATTCAGAAAAGTTTTTGAATTTTTTACAGTGTAGGTTCTACTTATATATATATTTTTTTTGAGAAATAGATTATAGGACAATTTTTCTATCGACTCCATCCTTCATAGTTCCCCTTTTCTATCAAATAAGCATGATAGGCTCGTTATAAACTTGCTTATCAATATTTAGGTATTGACAGTATGATATTTTTTCATTTCATAAATTAAATTTATTCTTTTCAAAGGCATATTATTTTTATGGTCTAGAATATTAATTCAAGGAAATTCAGGAATCGTTATGAAGTTGTGGAATTGAGTTACGCAATAGTCTGAGATATTGTGAAGGGGGTCACTGATAAAAGACTGACTTCCCTTGTACTGATTGGATCGGACCAAGAGCAAACGACTTCTAAAGTTGAACTTGTAAAGGAGCATAATGTAGAAATTTCACCTGTATTTTAGTAGAAAATGGAACTTTGGAGTCAGTAAAAGAAAATTCCTAGAAACTTCTCCGAGTCTGCCTCTTTTCCTTTTGTGGCTTCCATGGTAGAGTATTTTAAGACACTAACGAAAATTTATCTTATTTCTATCTGATCTATGAGTACGCAACAATCAATCAATTTGTGTGTACAAAAGTCATTCTAGAACATAAATTAGTATCGTTCTATTTTTGTCTTAATTCTTAAAATGTATCTTGGTACCTTTCTGAATGACATGATCCATATGTCGTCGTCTGAAGACGCCTCTGCACTCCCCTCCATGCGACATCCTGTGACGCGATTCGTTGGAAAGGGGTGGCAGAAAAAAGTGTGGAAAAAGTGATAAAAAGCGGAGCACGGTTTTGATTTGGGCATGCGCGCGCAGCAGGAGTTAACTGTTTTTGGTTGGAGAGGCCTTATCCCCCTTCGCGACACTTTATTCAAACGATTTTTCCCTTATTTCCAGTGAAAGGAGACCCCGACGTGCAGACAGACTAGGGGCCGTCAAGAAATGGTGCGGATGACTTTTGTATAGGTCAAAATGACTTCGTGGCATGGACTTTCATAGCTTAATAAAATCAGCTTTAAGCATTAGGTCCCGATCTAATTTCTAATCGTTTCGCAAACAAAATAACCTTTTTCAAAAAGTGTGCCCCACTGTTTCTTGTAAGAAATGTTTGTAAAAAAAAGGAATTATTCTATGATAGGACTCCTTAAATTAAGTGATTTTTAGAGATTTTAAAAAATTTAGAGATTCTCCAACATATTTACTTTTTGAATGTAGTTTTCATAATACAATGAGAACATAACGGTACTCATATTTGAGAGTCATTTTTAAACAGTGTAAGTTAGAGCATTTAAAAACTTACTCCTTATTATTGAAATATTTAATTTTTAAATAACATAGATTAGGTTAAATCAATAACATGAATAGATTTTTTTCCTAATAGAAAATCCCAGAATTATTTAATGAATATTACTTCTATAGTTTCGTTTACACATATTTGATACTTGACCTTATTGGACAATAAAACAAATTCCACTTTTATAGACCCTACAGGAAATGCAACTACCTTTCCCGAGCCACATTTAGCCCACGACCCCTCTTTCCACCGCCTTTATATATGTGTGCCCAGATCGACAATGCAATGAACAGCAGTGTTCTCTAGGTGATAGAAGCAGGGATAAATTAAACTCAAGATGCCATATACAACTCTAGACGCAGTTCTGCAGATCATGCAAATCTCCGCCCGGCACACTTTAATGCCTGTCGATATATTCGCGGGATCTGCCTCCCCCTCCAAATTCATTTCCTTTTATTTGTGTAGCATTGTCCTTTCGCCAATTTATGTCCGTGGAGGGGGCGAATATTTCCTCCGCATGCAGATTTGGCATTTCGGAGGAGGGGTATTTTTTGGGATTGGCATTTTGATTGCTTGACTGGGTGTTGGATTTACGGTCTGCTATACCTTGATATAGTGGGGGGAAGTGGTTGATTTATTAATATTGCCGAGAGAATTGGCTTCACACGTATTGTAAATCTAATTGGCATTGTAAAGCTGGCAAGGTTATAGTAAAATAATTCTTATCTCTAAATAAGGACATTTCATTTGATTATATTACCAGTCAAATACTTTGTATTTCGCTAAGGAAAATTATGTTTGAAAAATTATTCTTTTCTAGTCAAGTTTTATTAACCCACCAAATATTATCAGATTTTATTTCTCAACAAAGAGTTTAAATTTAGTTCTAGTTTATTAATTGTTTAAAAATATAATTTATAGTATTATAATTGAGGACCCAGATGATAAACCATAGTATATTTTCTTTTCATGTTTCAATAGACATTTAAAATGTTAAAGAAAAATTTTCTTTGATAAAATTTTAAAATTTTCAGTAAAATTAAATTCACAATTAAGCTCAATTTCGATGAATTGACATTGTACTTGAGACACCCGAGGGTTATTCGCTACCATAAATAATAATAAGAAATTCCCTACTATTTAATTTAATGTATACATACAAATAAAAACCATCGTCTTGAAACGAAATAGAGTATTAAAAAAAGCACCAATAAACGAATAAACCAAATAAATGAATCTAGGTGTTGGATGACATGAAAATAGTATCTTTATCATTTTCACGTTCTCCACGTAAAAAAAATAAACCTCTTTATTTAATACTCCTAAATAGACAGCTTTAAATCGATGTCACCGTCACTTTTCAGCTCATTGCAAGTAAATGGAAAAAGATGGCGAGTGGGATTGATAAATGCACTTTGTCGAACCTCTCACCTTCCCGACTTCATGACATACCGTCCCAAGGGGCCAAATTACCCACGTTCACACGTTTACTCGCTCCCATTTCTTTTACTGCCGATTTAATATGCACCCGTCCGTCATTTTGTGTACTCTTTTTCTCCTGATATTGTCTGTGGTCCTTTTACTCAGATTTTCTATGTGCTGGTTTTTCGGTCGTCTGTGGTTGTAATATTGTTACTGTATATGTTTTTTTTTTCGTGTTCGGTTCATCCAAAAATGGACTGTTATTTATCTAGGACTGTTACTAGAAATTAGAATAAAGTAGAATGATTTATCAATAAATTATGTACTAAATATATTTGGCTAAAATATAAAGTTTAAGTGAAAAAAACTTCATTAGGACATTTTATTATTATAAACAATTCTTTTGTAGCAGTTTATGCATTTTAGTAAACATATTTATTAATTTTTCTCTCTTGTGAATTAAAAATAATTGGAATAAGTCTGTATTAATTTATTTTTTAGCCACTAAAATTCACATATCATCTTTATAAAATAACCTTTTAATATTGAAACTGTGTCTGTGTTTTTCTTTTGAGTTAAATCCATTTCGAAATGTGAACATTATATTTCATACAAAAACAAGTTGAATATTAAACTAAATAATTTAATAACGATTTCCTTCAATGAATCGAAATTTAGATACGTGTTTAATGCAAGTTTAAACTGGAAAATTATAAAACCAGTGAAAAAACACAGACAAATTATTAGATCTGCTTGCTCGTATCTCCATAATTCCTATAAGTCCAGTGACAATGATCAAGAAAAGCACTGAAGGCAACCTGCACAATATTATTTTATATATTTAAAAAAAAATCTAAATCCATAAAAACTAACCTTTTATGCAACCTCCACGCATTTCATAAAGCACCTTGACAACTGCGCGCAACTTATAGTGTTTCAATCAATTTTTTTTATGAAACTTTGAAATTTAAACACCTCTCCATCAACAATATTAGTAGTCCCCTTGATGAACGGCGTTTAGTAAACATAATCCTAAGTATAAACCATACTTTAATTTAATTGCGGGCATACACGATTCAGCTAGAATTTCAAAAGGCAGCCACAAAAGACCAAGTGGGCTGTACTTTACGAAATAGCATAGCTTCCATCCAATCCCGGTCTTTCTGTTTGTTTTTAATGGGATGGTAACGTAAAAGAACTAGAAAAAGCAACGTCATTTTCATACCCATTCATTAAATGGCTCAGAGACTGCACAAATCTGCAACGACGTTCCAACAGCATTGAGCCTCTTTCAGTCGTGATTATACACCTACAGATAGGGAATTACTGTTTTACTCTTTACAAGGCATGTGGTTCTCGGACACAAATATGGAGTAACATGCTGGTTGGTTGCACCAGTTCACCTATAAAAAGTCTTATCCGAAACTCATTAAAATAATTTAGATGGTCAAAGGTAAAGTAGTGTAAGCCACCTTGAAGGATACTTCAGTTAAGTTGCTTAGAATATTATATAAAGCCATGTCATTATCTCCGGTTCCAATGCCGAGTGTTGGACATACGGACAATTGTCAGTTGCTGAAATTCTGTCCCTGGAGGTGCTTTTTGATAATAAAGCAGAGAACCTCAGCTTCTTACTTTATAATTTTGTTTTTGTAATGATATCATTCCACCAAAGTAGTCGTCAAAGTAGGAAAATGAACAAAATTAAAAATACATAAATTTTTGTTTCTGTAGTTTAACTAATTGAAAATAATACTTGTCTCAAGGCTGGTAATGCTTATAGGTCAATGTCTGAAAGAGTTTCTTGCTGTATTTTGTGTCTTAGTTTAGGTTCTATTGTTAGTTTTGACAGTTTGTTCAGATTTTAACAGATGTTCTCAAAGAGGAAAATATCGTGACACTTTTGTTTTATAATGTTTTGCAATAGTTTTGTTATGATAATAAAGAGTTAGTTTATACTTTTAGGTATACAAAAAACTCTTTTTATCATTTTTTGATAGTTTTAAACAAAACAGTATCATCTATTGAAATTAATGCATATATATATCTCCCTTGGTACAGTTAATTTACTGTAAAATCAGTTTATAACCGTTTGGTTGCACTAGTGAAAAATTAAATGAAACTGGGTTGTTTATTTTGTTAAGGAATTGAAAATCCTTAAAATAGAAAATCATTTTAAAACCCTTCTAGTTAAGCAAAATCGCAAGACATACCACATACTTTCATTGAGCTAGTCTTTTTAATTTTTAAAATTAAAGAACGTAATTCCTTGACTTGTAAGTCTAAAAGAGACTTGGTATCAAAAGTTTAAAGGTTCTTATTTGAACTTTTCTTCAAAGCTTATTAGCTCAAGACTGTTCAACTACTCTGAAACAAGTGTAGATTTCTTTTTCGCTTTGTTCACTTTTAAATTTACACGGTTTTCTTTGAACAGAAGAATAAATGTTTAAATAGTACTTTCTTGTTGAGCGGAAATAACTTTTTTTTACAAGTATATATCCTATACCGCTTGAGATAGATTTTCACAAGATTTGAAAAAGGGAAATTCTATTACCTGATGTATCATCTAGTTATCCGTGAAACATTTTTGTTAAAGTTGTACAGTATTTTTTTAAGTTTTGCTTTTATAAATCGTGTCAATTTTAAGACGGTGGACTTTTTTCGTGCTGTTTTACGTCTAGAATTAAGTTCCAAATGTAAGTAAAGCACATGACGTAAAATACTCGAGATAAGTAGAATTATAGATATTTAAGCAATTCATTAAAATTCAAATCTTAGTGTAACGTAACATAAACATCTACTTGCGTTGTTATTCATGCTACAAATAACTAAAATAATAACAATACAAATAAATGGCATAGCTTATATTTTAACGCAAGCCTTTTTCTTTACCGATTTCTCAAGAAAACAAGAGAAAACTGACGCTGGTAACTTACACATAAAAGCAAATTTATGCCACTCTATTTGTCAAAAAGGAAAAAGATACCGTGTAGTCTCCACCATAAAACAGCAACTACTGTCCCCAATTTGACGTGGCCAACAGCGATCGATCGAAACAAAAGGACACAAACTTTTTTTACCTTTTTTCCCAGAAAAAAAACACACCGCCGACTTCTTTTCTCTATCTCGTTTAACGGAAATTTATTTTCGTTTGTCTCTGTCTCTGGATTATTTACAACCGTTAGAGCAACAAAGGTTTTGTAACCGAAGTGGCCAGAACGCTGCTACAATTAACCTTTAGCAGAAGGACGGTGGAGTTTGTGACTGCGGCGGCATCTTATGCCTTGCCAGTCCGGGAGTGAAATACATGGTAGGTTATGGGTTTTTGTCCTCGGTTGCATATGCATTAAATGCTGGGATTTTACGAGGCTATTGTGGAATCACTTTTAGTTGTCGTGTTTTTTTGATAATGGGAGAAAGTAAAACTTTATACAATGTTTAAAGATTCTGTGTTGTTAACTTAATTTGCTTGGTTGGTTGTAAACGTCGCTTTAGTTATATGGAAGCCAGTCTTCGTAATTTTGAATTATGTTTAAGAGACGAGGCTTCTAATGATTTATTTGTTGTTATGACTGATATTGGTTGATTTTTTTTGCATTTATTTTATTAAATTACTACGTTTTCATTTTCCAAAGCGCTATTTTATGGTTTATAGTTGGGGTTTAACTTAGTCAATCAAACCAAAACCAATAACTATCTAATATTCATTTCATTTTGGAAGAAAATGAAAAAAAACATAAAACGTGTTTAATGATTCCTTCAAGCTTATAATTTGTTTAGTTACAAATTATAATTGGGAACGATTTAGTTTGCTTCAACATTACAATACTATATATAAAACTGTTTATTTTAAATTTTAAATGTAGCTTATTGTAGGGGGGGGGGGGAATTATAGTTGCATCGGATATGGATATGAATAAGCTTGATTAGTTGAAGCATCGTGACAGGCAGCTTAAACTCAAGTTGCCGACGTCACGGGCCAAAGACCCGATTTTTTTAAAGGCGGCAGATCAAACGACTCGTTATGGCTCGTTGAGCGTTAAAAACATATGCCGGTCTTTTGTTGTAAATTCCACAAACTTAAAAAGGGATTTATAATTGCGAAGTCATTTTCTTTCTATTCGTTTTCCATTCTGAAATAATAATATATTTTTTAAATTTTATTTGAGTGTTTAATATATGATAGTTCAAGATTTTTTTTAACGAAAGTTTTTGGTAGAAAATTATTGGGATCTACAAGTAGTTGGGATATCCAAACAGCATTAATTTTTTTTATGTGTCATTTTGTCTGCATTGTAAGTTTTGTTATTAAGCTATTTTAGAACTGCTATTTTTCCATAAGCGAACTAAATCGATACTTACTATAAAGAATGAACATTTTAAAACAGTAAAAAAAAACTAATTTAATATCATTATGGATAAAATCCTTTATGTCATTTTTTCTTACTCTTTTGGGATAAAACTTAAAACTTAAAAATAAAAATAATTGATACTTAGTAATGTATATAAATTTCTAAACAGCTCATTAGTATTATATTTAAAACATTCCTCATAATTCCTCATAAATTATTTAAAACATTGGTATTATGCATTGTCAATTTTATAATTTAAAAAATTAAATATTTCTTACAGGCTAATGGGTTCGACTTAAAAGACAATTTAGAAGCGTGGCGAAGCTTACCGTATGCTGCATCCATGTATTATCCCTACGACTCAGCTGCACTAGCAGGGTATCCTTTTCCTAATGGGTAAGTAAAATTTGTGTGTGACTTTTTATCAGGTATGAACTACAATTAGTTTTGCGGACGGGCCTTGTGATTTCGAACAGTGGCCAAGTGACGAGGTACACAGCTGAGGAGGCACCCAACAAATCTTAAAAATCAGCACAGTATTCCACTGTGGATTCAACGTAAACCTTATCATCTGCAAGACGATTTTTTAAAAAAAATTCCGTTTGTAAGTAGGGCAATGTCAAAAACCGCATAATACCATAGTGATCTGGATGTTAGAAGACCAACTTCTTACCCTCCAGAATCTAACGTTTTCATTTATCCCTAACAATGAAAACTGTAGTCATAACTGTTTTAATATTCCACAAAGAATAACCATAAATATATTTTTTTGCAAAAATTATAGAATTATGTGGTTTTAGTCATGTAGAAGATGGCAAAAGAGGCATGAAACTGCAATTCGTTATTCATATTAGGCTTCTTTTAAAATTGCCTCCCGATATATTATAATGCAGCTCAGTCTAACACAAATAGTTATTATCTAAAAATAATACAAGTCAATTGTTTTATTTACTTAGCATTCCTTTTTTTTTAAATTATAACTCCTTAAGGCACTCAGCAGTTGACTGCATTTCCATAAAATTAACATAATTTTTTTTACACTTTGTCATAGCAGTTACTTAAGTCGTAGCAGTTACTTAATTGAGTATTAGCAAATTAGTAAACTAAAAGCATGTTGACAGCTAAATTAGGCAAATTAGTTACGTTAAAAACGTATTCATTTTTTTTAAAAAAGAAGGCGCTTTAAATTTGTGTTTTGTGAAGTGTAACTAACAAGCACAATTCAGTCACAATGAAATTAGGTGACTTTTAAAGTGTAATTAGAATATTAATAACTTGATATAATTTCTTAAGAAAATAAATAAAAGTTAAATGGCTAACAAACCCAATAGGTTTAAATATACAAATATTGTAAAAACATATTATAAAAAAGGCATGGACAACTCAAATGGATTCTTGTTTAGTCATATAGGTGAATCAGACTTTTATTGAGGTTAAAAAACATGTATAACTATTTTTTGAGAACTTATTTAAAATTTATGATACAGTATTTTATTTTTTATATTATTTGTTTTAAAATTAATTTAATTTTTAAATAAGATTTGTTACGTATTGAGTTGGTTTTATTGGTTTTTTAAACACATAATATAGATTGAACATCAAAATTGTATACATGGCAGAAATTGTTTTTGATTTTCCCTCTCCACTATGTAAGTACCTAATTTCCAAACTTTCCAATTTTGTTATATAAATTATTCGAAGTAAAAAATAGCAAAGACAGTAAGCTAATTTTTTTATTATTTAAAACATATCAGCTACATTGCTTACACTAAAAACTATTTTATAGGTCTAGAAAAGCGTTTAATTTATATTTCAAAATTTTTGATAACATTTTCTAAATAACAATAAATTACTATTTAAAATAAATTTAGATTATTAATGTTAACGTTCAAAATATAATTTCACTATTTGATTTGTAATTGCGAATATTTATTGAACGAATAGCCGAGAAAACTCTAGCTAGATTATTTTCAGAGCTAAACCGAGTAATTTTTTAAACTTGTTTGAAATAAAGTATAAAAATGAACATCGGAAGTAACGAACGATTGCATACTGGTTTAGAAAAAGACTCATCTGTCTTGCTTGAGAGTAATTTTGCATTCCCAGCCAGCGTTGTTATGCATAAGATATATATTTGTTCCTCCTCTGTACTTTGTTTTCTTCTTTTTCAAGATATACTCTCCCTTCTTCTGACATGCAAATTTTTGTAAGGTAGCTGTGTAGCATTTTTCAGAAACGAGAATATATCTTCATCTGGAGCGAAACAATGCTCCCTGAGAATGCAGGCGAAAAAAAAAACCTCGCCTCTTCCAACTCAATTCTATATTTTTACAAAAACGAGAAAAGAGAAAAATAAAAATGCAAAACTAGGCGAACTTGTCCTACACAATAAAAATGCATCGGCAACTTTTTCCGATTACATCCGCGAAAAAAATTTCCCTACTCCGCGGCGGGAAAAAATACCTACTCCTTAACATAATGGATGGATAGAAATAAAAAATATCCCTACAGAGAATGTTAAGGCTGCATCAAAATATCTTGGATTCTGAAAGTGATATTTTCCTTTTCTTTCTTCCTTACATATTTTCTCATCTAAGAGAATTTCGGTAGGCGTTTTTTTATTGTTTACCCTCTAAAATTTTTTCCCCGTCCCTGTTTTTCATCTTGCACAACGCATGCAAAACATTCTCTCGCGAATTTCAACCAAAAGTGAAAAAAATCTATTTTCTTTCCCACTTTGTCATTCAAATGCAAAAACACTGAAAATGAAAACAAGTCGGTCGACGAGAAACTGCACGTCGTGGGGGCGTATGTATATTTACACACAAACACATACAGGCACTCTCTCCGAAAAAATGTATATACATACAACCGGTAAACAGGGCACGAATGGAATGAGTCTTTTAAAGCCTGTGTTACGAAAACTGTTTATCAATCATGGTAATTATGGAAGGAACCGTCTTACCTGGAAAGAACAACCTTAGCACTCAAATTTTCTGTGCTGTTTTTGAGTAGGTCGCAAATTAAATCATGAATCTATTTAATTATAATAACAATAATTTTGAAAAATCTGTTATTCTTTTTAATAATTTTTGTATGGAAATTAGAAGCACACTGAATGTGTCATAGTTTGAAGATCTTGATGCCATTGTACGTGACTACTTAACCAGTTTTGGTGTTTCTCGGTATAATTTAAACTCATAAGACAATATTATGTGGGTCTTGTACTTAGTATTGACCATGTAGCATTCCGAGAAGGATGGACCAATAGAGCAATGAGATTGACCGAAACTGTGACCTTATTTCAACCAAACTTGGATTATCCACGATTAAAAGTAAATTAATGATAATATAAATAATATACATATTTATTTAATAGTAGTAGCAGGTTTTTTTGTAAGTTAAGTGCAGTGTAAATTCGATCAACTATATATGCACGCACGTAATTTTATAAAAAATTTGCAGGTTATCAAGCTAGGTACTTAATCTAATTCATCCCAAATTTGACTGGTATCGTCTTATGACAATAAACATATTTGAAACTAAATGCAATTCTTGAAATTTGACTTGATTCCCTCTTACTCTCACTAGAGTTTTTAAGAAAAGAGTGAAAAGGAAGGTTTTGCGGAAAAACAACAAATGCATATAAGGCATAAAAAAATCCGAATACAAATGAAAAGTGCAGGGGCTTGGAAAAGCATGGCTGTGGCAAAATATAAATAAGCCCTGTCGGATGGGGGCCGTGCGTGAATGTATGCGGCAACACAAATTCAGAGAACTCTGGTCTGACGAAGCTGTATCTGAAAGTTAATGATATATTTAAAGGTTTGAAAATATGAATTGCAGAATGGTTAACACAGAAAATTTTCTGATTCAATGCATTTTACATAAATATTAAAGTATTTTTTTATTAACGATACCTTGTTTCATATAATGTTCAACTGTATAAATAAATTATGATGCTTGTATGTTCCAACTATTTAATTTCTTTCTAAACTTTCTTCCTAACATTTAACAATAACTTCCTTACCCCTTTACCCAAAGATGGATTTTAAGGCCAATTTTTCACCCTTTTTATTTCTAAATTTTTTTATTACTTTTGAGCCAAATAAAACGTTAAAAACGCGCTTAGAGGACATTAGATAACGATTGAAACGTACAAAGAGTTGTTCAAATACGTGTGGAAGAATTCCCACGGGCGTGCAGATTGATCATATACGACGTTTATGCTTTAAAAAGAGTAATAAAAATAATTAGCCAGGTACAGAGTGGCCAGGTGTACTGTATTAAACTAAATTCTGGTGTAAATGCAAGTTACAGCTTTTTCGAAATGTCATCACAAAATTCAGTTGTGTTATATGCGAGCGAACGCATTTATATATGTAAGGAGTCTATAAAGAGATAAAAGGAAATGGAAATTTTTCCTTTGTCTTTTTTTTCCACATCAGTCAGCCAGCGTGAATCTGACCAGAGCTGACACGAGTCGGGCATTTGAATAAGCCCGGAATCAGGTGGGGCGCGCAGGGGCGTCTGATAGATTCCGTGTCGAACAAACACGGAGGAACAAGGGGCGGCCTAAGCCCCGGCAGCCCGCAAGAAGGGATTGCCGGTAATGAGCATAGTCAGATTCCGCAGAAAAAAAAACTTTGGGGCGCGCGAGTCAATACGCCAATTTTTCACTCAGTTTCGAGTCCCTGATAATGGGATAGAGGGCTGAAAGGATAGGAAAATATAATAAAAATAAAAAGGCCGGAACGCTTAGAATTTTCCGCATCGCTCGGTTGGACTTTTTATACCGTCACAACCCACCGACTATTTTTATTCCCTCGTTTTTTATACGCATTTCTCTCTTTCGTGTTTTATTTTTTGTTAAAGGAAGCTCTGGTACACTCTCCCCTTTTTTTCCAGTTACTTGCACCCGTTCACTCCAGTTTGCATATTTCCCTATCTTCCACTCAGGGAAAAACGGGAGATCTTATACGAGGGATCTGTAAAGCCCCAGCTCATTTCTTCCTTTTTGATTCTTTGAGAGACCACTCGTGAAATTTGGTGAAACAGAAATGTAACTAACGCGTAAGATATAGGATGGATTGTATTGGAAACGAACTGCCCAAAGAGAAAAGTATAATTCTTTGCAGCTCATTTTACCTTGAACCAAAATCAGAACAAATTTGCTTATTTAACAAAGAAGTTTATGTATTATACACGATATTCTTAAAGTAACTTTACAAATTAAAAAGTTTACGAATTAAAACGTTCAAAGTAACGATGCTTTAAGTAATTTTTTAAAGTTACAGAAAAAAGCATAAATTGTTTCGGAAAAAGGAAATCGCTAGAACTATGGTTTAAAAGAAAGATGAAAACACTGATTAGGACTAAACTCCTGAGAGATAATTATGTCAAGTCAAGAAAAATAAATTCCGTGTACCAATATTTGATATATCCGTCTTGACTGGTTAAATTTATCATTAAGGTCTTAGGTCTAACCCGTTGCTCCATCACTTTCGTTTTCTCTTTGTCTTAAGTTAAATTGATTTTATTCAAAAGAAATTATCATTTCATCATCGTTTTATAAATATATTAACATTTCATTGACAGTTGCGTCCATATGCAACTTTGTAGTAGGGAACTTTATTTTGGATGCTTGAAAATAATCACAGTTACAGCTTTGTTAACCGCAAGCACTACACCGCTCCCCCAAACCTTTCGATCCAATTATCACGACGAAATGCTTTTTGAGGCTCCTTTTTTGTATCCCTGGCTTCTTTATACACACTACTTACGCCTGTTATTCACCGAGAACGCTTATTTGGAGCGATGTTAAAAGGCTGTTCGGAATGTTAAGTCTGGAGAGATGGGGATGAATATTCAAAGAACTTCATTTCTATCAGAAAAGGAGCTTTAGGTATTTACTTTTCTTTCTTTTATATGTACTAACATTGTAGGAAAAGAAAATAGAAAAATAAACTCATCGGGATCATCATTCATATTAGCCGTATTGAGCTTGATACATCATGATTCTGAATTGAATGTTATTCCTATTGTGAATAATAAAAAGGAATTCGATGTTTTGAAGTAATGCTTTTGTAGAAAATGAGAATTTTTTCATCCATCTATATAAGAATATTTCTTTTTTTCAGCATAGGGATTCCGGAAAAAAATACAATAATAATTTTCAGCATAGAGAGGATTTGCATTTAGAATTTTATTAAAAAATTAAGCTATATGTTACAGGTTTAGTTTTACATTTTTCTAAGTATTCGTATCTCTTGAAGTTAAGTTTTAAAAGACCCATTGTGCTTAAATAATTTGAACATTGTACAACAATAAAATTTACAGCACATCCTTACTGTACGAACTGTAAATGTCATTCTGTTAAAATCACTTTTCCTAGTCAAGAACAGTGCTTGAGATTCCCTACACTGGCACCAGAACAGATGTCCAGAATGTGTATTACCTTTACTCATAAAACCATAAACAAACATCATTTGATCAAATCCGAATCTGACACACACACACAAATTCCCACCTGGTTTTACCAAATACTATGACAAAGACCCTACGAAATTTACGTGTCGCGACCTTTAAACAATGAATCAAATACTCGCGCACAGCACGCGTAATTTCGCGCACGAATTATCATCGTAATTTTCCCTGGCCCCGTGTGAAACCGATAGTTTGAAATCAGTTGGAAAATAAGTGACCTTATGTGCAAATTATTATTAGAATTGATTGGAACGCTTTCATTGGTGAAAGTGTCGTGCAAATGAAATACACTATAGACAGTGAAACTTGCGCGTGGCCTTTTGCACGAACCTGTATATGGAGTAAGTTGCAGAAGCGTGGGCTTGGATTAAATTATTTAAAATGAGATTTTTGCTCGGTTTTGTCCAGTTAATCGTGATTCCAGGTGGCAAAGTGTTTATTTATGCGTTAAATTGGTTCTAGAAAATAGTTGTTGACTTTAAGGTTACGTGAGTACTGTTACGTGTATTTAAATAACTAGAAAAAAATATTTTTAAGTAGTTTTGGAAAAAACATTACTTAAATGGCTGTATTTTTTGTAAAATTCAGACTTTTGACGCTACTTTAAACTAGTTTTTTTAACACTTTTTTTTTTATCTAGGCCATGGTGAAATATCGTTCTAAATATAAATTAAAGAATTAATTGTAAACTAATAAACTTCAGTAACCTTACGCTTTTTACCTTATCTATAGTTCTAAATTCACATATATATTTAAAATTATTATGTTTAAAAAATGATTAAATATTATAAATGCACATTTAGTAAAGTTAAAGCTATATTCTCAAAATACAGCTAAACATTAGCTTAACTGTTAATGAATAAAGTTATACTAGCATTGAACATAAATATAATTTGCATAAATACAGGTGAAAGCAATGATTTTGTGTGGCACAATATAATTATACTCCATTTAAATTATTTGATATGTACTTTTTGTGTTGACAATATCTTAATTACTAATTTTCTGTTTTAGATTTATTAATTATACATGATTTATGTACTTTTATGCGTTTGGGATACTAATATTCTAATTAACTAAATTATTCTCTGCATTTTTAGAAAAGTTTCATGTAATGTTCACTGAGCTATGGTACAGGTGTGTTTCAAAGCTAGCCACTAAAACGCACTTGTTATTAAGCGTGCAGCCGTGAAACTTGTGCTTTTGAACTTCCATTAATTGTGTAACAGTTATAATAAGTTTGTGATTCGACCTAAAACCACATAACTGTTCATGCAAATATAAGTTCTATTTTGTTTATGCACTATTTTATCTAGACTGTAAAAGAAATTGTGATAATATTTTTCCTATTTTTAAAACATTTATTACAAAAACAGCTGCTATTAAACATATACAATAAGAACTTTTTTGGGGCAAGTTCTATGTGTTTTGTTTTATAATTAAACTTAAAAAAATATAGTGCTTAAACCAGAAGGTAATGAAAGTATTGTGATTCGCCTAAAACTCTACAATGGAGATTTTGTGTTTACTACACGTTTTGGAGATTGCTATTTCTAAAAAAGTGATTTTTGAACATTGGTTCGTTTGTCTAAAACCACTTTACAACTCAAACTAAAAGAGGTGCAGATTTCAAATTGGTATACGATTTCCTAGTTCCTGTCAGATGTCATAATAAGGTTTTCGAAAAAAATCGCACATGTCCAAATGGCAATAAAACTTTTTAGGATTAGAAATTATTGAAATGTTCTTGTAGGGAAAAATAACCTTTAAATATATTGATTTATTAAGTGGTAGTTAAAAGTCGTGTAGTATTATGCCCCCTAGTTTGTTATGTAAATGCAACTAGATCTGATTTTTACATATTACTTTCAGCTACGGCGTAGACCTAAACGGGGCCCGTAGGAAAAACGCCACCCGCGAGACCACGAGCACCTTAAAAGCGTGGCTGAACGAGCACCGCAAGAACCCCTACCCCACCAAAGGCGAGAAGATCATGCTGGCCATCATCACCAAGATGACGCTCACGCAGGTCTCCACGTGGTTCGCCAACGCCCGCAGGAGACTCAAAAAAGAGAACAAGATGACGTGGTCGCCGAGAAACAGGTGCGAAGATGACGACTTGGACGATAGGGATGATGAGGCTTCTGTAAGGATGAAGGATGGAGATGGGAAGAGGTCAGAGAAAGATGGGGATGCGGAGAGAAGGAGGGAGGAGCATCGGCATCACCATCCAAGGCAGAGTTCAGGTAAGGATTGGGTTTTGTGTTTGTAGATGTGTGGTGTTTAGTTAGCGAGCATGCATACTGATAAGCTTTACAGACCAAATGTAATGCATATTTTCTATCATTTATTTAGCGTTCAGTTCTTGGAGGGTCGTCTTTGATCAACTGAAATCCTTTGTTTTATTACGGAATCAATATCACCATGAAATTAATCATATCTTAAGTCGTAAACCCTAGTGCGTGCTCATAGAATGATGCTTATTTGTGGACCAATTTAATATATAGTTACCCAAATAGCGAATTTTAAAATCATAAGTGACGAGTATAGCAAATTGCATTGATGTCAAGATATGCTGGGAATGCTACCTTATTCAACAACAACTTTGCGATTTTATGCTTGAAATATTAATTTTGAAATTTAGTAGAATCGAACTTCTTTTCAATCCTTATCGACAAACATATTTTTCTGAATTACTTTAAATCGCTTATCTAATTTCTAAAATTTTTAGCAAACACTCTTATTTATCATCTCTTATTCTTTGGCCAGTAAAATACTTCTGAAGAAAAATCATAATCGCTCCTAAAAGCAAACCCAGAATAACAACACTCATTATCCGTCACAACAACACTGATTAATCGAATGCAATATACACCAAATACGAAACGCCCTTTAGCACACTTAAATTGAAAAGCGACTCATTATAACCCTAAACTTGAGAGCGATGGAGATAACGCATACCAGAACAAAAGGATGAGGAAGAGCAGGCGGGATGCTGTATCACGTGATCCCATCATCCGTCTCTGATCTTGAGTCTCCACCCCGGTCATCTTTCTACGGATACACGATTGGTTGAAGGGAAATGCCGTGATTAAGAGCTAGAGAGGCTTAACTCCAAAACTGACTTTTTTCATACATGATTACTTTTTGAAACTACTTCTGGCCACTAAATTCGGGTTTATTGAACTTAAGACTAGATGCTTTTCTATTGAAAATCTATTTATAGGTTTTCTCATAAATGTGTTAGGGTTTTGTGGTTTTGTTAGGGTTGGTGGCTATTTGCTTGGAAAAGGGGAAATACTAAGCTCTTTCTTTTGAAATAGAGTTTGATGCCCCACACAAAGAACATTTGTAAAAATGCATGCTAGTAGCATCATGTATTAACTTAATTTATACAATTACTGATAGTTCGTAAATACCTTTAGTAGCAATTTGGCGAACGAAATAGTGATTAGTATATTTTTGCAAATATAGCCAGCCAGATGTTTAACAATAAACCAACAAGGATTGAGTTACACACCTTTAGCACATGTGTAAAGAATGTATCCCTTTGAGAGAGTCTCGGTGCCAGGATAAGACAATAAGCTATTTGGAAAGTGCAGCCGAACGGATTATCGCTTCGTTCCTTTTAGTTAAGAAGAGCATTGGCTTCGCCATTGAATAGTCGATTTAGTTGTCAATTGGATTTAGTTTGATTTCGTTTTTAATTAGGAAGACCCGCTGTTAGGGAAACTCATTGCTTTAAATTTAAATTGTTCGCAAATACGAAATTTTGTCTTTTATGTTTGATGGAAATCGGAATTCAATTCGTGATTAATTGTATGCAAACAATTAAAAAAAACACTGATGGCCCTACTGATATTTTGTGTTTAATACCATAAAAATTAAAAATGACAGTTTTTTTAAAAACTAAAGTTCACTGAAATGCTTTAAACGTATTTTGAAATAAACCGGATAATAGTAAAGTTTTAACATAAATTAAAAAACGCTTTTTTATAAACGTAAACCCTAAGTAATTTACCAGTTAACATAAAGAAAATCGCAGTAAAAAAGTATAAATTAAATATAAGTCAAACCGTCCTTAACAAGATTATAAATGCATTTTAGTCAGACTTATAAACTTGGGCGCGTACATGGCAAACAAACACTTCTCAACGAAAATATTTATAAAACTTGAATTTTCATTGTTTTCAATGACTTTACTGCCAATTTTTAAGAGAAACCTACCAGCATAAAAATTTATAGCAAAAATGAAATCAAATGTGATATAGAGTGCCATAAATAACGGAATGGGTCTCTTGACAAAGCCATCAAAGTGTTCCGAACACGACATTTGACTAGATTTAGTAATGTTGCGTTATTACAAACTCTGACATGAAAATTGTTTACAGCTGGTTGTTTTTTCACTGATCTGTTGTTCAGGATAAAAAATAACTTTTAACAAAGGTCCACTGAGTTTTATATTTCCTGCTTTGTTCCGTTTCAACAGCTTCATTGGGCAGTTTTACAACGCGTCGCTAAATTTTCGGAAGCTAAAAATACATAAGAGTGTCATTTATGAACATCTGAGGGGTTTTAAGGATAGTAAATAATTCGATTTAAGTTTAACACTTTTAGGCTATCACTTCAAAGCTTTTTTTTATGATTTTCGGATTATACCGATTTCTGATAGGATGTTATGCATAACTTTTTATATTTTAAAATAATTTATAAATACATAAATACGTTGTCTATTTTGTGTGTGTGTGTGTGATTGGCGAATTTTTTTCCATTTTATGGATAGATTAAATTTATTTAAAATAAGAAATTTTGACCGAATCGGGTTACTTTCCAAATATTTTTTATTTTACAAAATAGACAATTTAAAATTCTACAAGTAACTGAAATTTTGAGTTTTATGATATTCATCTCTATTGATATCGAGTTGTATATTTTTGTAGCTCACAAACTAATAAACAATTCAAACTTTCTTAAATTTAAATAAGTCTATCTCGCTTAAATCTCCACAAACCACAGTTCTCCATATCCCTCACTGGAAATAACCCGGGGTATTAGTCGAATCAGATCGAAAGAGAGCAAAAGTTTCATACAATAATATTTTATTTCGATGAGTATTGGTGTGTCTAACCACAAATGACTATTACACGGCTGGCTAGGCCCTTTAACTCCCGCCACTCGAGAGGGGATCAGAGCCCGGGTCCGGCAGATGGGTGATCAGGCACCGTGACCCACCGGACTTCCATTTTTGGCGAAATGTTCTTTTTTGGGGGAATTTTGAGTTTAGTTTGTGGCTTTAATGATCTCAAGGGAGCAAAGAAGAAAGTTTTATAATTTGCCTTTTAAAAGGTGAGAAATGAGGTATTTGAAAGGATTTTTTAGAATAATTGTTGTGGTAAAAGTATATTAGCTATAAAAAGTTAATTTTTTTATATATTAATGTAAATTTTTTGTGAAGAATTTGTTTAAGTTCTACAAGACATTTTATTTTGTATTTCAGCTTAGAAAATTTTGTTAAAAAAAACAAATTGTTATTTTCTAAACAACATTATGTATAAGATTTATCAGACGAATTAATATATAATATGTAAAAAAACAGTTGAAGAAATTTTTCAAGTTTGATAATAGAAACTTAAGTAGAAACAGCAAAATCTCACTTTAAGTCTGTTTAAAATAATTATTTAAATGCACGATTTAACTATTAAACAAACTTTAAAGAATATAAATATTTTATTTTGAATAAAAAAAATAAACGTACGCATATTCAATATATGGTAGATTTGGCGAATCATATTGGCGCGAACAAGTAACATTTCTGTTGGCAGCCCTGGACAGCGGACCTCAACGATAAAGGGGGGATGGGTTACTATAGATATAGATGTCCCCCCACATCAAACCTCATCCAGAGTTTAGTACAGAGTATCTGCCCAAGTTTCTGGTGTGCGTTAATGCAGGCGCCTCGTAATTCTTTACGCTGTCGCAACGAGTTAACTCGGGGTAGAGTGGGTCTTACGAGCGTGACGAAATGTAACTTCATAACGGTCTGCTTTGGGATCGTTAAAAATATGATTTGGGGTAAGTGGATGATAATGGAAATCTGGTGTGGGTTGTAAAGTAAATCATATTAAGGAGTGAGGGTTTTTTGGAGGGGACGTCTATTATGGAGTAAATGGTTTTTAGTTCGCTTTTGGACAAACTCTGAGCAAATTTCACTCGATATAATGATCTCTCTCATGTGTAAAGAACTATTTTTTTTCGCCTGCTTTCCTTTTTTTTTAATTAAAAAGAATTACAAAAGAAGTTCTAAAAATATTGTACTTTCCTGTTACTTCAATACTCACTGAAATTCTTACAGGAAAACAAGTACATCTGTAACATTAACTGTCGCCTAGAAACGCTTCCACACAAGAAAGATACACCTTTGAAAAAAATCACCTCAACAATTACTTGTCCGTTAAACTTTAAAAAAAACTAAAAATATGATTCTTAGATTGTTCATTATTTGTTTATTAAGAAAAAAGCACCCAATGCTCCATTTTTAGCCTACTTCCTTTTTTATAATTTCAAAGAATTAAAAAAAATATATAGAACATAATTATTGACATTGTGGTGATTTCCGTCTGTTCGTACCCTCCTTCCAAACTCAGTTCTAACTATCTGATTAAAAAAATTATGTTTTTGTTCAAAAGGTATAACATCATAGACCATTATTTTAAACTTCTTGTCCATCGGTCCGTACGCTTTTCCGTCCGTTTGTCTGCATATCTGTCCTTTATAAGGTCTGTTATAATTTAAGTTTTATCCGTTCCGTTCGTTTTAAAAATTATTTTTTGAAAGATAGGGCATCAGATACTATATTTTATACTTTTTTCCCATATTTTTGCCAATCTGTTCCATATGAATTTCATTAACTATTAAAATAACATTAAAATGATTGAAAACTGGGCTGTTAACTTCATCTTTGACAGCGTCTTAATGCAACTAATATTGTTTTTCGTGTTATTTAGTTTAAAGATACCTATTGAGAGACAGATAGTAATGTATGATTAAACTATGAATAATCTTAACAAAATTTTGACGAACACTTATACACTTATAGCTAACAAGTTCTTACTTATTTCTAGATTCAGACGATGGCAAAATGGACTTTGTGGACGTGGACGACGACTGCAAGTCCTGTGCATCTACCAGCACTGACGGTCACGTCATCACCAACAGCTCCGACAAAGAGAACTGCTCTCTTCTGAAACGCGTGCCCAGCCCGATTTCCGACGCGTCCCTTGGGTCGGAGGACTCCGACGCATCTCAGAACCCGACAGAACTGCCCCCATCCCAACAACAGCAGAAACCGAGGATCTGGTCCATTGTGGACACGGCCACGTCTGGGGGACCCAGCTCATCAGGCCCCCCAGGGGCGTCACCAAGACTCAGCCCCATGCAGAGGGCGGCCTACCTCAGCCCCTATCCCAAGCCGCCGGCGTCGTGGTACGCGGGCGCACTGGGGAATCTCGGCGTCGTGACCAGCGTCGGGGCCAACTTCCCGCTGTCGGCGGTGTACTCGTGCCCGCCGATGGGCGGCGGCGTCGCGCCCTCGGCCATGGAGTCGTCGGCGGCGGTGTCGTCTTTGAACAGACTAAGGACAGCAGCAGCGGCGTTTCCGACCGCGGCATCAGCACCCGGTGAACTCTTGCTGCACAAGGCGGCGGCCGCTGCGGCTGCCGCTGGGACGTCGCCATCGCCGCCGTCGATGTTCAGCCTGGCGACGTCTAAGTCGCTGATGTCGGCGGAACAGAGGTCGACGCCGACGTCGAGCAGTTCCGCGGCCGCGATCGCAGCCATGGCCAGCAGTGCCGCGAGCAGTGTCATAAACAGTGGACCTAGTGCCGGGCGCGTCATTTCTTAAGTGGTTCGTGATGATATTGACTTGAGAGTCAATCCTTCCTTAACTAAAGTATCCGGCTCGGGTCAATCTTTCTTCAGCTAAATTCCGAAGACAAAGCGTTCGGTTTGTTGAAGGCAAATACGTTCTTCAATTTCAAGCCGGTATGCATCATCTTGAGGAGTAAAGAGTGAAGCAATGATGTCTTGAATAAAAAATAGCAAGTGTTCGAATGGTTAAAGGTTGATTGATATACGATTTTAAGCTGAGCTCGCACTCCCTAAACCTGATAAGGGGGATACGTAAGAATCATATGTCAAAATAAGGGATATTTACCTGGATTTTGAAATCACGATGATGCAATTTCTTCCGAATTATGCGAGAGCTGCATACGGAAGTGGTAACTATTCTGTAATTGAAATTTTCATCGTTGCAAACTTTTCATTCATGAAGAAATTTCAATGATAGAAGAATCAATAACATGTCATTGGCATCAATTTACACAGCAAATTGAACAGTTTTTGTTGATGTAGCAGGTGTGAAAAGATTTGAAAGGTGTGACAATGACCAATCATGGTAAACTGTTCCTTGATATGGCAGCCGTTCGTTATTTAACTGTTAAAACTGACGAAGCATAAATATAATTTTAAAGCGACGAAACACAAATGTAATTTTAAATTAATATTACATTTTATTTTATTTAAGTACGAACAAATTTAAAAAAATGAAACTTTAAAAAAAATATGTGTACAAATCGTTAAGAAATTATTTAGATTTAACATATTGCTTTAATCAATGATCGTTTCCAAAGTAATAACTTAATAATTGGTAAGACTATTTCATAATTCGAATTAATCATTAGAAAATAAACGGAAATAATCGTAACCGAGTTTTTAAACTATTATTATTCAATAAAAGTTTGAAAATTGAAAATTGTAAACATACCTTGCTGTTCAGAAAAATTATATTGTTCTGATTTTACAAATCGATAAATTTATATGTAAATAAAGTGTCTCACAGTATTAAATCAACAAAGCTGAATACAAAGAAAACTAGAGACTTTGTTGTTACTACTATATTTGGATTTCCGACACTTTCCTACATGCTACTAATGATTTCCGGTGTACTGACTTTCCAAGTTAAACTGTGAACGAAAGGGACTTATAATACTCAACTGTTTTGTTAAGCCCTAGTATCCATTAACGAGTGAAAGACATTGAAAAAGAGAACTATTTCAGCAATGAAAACAAGCCAAACAAATTTCCTATTAAAACTTTATTATTGATTTTGACTATGCTTTTATATAAACCAAAGCTTGTAAATAGACGATCAGAAATAGATGAATATATGTGTACAAATGTTGTTCGAGCCTGCTAAGGGACAAAAATGGCGTCACACCAGCAGGAACTGGAAGTTTATTTATTTCAAGGCCGCAAAAGTAAAATACCGATTAGCGATATATCGATTTTGAAGAATTTATTTCCGAATCCTCATATGCTGAAAAGTCCCTTGTACTTTTTGTGACCTTCCCCTATTCGGAGTTGCCATCTCCTTGTTGTCAATGAAACTGTTTATGTATCAATAAAATGCAAGAACGTGTTTCCTTAAAAAAAAAATTGTTTTTTTTTCAATCATTACACATTTCTGAATAGATTAAAATCCCTTATGATATATGTTTGGATATTTTTTTTTAAAATTAATTTGTTTTTAATTAATTAGATCCACATTCTTATGAAAATATATTGTACAATGAAATTAGCATTTAGATTAAAAAGTATCAGGGATAAGAAAGTTTTGCGGAAAATACATTTAATATAATTAAAGTAAATGTTGATGTAGCTAAATCCATAAAAGTTTGAACAATAAATAACTAAACAAATTGTACGACGTTGTACGAATATTCATGTAAATGAAATGTTGCCATGATAGAACCTTTATGTCTTTAACGCCTAAACATCAGTCACATAAAATAATTTTGGTCATATACTATTTGTATTTTTAAGAAGCTTTAAAAAATGCTTAAATAATTAAACATAAATGAAAATATTAACAATAATATAATGCCCATAATACTAAAAATTTATTTTCTAGATGTGATGAGAATAGGTTAAAAAATATCCTCAATTTTGAGTGAAGCTGTAGCCATAAATGGATATACATTTCGCTGCATAAAATACACACCGAGGATAATGCAAATAAATGCCTGATGTGTTACATTTTAAATATTTTTGTTTATTGAGTAATGATAGTCAAATGCTCATATGACTAAGTTGTCAAGTTATTTCAACTTGCCATAATAATTCGAGAACTTGGAGATAGTCAGATGACTCATATTTACAAAAATATGTCGAGATTTTAAGTAAAAAAATTATTGATTAGAAGAGACAAATGAAACCAATGTATAACTCATTCTATAGAGATGGGATTTGGCAGGTGGGCAAATAGTCTAGCTGCTTTGCATATTTAAGCAAACTGGCGGTGTCGAGCAGTGGCGAAAGCACTGGTTATTATTTATTAAAAAAAAGTAAAAAAATTAGGAAATTATAAGGCTAAAAAGCCATAAAATAATTCTATCAGTTACTTTATATTTTTAAACACCCAAGGACTTATAATGAACGCACTATGAGAATACCATTGCATTACATTAAGTATTTTTTGAGACAGGCATTGAACTAATACTTTTTATTAAAAATTCAGTTATTCAGTAATTCCTTAAAAAGTCAGAAGTTTAATGTACATTACTTGCATTGGTATCCATTATAACAGTTATATCTTTTGTTTAAATTATCGTGAATTCAAAGAGTAAACTTTATTGATAAATAAATAGTGAAGACTTTTATTTAAAACAATATATATATTTTAAAATTTGGCATTTTGGGCAAAATTTGGTCAAGGTAAGTTCTCATAATAAATTTTGGAAACCCGTTAAAAATAAACACTCCTTACTCCTTACAACCTTGGGTAAACTCCTTAAACATTTGGTAACCAATGCAGTTTCTTTAAACAATTTATTCAGACAAAGAAATTAACACCTTATTTATGTTTTGTTAACTAATCAAACTAATAATAAATTAAAATTTAATCTGTGTTGAATTTTTAACGTCTTGATAATGGTCTATAACATTACCAAACAAATAAATATCAAATGGAACAAACTATATACAAGTGACAACAACAATCTTTCTAAATGACTATTATTCCTAAAATATTTAATAAACACGCTTGATACTTATCAGCGAAGGATTATAACAAAATCATGGCCAGGTCAATAGGTTGGGCATCGCTTTGTAGATTCGTGACTTGTGTGCCAGAACCGGATAACACGCGGCCGGAAGTACCAGATGCAGGACAGTCCAGTGTCGAGACCCCGATGACACGCGACCTTCATTACTGTGCGTAATTAGGAAGTGTCTCGACCTCCTGGAGTGATGTTGTTCCTCGCACAATTTGTAACGTTCTCATCAAGTGGGATTACAGGACCATTTCTGTTACGAGGAACAATTGATTTGTTTTGGAAAGGATTAAGATTAGGTTGTAATTGTCCGACAACATTCTTTTCCAACCATTAACGGAAGTTCTTAAGTTACATGAGAGTTTTTTAGGTTATGTAATGGGAATAACTATTATGATAATTGGAAATGATGAAAGTTTTGTCTCTAAGACAAAAATGACTTGTATTTATTTTTAACAAATTGCTTTAACCTCTTAACAGCCACAATTTTTTTTGTACATTCCCTATAATTTTGTTATTGTACATTTTGATATTGTACATTTGTACATTCCCTATAATTTTGTTATATCCTTATCCGTTAAAATTATGCTAGATGAGAATCCATTTCTTATGAGCTATTTTTAAAGACAGAAATTATCCTTTTTATTACTTAGTAAACTTCATGAAGTAAAACTAAATACCTTCATTTATTATTTTAAGGCTTATTTACGGATACAATTATTTTGAAACAAATATAAATTTCTGAACATAAATTTTTAGCTTAAACGTTTATCGGGGTTTTTTTTCACATAAAAAAAGTGAATCCTATATTTAAAATTCTAATCAACTTACAAAAAACACACACATTTATTTAAAGTGTATGGTGAATTAATTGAACAATTTTTATTCGATTGTTATTAAATTATATTAATAATTTTGATAAATTATAAAGAACTGCTAATATAAAAATTTATATTATAAATAATAAAATCATTCCAAAAGATTGATTCAAACACAGAAGTGCATATTATTTGAATGATTTAAAGTTTAGAATTTAAATTTTTGCAATTTGAAACAATGTTTTTCCATCACCCCCAATCTTTTACCAAACATATACTTCAAAATTATAGTTATAAGTCAATTTTACCCTTTTTACAAAGTAAACAATTATAAAATAAAGTTTTGTTAAATAAATCTAAAAACTTTAGAGTAATATAAACATTTAGAGTAAGACTCATTACTACGCTTAACTTATTTACGACGATTGGCAAGAAAATTTGCCGAGCAAAAATAAACTATTTGCTTAATTTTATGTAAACAAACAAAAGATAAACGAATGAAGACCCTGGTACTGGACAATTTATGTAGGGTAAATTATACGAAAAATGAATCGTAACAACAACTTAAGGTTTACGCTTTTATTTTGTAGGGAAGGTGTTAATGGTATTCCCAAATGGGTCTCTAATTTGTCAGCATATCTGCGATTCCATGGCACTCCATATTAATTTTCAAAATTTACTTCTAGGGGTTTTAGTTTTAAAAAAGAATTAAAATAAAAGCAGCATTGTTTTATAGATAAATTTCAATAAACCCAATATCCAAAACGATCAAAACTTCAATGAAAATCCTTTAAGAATTTATCATTAATGTATTATACCAATGGCACATTCACAATTTTACAACAGTCAAATATGGTACACAGGCCGCCAAAGAGCCTAGGAAACATTAAAAAGCCCTCGACGCTTGCTGCATAAACCAGAGCTGTTGCTCTCCAAAGACAAACAAAAATAAAGGCAGCTAAAACACCATCAAAATAAAGCGGAGAGGTAAAGCAGAGTTTTAGAGATCGCCATCCATATTCAATGAAGCGGGATGCAACAAGATCGAGCAGGGGAAAGTGCGTGAATGAGAAGAGAGGTTCCAAACGTCGACAGATTGGTGCAAAAGCCACCCTTAATGTCCCCCCAGAATGACATTCTGGAACCCAATCCGGTAATAGAAGCAGGAGTGCTGCTGAGTTTTTTTTTTATCCTTTTTTCCTATTTTTTCCTTTTCCTGGCACTGGATAAAGTGTCTGCTGGTCGTTTAATGGCTGGAAGCTCGCCTAAGAGATGATGTAAGTGCCCCTATGTTATGGATGGTGGAGGCAGAGTTTTCTTGGAGTTTCTTTTTTTTTTTGCTTAAGTCTCCAGCAGAGATATAAAGAGGCCTGATAGGATAAGCTGGATGTTATTGGGTGAAATCGTGTCTCGCATAAAGGTGGAAATGAACTGGGGCAGGATGAGGAGCAATACAAAGCATTGGATTTGGCAAATGTTAAATAGATTGGCTGAATTAAGATTAATTTAGAGCTGAACAGGATATAGTTAGTCACTAAAAAATTTAATTACTGAAATAGTGAGATTTTTAGTGTCCTTGTTAAGGGAGGGGGGACGGGGGGAGAGGAGATTTTTTAAAATTTCCTTTTACGTTCTTACGCTTAAGTATCAATCAGCAATATAGCAATATAAAAGACCCTGATATAGGTCAAATTCTTCCTTTTCTGAATGAAAACGATGTCTAGAATAAATATAAAAAGAAAAGGTTACTTGGAGAATAATGCTTGGAGAATAAGCATGGACTAGAGGAGAGTAGTTTATTATGGAATAGTTGGGGAATATAGAATACTGAAGTTTCAGATCTCTCTCGTGCTGCGATTACGTGGAAATGCCATGAAAGACCTAAGAAATCCTTCATGATGCAGTGAACAAAGAGTTAACTTCTTATTACTGTGTCGTTACAGTCGCTGCAAAACGAAGTTGTGTTTTCGGATTTTTGAAAGTGTTTAAACATTTTAATCTACCAGTAATCATGAGACTTTAATTTTGTTGTTAACCCTTTCAGTCCCAATGACAATTTGGCATCATCATTTTAGAATATTTTTTTCCCGATCGTCTATAGCCATTTATGATAACAAAGAGCACATCATTCGATTCTTCAAACTTTTTTTTATTAGAGAATATTTTTTATTAATCCCGATAGATGTCAGCCCTATTATTTTTTTAATTGTGATCAGAAACATGATGATGCCAAATGGTATCACTGGGACTGAAAGGGTTAAGAATAATGCATACGAAAAGAATAGTATAGTTTGTTATGCTGTGGTCGTTTTTTAGCCATCAATGTTTTATCCGTCAGTAAAATGGCTCATAATCCAAAATGGTGTGTCGGGTAATATGGAATACATATCATCTAAAATTGCCTTTATACCATCAACTAAAGAACCGGTAAACACGGTTGCTAAAATGTATCTTTTGTAACGGAAAATTTTCCAAATATCAATGAAATTTGGATATAAAGCATTAGTTGTTCTTTATTGGCAAATTTTGACTGTACTGGAGCAGAGAAAGAAGATTATTTTTGTGATTTTTGTAAATAGACTTAAAAACAAAACCGTTTGAGTGTAAATTTTCAGATATTGTTTTTTAGTTAAAATTAACTATGTTCCGTGAAGTATATTTAAATTTTCAATAATTGTAAACAACTATTCCATATTATCGTAATATCCAATATTAACCTCCACTTGTAACTTTCTTTAAAGTACATTTTTCAAAAAAAAAATACAGTTTTTTTCACCATTGGCACTTCATTACCATTAGTTATAGCATGTACTGAAAATGATTGTGTGGATTTTTATTTAAAACCAAAAGAGTTATTCTTAAAAATATAAATGGTATTCCATAATACCCTCCTCTCCTCTATATAATTCAAATTTTCCTGATTCGGACTATATAATTTAAATTCCGTAGATGAGGACTACATCGTTCAAGTTTATTGAATACGGTCTGATTAGAGCTCCGAAGAGAAATAACGGTTGCGATTAAAATAATAATAAGGCGCTACCTATACAAAAACAGTTGGCTATGTGAAGCTATTGACTGCTTCTACAATACACACAAACAAACTCTTGGCTCTTTTTTTTGGTACTAAGTTGCATACAATAAATTACTAAATAAAATTTTAGGCATTTCGGATTAAGTAAAATATTATAATCTTATGTAATTCCGTTACTGTACTACAATAAAAAAAATAATAAATGCCTTTTAAAGTCTTTAAATTACTGTTTATTAAAGGTAAACTATTGAAATCTCTGATAGCGTAGTGTAGTTTGTTTGAGCATATCACATTGATAAATTTTTTAGATGGTTCCACTTTCCTTCGAGCAAAGAGTTTTTATCTTATTATAATCTCCATGATACAAGTTAACACTTTGTATGCAAGTCAAAACAACTTTCGTAATTTGATACATTTTTCTATCAAGTGAATTCTTGTATAGCACAACAAGCAAATCAAAGCAATTATTAAATGTAACTTACACATTGTTATAAATTGAAAAGAATATTGCATTATATTACTGTCACGTGTCAAATTATCAAACACACTTTCCGAGTTCACATTCAAAACTAAAAAAGCAACGCATGGTTGAGTTCCGTTGACATTTCCGAAACATTTTCTGTCGACAAAATTCAACACAACTGAAGCTGTTATTAAAATATTAATTCGACTAGCAACTTTTACGATACATGTTTCGAAGCTTTAAAAAAACCCAACTTCCATGACGGCTGAATTGGTAATAGGTTCTCAATTTGTTTCTGCGTTGGTTAAATTGACCTTGAACGGAAAAGAAAGCTTTTGCCTAAGGCACAAACAAGTGAACAATTCCTTACATATTCATTTCTTCAATCCAAATAACTGACAATTTCCTCCTTATTTGACAACATAATCTTGTTCTTCTATAACAAGGGTATGCTAGCGGTTCCAGAAATGTGGAAACTCCAGTTTTCGGGGAGTTTTCGCCAAATTTCCGATTCGTCTATAGCACTACGAATAATATCGTCAAGAATGCAACGCTAATATTCGAAATTTTACTTAAAAGTATTTTTTATATCATATATCATAGGTAGGACCAGCTGATATGAAACTCGATTAGTATCTAGCTTAGAGATTTTACTGTATGTTGTAATGTTTCTTGATTGATGATTCTCTCTGAATATAACCTCCTGTATATATATATCGAAGTATTGATTATATATGTGTTCGATTAATACATATATGTTTAGTATAAGTTATATACATTTTTATCCATTTAATACAGATAAAAATGCGTAAATGTGAAGTAATGTGTGAAGGTTGGTACACTCAAAAGTCGGTCTTGAATCATGATGCTACCATGTCACCCTCATATGACTTTAATAATTTGGCGACAAATTGGAAACTGAGCGAAAAAAAAAAACGATACCTAGGAGTTGCCAACTCAGAGATAGTATCTTTGCACGCGTCTATCACACCCCGCAGGTGATTTAAATTAACGTGCTTCATGTATTCTATTTTGCGCAAGGTTGTCAGTTACCGAACGTTTGTTGTGTTCGCAGTTTCTTGTGTCTGCGCGACACGCAAATTGCATTGGGTTGCATTACAGATTGCCCGCGGCGCCGGCGTTGGAAAAAAGAGTTGGATTGGTGAAAAGTAGCTATTGTCGAATGTTCTGTCGCGCACGACCGTTTCGTGGAGGTGTTTAACTATTCCATGCACGTGTTATGTTAGATAGTGCTACTTTATTCAGTGGCGAGGTTCCCAAAACTGAATACATTGTATTTTTAGAACAAGTAAAATTCATTTAACTGAGAGCTTAAGTGGTTACAAAATATGTGTTATCTTTATGTCTTAATGTTCAAAACAATGCAGATATGGAATGAGACATTTGCTAATTGGCTTATCTGACTTAAGAGCTACCCATTTTGAATTTCTTAATGCTTCAAACTGGTCATAAAAATTACAATGATTTAGTTTACACTTCGAGTTCCTATAAAAGTTTTACTGGCATCATCTTTAGTTTGAATACTCAATACATGACGCACCTTCACAACTACCATTAAAAATTCAACTTTTTCTTCTACAATCATGAATTTATCGATATACTAATTTAAGCGAAACTATTATATCTGAAGAAACGCTAATTAAAATTTAATAATATAGTAAACAATATTCTAAAAATTCTTTTTATATTAAATCTCTAAATTGTGATTTAAAATACCATTAATTCTAGATACTTCCTTGTCCAAGACTACGGACGTTTGCCTTTAGCTTATGCGACGTAATTTTGAGCTCAACAATTGAAAAAATGCAGGTTTACCAACATCCCTTGTTGTACAAGCATGACTAATTCATTTTGTACCCTAACGTTGTTTCATAACAATTGGCTGTGTAAGTACACATAAATTCCTCCTATGAACGTTAAGCAGTAATAAATTACGAACTTCAAAATAGGCATAAAGTGTATGAGTAACATCAAACAAACAACTTTTCATTTTCATTGAAACATCCCAGCTTATGAAAAACATGTATTTAAAAGAAGATACAACCCAAATCGACAATAATAAAGATATACAAAGCAAAATGAGTCGTCAGCCCAAAAATAAAAAGATTCTTCGAGCGCGGCGAAGCATAATTACTGACAGAGAGGGGAATAACAAGACTTGCATCCCTTTAGGAAATGTTTACAAGGTGATCCCCTTTCCTGGGCTCGAACCCAGATCCGCAGATAGGGTGAATCACAACCGAGCCCCATTGTCCCCAATTAATCCCCTTCTTCACTTTTAACATGCTGATTTCCGGATTGGGGTCTCTTGTCTGCGATGTTTTTTTGATTGTGCCTTTTCATGTGTTTGCCTTTGATAAAAAGGATTTGGGAAAAAGGAAATGGCTAAAAAATAAAGGGGTTTGGGCGAAAAATGTGTATGACAAAATGTGACTTGGCGCGGAAAGGAGGCGATGGTATCGTGATTTTTGTTGGGGGATTGCGTTGCTAATCATTTTTATGTAGTTGTGTCCAGAGACATTGGTTCAATAAACTCTACAGTTGTTTGTGTTTTCGCTCTGTGAGAGGTGATGCCTGATGATAACTGATGACCCATCTGAAAATTCAAACACTTATTTAGTTGTTTATATTCAAATTTTCTCATTTAATTTTGAGAAGTCAATGCGTTGTTTCATTTAAAGTAATGGGCATGTATCGGTTAGCAACACGTACAACCTTAAATAACATCTACGGCAGATTGCGCTGATTTACTACTGCGTTGCTACCAGCCATCTAGATTATTACAAACATGTATAGCATGTATAGCAACACAGTAGCATGTATAAACCGAAGCAACTTGGTATTTTCCTTGGGGTACCTTTTGATGGACACGGGCTGTTGTAACATCTATGGCAATACTACAGACATACAGACATGAAAGTGTGCAATGTCAGGTTGAATTTGGCGTTATTGTACACTGCTCAAAACAATTAGGGGAGCACTTTGCGTACTTTTGTTTATCCTTTAATTCCAACTTTTTATTTTTATTTTAAAAATCTAAAAGTTGGGAAATAGATTCATTATGCATATCCAGAATGAAATGTTAAAAGACAGGGGGGGTATCTTAACTTTTTAAGTAAAATTTAAGGGGGGAAATATTGGAATCATAACTTTTAAATAAATTATAACAATAATTTTTTGAAAACTTTATTTGAAAAAAGGTAAAATCAATTTTTAAACGTCTAATAATGCAAGCGTGAAGAATTTAGGGTCAATTTATTTCATAAATTTAATTGGGAGTGAATTTTATTTTACCATGTTTTTCATATTTTCATTTAATTAAAACAAACAATATTTAATTTTTCAAGAGACATGATTCTTCCATCTAACGATACATAAGTGCGAGCTCAACTTAGTGAGAGAAAAAATCGCAAGCTGATGATACCAAATGGAATCATTGGGGGTGAAAAGGTTTAAACCATGAGTTCATCTAATTGTTTTGAGCAATGTATATAATTAACAGGAAGAAAATAGTTTTCTATTCCAGTGGTTGGCAGGTTACGTTATTTGTAAAAGCAACAACATAAAAGGATTTTTGTTGATAAAGATAACCTTTTACAGTTTTTTTTTTAAATCTTGAAATCTACTACATATATGTTGTATATTTTGAATGCTCTTTCGGATTAAGGTGATTTACATACGCATTTACATTTGTGCAAAAATTCTGCATTTACCTCAAAATAATTTTTCCAGTGTAAAGGTTTTCTTTGTTCTACGATCATTTGGCCGAAATTCCCAAGCACTAATTATTTAATAATTTCATTCTTTTATGTTTATGATAGTTAATTTTACTTCTACTTTTCAGACCAGACTGTTATGGAAGACAAAATGTATATTTTTATAGCATCAATAAAAAATGCTACTTATTATGTGTTTTTACAATTTAATGAAGTACGCAACATTTCAATTGCATTCATGGAATGGATATTTAATTCATGGTTTAATAATTTTAATAATTTTTTTATAAATTTTAAAAACACCATAATTTTATATACATACATAATTTTATATACAATATTTCATATACATTCTAAAAAATACCAAAGTCTTTAAAGGCAATAAACATTTAAAAAAGAACAGTATCAATCATCTTTGAAAAATTTACATTCAAAACTAGAAAAGTCCCACTCATAATTTCTCAAACTGCAAAACTAAACATTGTCGATTTCTCTCGCTATGTTTTTCAAATATAGAAATGTTCCACGCTTGGTTGAGTTCTGAAAATGCAATTCAAGGCATCCTTTTGGCTTTTATATCTAGTTTTTGTTTAGATTTTGTTTTTAATAACTCTTATGAATTGTTATAGACTAGAAATAAACGTTTATTGGGAAAGGAATTCTTTCTTACGATTTATTTTTACTTAGTATTTTTTAATGATATACAAGATTTTTTTTAAATAAGCAAACTTGAAAAAATTCGGTATGGTATCACTGAAAGAATTTTGTGTTAAAGGTCATGGTCAAATCCGTAAGCAATGCTAAGTTACAATGTTGGCTTTAATGTTATTTTAATTAAAATTTTCTAAAATATTGCCTACACTGTAAAAAGGACAAAATGCATTTTCGATGACTTTTAAGAATTTTTAGTAAACTATTATTTTTATAAGTACATAAAACAAGATAAAATGCTGATATACACAACAACATTTAAGCTCAACCACATTATTTTCACAATATTTAAGCTATGAATATTAGATAAGAAAGTTTATGAATAAAATGAAACACAATTCGGTAGTATTTTATGACAAATCCTTACACTAAACCACATGAACAAAATATCTTCCCTAGAATGAATACAATGACTTAAAGCAGCGTTTTGAATCACCATTATCACAACTCATATTTTATTACTTGCAGTACCACATTTAAAATTATCTGAATCCCCCCATATCTCTATCAGCTATAATATGAACTCAAATAGCATAATTCGTAGTCATCTAAATCCCTCCTTACCACGAAACTAGGGACGTACAAGAAATAAACATAGTGTTTTTAAAACATGTTCGCTGTTATTTAACAAATCATGTCGTGTTTCCTTTTTATCGAACACCTTACCTTATTTTACACAACTAAGGACTACTTTTTTGTTGGCTTACGAAACCACCAATAATGAATTATTTTTTAATGTGAAGAATAATACTTTTCCGTAAAGTGCAGAACATAAAAAGCTAAATTATATTTTCTAAATACCAGAGTTTTTTAATACAATTCCAACAATATTTGTTAAATTTTAATAATGTAACATAATGGTGGCCTAAAATGTTTGGGTTAAATAATAATATTTTGTGGATATGAAAATTTTTAGTTACAAAAGGCGATATTAACATTTCAGTATGCTAGCACAATAATGCATGCGCAATTTTTTTCTTCTACTTCTACTCGTTGTAAACATATGAATCTTAATGAAGTTTATATGAAATGTTTTACGTTTACAAAAAAAAATTCAATGTGTTGTAATTTAATAAGCACAATTTCATTCATTTATTCAATGAACAATAACAAGAAACAACTATCCTTTAAAAAACATATTTCCTCATCTTTACACTAAATCAGCCCTAGATCTTCAAATAAACTTCATGTTCTAGAGCATCATTCTTTACTGGCTGCGCCCTGATCCTTCCATGAATCAAAAGCAATCTTTAAAAGGCATAACGTTTAAATCTGCGGGGGGTACATAAAAACAAATAACGCACTTTGTTTTTAAGAAAGTGGGATCTGTGGCTCTATAGTATCTAGTGCTCTAGTGTCTAGTGTACTGGTTGGCCGGACATGGGATGATAGCACTTATTGGGGATCAGGAAATCTTGGGTAATTTATTGTGAGTGGTTGGGGAAATGAGTGGAGGAGCGCTTTTTGGAGAGAAATAGGGAAGGTAATGGGGCGCGAAATGTGGTTTGGGGGATGAAGTTGGGCGCGCCCCTGTCAGTGTTGGTTTTTGAATTGAATTGGAGCTTGTTGAGGTTCGAGTGATTGCTCGTTGGGGATGAAATGAACTCTGTTTAAGTTTCTAAAATAAAAATAACTAATGACGGGAAAAATGAAAAGTTGTTCTGAAACAAAAGCCCAAATTTCGATTTGCACACTGTAAAAATGTTTTTGTGTATGTGTAACGTTGCTCCAGAAAACAGGGGCTATCTTAGCTGTCTCCAGCTTTATGAAGTAACGATACATCTATTTTTTTCAGTGCCATATGTAGCAAGATTTCTACCCCACTCCTATTTTTATATAAGTGTATTTTTTCATTTACAGTATTGTATAACTATAACAGTCTTAGGACAAAACCCTACCTATATTTTATTGCTTTTTTTATCTTAAATGTTAAACCTAATTATTTTGTGTTTGCAAAAAGGGCACTAAATGATCTGATTTCGAATAGATTTTTGTAAGTGTACTTCATCGAATATATGGGTAATATGTGTGTGATAATAAAAGTATATTCTACACTCTTAAAACAAAAGAGTGAAATTCACTCCTATAGGAGAAGTGCATTTTCGGCACCAGAAAGGAGTGGAAATTAACTCAGACTGAGTTAAAACCGCTCGTTTTAAGAGTGTAGGACGCAGATTGTTTTCTTTTATTTATTTTACCTACTCCGAAAAAGAGTGAAATTCACTCCTATAGGAGAAGTGCATATTCGGCACGGAAAGGAGTGGAAATTAACTTAGACCGAGTTAAAACCCCTCGTTTGTGTTAAAAGTGTAGTTTTAAAAACTAAAGTTAAGTTTTGTTCAACAGTTCAATAAGTTAAGTTTTATTGTTATTTTTTTAAAAAATATATACGGTTAACTGAAGCGTAAAATGTCCTCTAAGGTACTAAATCTGTAAGTTATATATTCTAATGACTACATTGAAAAAGAATTTAAATATAAATCAAAATAAAATGAATTTTAAATTGAGAAAAGTAGGGTAATGGAAAGCGTGAAGATATTATTTTTTCTTACTTTCTAGAATTGTAACGGAACTCACTCCCGAACATGTGCTCGCTTTAGAATCCTCACTTTCCCGAGTGGTGCAATTGCTCAATGACAAATGAAAGTTTCTTTTGACTTCTTTTCGCCCCCAACCGTCAAAATCTCATTACAGAAACTCCGGAAATCTACGAGAATTTAAAAGCAGAAATTGAAACTCATATTTAATGAAGCCTAATCCTCCTGAGACTGACAGCGGAGGAATATGAAGAATTTCTTTTTACTCGGTTAAAATAATTTTTTGAACTAATGACACTCAAGAAGCACTTTTAAAAGATTCCAATTTAAAAGGAAAACAATTTGTGGATTCTTGAAAAGTCGTTAAGTTTTCGTCGGTCATTAAAAACTTTTGAAATAATTTTTATGGCTGCAGTTGGAAGTGAAGATAGGACTTTTGTTGACGATCATCAGTAGGAATTAAGGAAAGTTTTATAGGACTTCTTAAGTATGAGCGTCTGCTTTGGGGTCTTCCACAAGTGGGGATCATTACTATGGAGTTTTTAGTGTTAATGTGCTCGAACTTTAAGCATTTGAAAATTTTAAAGAAAAAACATCATCAAGTTCAGTGGAAAGCAAATTGATGACTTTTAATTCTAAAATGGTTGCTAAGTATGCATAATAAAATGCAATAAACTCGTTAGATATATTTTCAATCGAACATTAAAAATTAAACATTAATTTGAAATTAATTTAAAACTTGGTTTTAAGGAACCATAAATGTAAGGAACTTTTTGATATTTCATTAAAACTAACTACTTAGATTTGAAATGATCTAAGAAAAAAGGCAAAATCATGTGGTACTACAAATATGCTAAGAAATAATTTGTAACTTATATTTACTACCCATTTTTTATTCATAATACTATGGAGATAGCTCTTTTAGCATTTTTTTAAAAATATCTCCTAAGGTTAGTGATAACGTAAGAAAAAAACTACTTAATCTACATCAATAAATCACACCAGTTTCTCCTAAAAGACAAAATAGAATCTTTTCAATGAATAAAAAAAATGACTTAAGCCGTTCTTTTTAAGCATCATTTTTATTATACACACCTCCTCCTCACGGGTAGTTTTTTCCCCAACGATGCCCTTCCCCGGGGAAATCGAGTCAAACCCCCTAATGGCATCTTTTGATCGCAGCAGGACAGTCCTGCGGCAGACTCCACATCAGAAGTGATAGATGCAAATTCGCACAAAAAGACTGAAGAAGCCGGGCTATTTGTGGCAGCGCCACAAAAAAGCCCGCCTATCAGCACCTAGAAGAATGCAGCCCGCATGCAAATGCCTTATTCTTCCAAGCCAGCCTTATAAATGCCGTATTCAGCCTGCACGCTGCTGAACCTTTGAGGATCATTTGCACACACGAGAGTCTATCCATCAACGCGGACCATGAATCTCGCGGTGAAAAAGAATGTCAGATCCAAACGACAAGCTCGCATCAAGCCACCCACCCATCTACAAAGTAGCCTTTTCTTCCGGCTAAATTTAGGGATAGGATGGGACCTGCCCACCCCTTTTTCCATATTTTGGCTATACGGTTTGATAAAGTTGGGACACACACATTTATGTCGTAAATGTGTTTTTTATATGAAGAGCTCTGGGAATGAAAAAATAAGCCACATTACCGAATAGATCTGTAAAGCCCAAGCTTACTTTTCCAAGTTGCAAAGAGGCTCCAAGTACGCCTTCTAAAATCCTTCTTATGCATGGACACACAATCATATTTGGGGTGATATATTAGTTCATAAAGATATCTTAACACATTCATCCTAAAAGATTTCCAATGGTTCCGAGTCTTTTGAATTCAAGATTTGATGGTCGTATGTATCTGTATAAAATGTGCGCTACGAAGAATTTCATTTTTCTATGACTGCAAAGGTTTGAATCATAATTCTTAGATGATAACTCATATTGCTATAAATCTTCCTTTGTTGCTTACACTTTTATCACATCCATGTCACGATATACCCATCGTTTGGGTGCGCATGCACCGTTGACAGTTGACCAATGGCGGCGTCTTCCGACAATGGAAAAACCCTATCCGATGCGGTAAACAAGAAAAGGGGTTTTTGTTGTGTTTTTTTATATATATCCAGGATCCGGATGGGTGAATCCGGATTTTCTCGATTTCCTTTTCCATCCCTTTTCGATACAGAGTTTTTTAGTGTTATTAATGTGTTTGTGAATATCGATTCTGATGGGTACCAGAAGGGGTTGACAATGATGGGAAAGTAGCGGAGTTAGTACTAATACCGATAAAAAATATTGTGGTAACATTCAGCGTATAACAACAAAGAATGAACTAATTTCATTCTAATAACTATAGTGGAGCATATTGACATTCATTAAATTGTCTTGAGATCATCCGATCATCCCATCCGTTTCGCATACATAAAATGCTTTTTTCTAATTTAAAATGAATATGCATACGTATAGGTATAAGAACATTTAAAAAAAGCTATTTAAACCTACATCTAAATAAAACTATTTCCAAACATAACGACAAAACCACTTCATTACTTAGTTAAAAAAAATATTTATGCAAATCTTTAAATCTGGGCATATAGTTGCAATTTTATTAAAATTCCGAGAATTTTTTGAAATAGATAAATCCATATCCTCAATACTCTACTTAATTTAATATATACTTAGCTATGATTTTGCCCCATGACCATAATGGTTCTTATTGACATGCTATTTTTATTAAAAATCCTCCAATTTTTTTTTAATGGATCAATCCATATCCCCAATTCTCTACTTAATTTAATATATACTTTGCTATGATTTTCAGGTATGACCATAATGGTTTTAAAACACATTATGGTATCTTTTAAATATTTATAACAATACTTTAAAATACACTGATTATGTTCAAACACTAAAAATCTCATATTTATGACCGTTTTATGCAATACGATTCAAGCAACTGAATAAAGCATTAGCTGTATCATAAAAACAGAATGTGAAAATGTTTTCAGGTTACAAAATAAATAAAATCCCACATGAATACATCAAGGGAATGTACAACGTTTATCCAGTTTATTTTAAAAGACACGCGATATCTTGTTTGCAAGCGCCGTATAAAACAATACGGTCCATTATACATGATGCTTGCAAGAAACGCTTTACAAAATACGAAAGCTTACAAGTATTTCATTTCTAACACGCAAGTGTTTAGGTACCGAAATCGCTTATTTGCCAGGCTACGAGATCTCAAAGTACATGGGCACTACCCCTAATGAAACACAGCGAGAAATGTTTACAGAAGTATAATTTTGTAACTAGACAAGGTATTGAAATATGTTTTCACCTCGGTTTTCGGTTGGTGTGATATTTTATTTGGGGTTTAGCTGTTGTGATTGTAAAAAGAGCGTTAAAAATAATTTTTAGAATTAATATATATTTGACTTTGCTTTTGTGATAGATTTGCATTTTTGTTGCGTGTTGACTATAATTTTTTAGTATAGTTCTGATTTCGATGGGGAAGGGAGCATATAAAAATGAACCATTTGAATACATAAATATTAAAATATGAATCATTTATTTCAAGTTTTTTTGTTAGTTTTGTTAATGTTTTTTTGTATTTATAGGCCATATATATGAATGTAGTATTTTGATTTGATTATTTTATGATGTTATTGATAAAGAATTTTTTAATTCAATGAGAGAAATTAAAATTAAACATTTAGGCATTCTTTTAA